>BMAU01020026.1:0-475000 GCA_019973935.1 Trichonephila clavipes | reverse complement strand
CACTAAGTAATTATGCATAGTTTTATGAAATACGAAGAAAGTGGTATTAGAAAATATCAGGCCTAATTGCACGACAGAAATAAAAATATTACCCATTAATCTTTGAGTAATATTTAATTAAATTATGAAATACGACGAACGAGAAGATTTTTTTTAAAAATTCACGCATAGAATGATATTTTATGAATTTATTTAAATTTAAAATGCTGATAAAGGAACAATATTTGCCATTCAAATGAGTTTTCCCTTTTCCCGAACCTTTCTTGACTTCTAAAATAAAATAGTCTGTGAGATTTCTACGAGTTTGTTTGTCGATGCTCAAATCCTCAAATTGGCGTGGAGTGGAAGATTGGAGAATGGGTCGCAAGCTCAAGTCCCTCTTTGACACTAGATCGAGGTTCAAAATTACGAGGTCCATCACCAAAAACCTTCATATTGCTTCAGTGTGTAACATAAATCAAAAGCAAATCAAACCTACAAATTTGTTATAGACCTTGTGTTGATTAAAGACATGACGTTAAAGAACAATCAATCAATCAATCAACAAATTTATTAAAAATTAGTTTTCTCTTCTTTTCTTTTTCTCTTGAAGACGCTTGTTTTAGAGCTTGAGATATTCTTTAAAACCAAGAGTTTGATGAATTTCAAGATTTACAAACAATATACTGCTTAGTTACAAGTGAAATATATTCTTTTCAAAATGTGCCGGGGTTTTACGTAATTTTTCTATTAATCCTCTTGGGAAATCTTTGGGGCCATCATTTGAGTTACTTCACAGCTATCCCTCTCAAGAAGAAACCTTGATATGCAGATTAGCTAGTATATATATAGTGGAAGTTTAGTAATCGGGAGGAGAAGGAAGAAAGGAAGCGGAGTTGCTGAACGCAGTGCTGTTACGGTAAGGATCGGAATTTAGACGCGTGATTATAGGCTTTAGTTGTTAAAATAAATTAAGGAAGTTAGGATTCTTAAGATAACTTTTATTAAAGTTAAGTGATTAGGATTTCATGCGCTTATTCACATAAGATTTTGAGCTACGTTTTATCTCTCTAGATTTTCCCTCTAGTTGGATTACCTTTGATTATTATATTTGGTAATAAAAAGTTAGATTTTCCATGGCTAGCTTGGGTTATCAATCTTTACAACCTACAGGTTTAGGTCGAGTAGATGAAGACATGGCTTCCCAAGTTGGATTTTTCATGGCTAGCTTGGGTTATCAATCTTTACCACCTACAGGTTTAGGTCGAGTAGATGAAGACATGGCTTCCCCAAATTGGATTTTTCATTGCTAGCTTGGGTTATCAATCTTTACCACCTACAGATTTAGGTCGAGTAGATGAAGACATGGCTTCCCCAAGTTGAATTTTTCATTGCTAGCTTGGGTTATCAATCTTTACCACCTACAGGTTTAGGTCGAGTAGATGAAGACATGGCTTCCCAAGTTGGATTTTTCATTGCTAGCTTGGGTTATCAATCTTTACCACCTACAGGTTTAGGTCGAGTAGATGAAGACATGGCTTCCCAAGTTGGATTTTTCATTGCTAGCTTGGGTTATCAATCTTTACCACCTACAGATTTAGGTCGAGTAGATGAAGACATGGCTTCCCCAAGTTGGATTTTTCATTGCTAACTTGGGTTATCAATCTTTACCACCTACAGATTTAGAATGAGTATATGAAGAGATGGCTTCCCCAGGCTGGAGACCACTACACACACACACAAACAGAATTTATATATAAATTATTAAACATAAATCAAGCAACCTTCTCTGTTCTTTAGCGAAGAGCAGTAGCCACGGTAGTTGAGTGTTCATAGTCACGAATTCATGGTCGGCGTTACTTCTGTCAAATGGTGTGTGGATTCTAGTCTAAAGTGAATGAGTGACTGAGTTAGTGAGGGAATATTAACGTCGCACGAGAGAGTTTTTGGCGATGGACCTCATAATTTTGAACCGTGGTCAAGTGACGAGGATGACATCTGAGCTGGCAGCCCCCTCTCCTAACTACCACACAACACCAATGGGAGGACGTTTGAGCTTTCGACAGATTTAACGTGCATCGCTCCCCTACACGGCGGGTTTTTAGTGGTACTGGACTCGAACCGCGGCCGCATTCGAGTCTAAAAGCCTACCAGCTAAGCAGGGATGTCTTAAGATTTTTTCAGACCCTGGTCCCCTATGCAAAAGTAGGCCTTACCTGAGATCTTTAAAAGTAGACATACCATGCATCGTCAAATACTCGTTCAAACGGTAATTTGAAACAATTAAATGTGTACGACTTCTATTCTCAAAAAACTAGGTACAAACTGGCTCGACCAATGGACGTATTTCGTCAAAATGAGTTGAATGATAGTTCATGGCGTTAAGCTTAGGCCTAGATATGGACAACAGTCATTATATAATAATGCAGCCTTACCACTTTTACCAGTTGAGATGCAGTTCGAAATTCCCCCTGGTTTTAGGAGAATATACACGAGAATAATATTTGACCATTAAAATTATCCGGATCATGATCTTATTAAGACAGGGTTGAGAACGAAACGAAGCCCCCACCGAAGACGAGGCCCTGGGAACGTTCTCATGTCTTAAGACGTCCCTGCAGCTAAGGTGTTGTCCTCGTCATTTGACTGTGGTTCAAAATTACAAAGTCCGTGAATAAATTAAAAACAAATAATTGGACACGTTCTGAAAGCTCAAACAAAAGGAAAATTCTTCTTCTTGAGATTTGAGCAATTTTATTTCAAAATAAAAGATTAGCCATTCGTAAATTTCAATATTGCTAACCGTATTGGTGTTTCTATCCGCAAAATAAATTATTTTAATATTTATAAATTCGTAAGCTTCAATCGTTTAAATTTCTTCATTTTCTTCGATAAGCAATAACATTTGCTTGCTATTATATTCTTTTTATTGAGAAAGGTATGTTTGAAGTTCCTTTTATGTCAACAAACAGCTGGGTCGAGAGAAAAAATATTACCCTATACGAAGCTGTGACATGATTACACATATAGAAGAAAGCGATTTCTCTTATCAGCATCCCCTGTACCGAAGAAGATAACTCGGGCGACCTCCTGCTGCAGTTTGTCAGAGTTCAGTGAAACTACGAGTTCTTACCTTTTCATGAAGAGAACGGATTGTTCTGTGTATTCCCAAAATGAAAGTCTTGTTGTTTTTTTGATTCCAAAATATATATGACATTCAACATATCTGTCAGAACTGAACTTTAGTCTTTTGGGAAAAACAGTGCATTCTTGAAAGCCTCTTATCAATTTATTTCTGTTGGAATATATTTGAAAAGTGCAATCTGCAACAATGAAATCAAGTGAAAAAGGAAGCAAAAAAGAAAAATCAGGTTCTTCTGGACCTTGGTGGAAAATTGGATCTCGAATAAGGTCCACTTCCAATTCTTCAAAAAAGGAAACCGGTAAGTTGTCAAATGTCAAACTAGAACGAAAAATTATCAAGTATCAATTATCTTGTTGTTCAAATATTGGGTAGTTTTTACGATCAAAAATATATAGATAAGAAAAGAATTCTAATATATATTTTCCTTCTTCCTTGTAAGTAACCTAATCCACACACACACACACACAGTGCAATAAATCTCAGCCGAAAGCTTATTTACAGTTACGTTTGCAAACAAATATTATAAACAATATTCCTGAATTTATTTTATAAATATTCTGGAATTTATTTTATAAATATTCTGGAATTTATTTTATAAATATTCTGGAATTTATTTTATAAATATTTTTGAATTTTTTTTTACAAATGTTCTTGAATTTGTTTCATAAATACTCTTGAATTTGTTTTATAAATATTCTTGAATTTATTATTTATATAGTTAAAACTAGTGAAATGATCTCCATTCATATATCAAAAGAAGTCCCATTTGTTTAAATTATTAATGAAATTAAACATAATTAACTAAAGGCTAATTCATTAAAATACGCTTTTGTATTAACAATAAAATAAATAATAAACAATATAGTGTATAAGCACTGAAAGTTTCTTCATTCATATTAAAATATTCATAGACCTTAGAGTTAAATCTGTTTTATTATTTTTAATGCTGTAGTGTTTATCTTAATCTTATTGATTTTAACTGCATATATGTACAATAGTATCACAAGTTTTTGCTTAAATGTTTGTAAGTTTTAACCTTATATTTTTTCAGTCTATATTAAACTAAATTCTTCCCACACTATAGAATATGAAATGATTAAATTAAAAACTACATTTGTTCCATGTTATATGATTAATGCGAAGCGTTATTAGCTAAGGTATACACAAATCTTATGATACTATAAACTTTTAATCAATTTTTTTTTAAAGAAAAGAACAAACCAGATGAATATCCTTTCATGTAAGTGGTAATGTTGGCTTTTTTTTTGAGAAAAGAGGATTTTCTACAGCAATTCATCTCTGTTGGACTGTGTTTTATCCGTTAAATAGAGTAGAAACCATCATAGTAACCAATTACTACTAAATTCTTTTTTCTCTTACAACTTGATTTGTAAAAGCACATTTTTATTAAGAGAAAAAGAAATTGAGTCGAAAAGGTTTGCCAAGAAATATTTATGTCTATGTCTTTGTCTCTAAAACAATGAGAAAAATTAGAAAAAGGAAGTAACCCCAACCGATAAAGGATATAAAAGATTTTTCTGCCAGAAATGAAAAAAAATCAAAGGATTTGAAATAAGATAATAAAAGAGAAGAAAAAATTATCAGTGTAATCTGACATATAAATATCTGAGATGACAATCATATTCGATCAAGAACACAATAATGAAAATAACAGATATCATATAAAAACCTTTTGATAGCCTCTTTTTCTGTACATTGAAAGATATGCTACTATTTTTTAGAAACATGCTCCTTTTAATTTAAAAATATAGTATTGTTCTACAAATCATTACATGATCCAGATTTATAGTTTATATAGTATATAAAATGTTTCTTTATTAAAAATAAATTTAAATTATAAACAAAAAAACACAACTTAACATGCTAAAATTACTTTTATACAATTTTCAAGACAGTATATCTAATAAATTGAGCCATTCATTCCTGAATAATAATTTGTGTAGTGTTTTTCGACTTAAATACTCATTTTTAAAAGTCAAATTAATTTTATCAAACAGGAATATTAAATTACTTGTAATAAGTATTATGATGTAACTATAATCATACCCAAACTAGTGAATTCTAGACTACTCCTTATGCACATAAAAATGATGAGTTTGTGATATAAAAAACATGCTGGTATTTGTTCTTCGTAAATTTTTATTGCAATTTAAAACCATTAAGATAAAAATTGAACTGCGAGTGTGTGTGTCGTTTCCTAAAATAATACAAAGACAATATAACATATTAAATTTGGAAACAAATACAGATCTTGTATAAGTCATATTACCTGCGTATAAAAGACGCACTCTTTATACCTAAAAAATTGGTCTTGAAAATGGAAAACGAACATATTGTCTTTTTTACTATCACATGGACTCATTTTTTCATCCAAGATCTTTGGGAAATATTTTCCGAGAGAAAAGTCAGATGACAGTTATGGGGATTTCGCAGGTGTCTGAGAAATAAGTACACTATTAAAAATTGCATATTTTATTATTTCTTTATTAATTACAATAATACATTATTTTAAATATTTTAGAAGTTTTTCTATAAATTTGTATTACATTTTGGGGATCTTTTAATGAAAGAGCGCATATTACACAAGAAAAAAATACAGTAATTAAAATATTTTGAAAAAAATATCATATTGGAAATTTAAGGACAAAATGTTTAGAACTCTTAATTAATTTTCATTGTGCATTTATAGAAAACTATACAAACTTATTGTAAAAAGAATGGAGAAAATTAAAATGTTCTACTTAATAATCTTCGGTTTTGTATTAAGCATCTTTTAATGCCTATTTATTCCTTTATATTGATATACTATTTTTGACATAATTAAAACGAATTTTAAAGTATTTGTACTTCATATTTTTAATTTTTGTCATCTTTACTATTAAATATTTTTTATCCAAAAATGAAGAAATCGACTCCTATAATAATGACCTTTGATGAAATATTTCTTTAAAAAAATCAGAAAGTGATGGATAATAATAACGATGTATAACTAAAACCTAAGTTCATGTCTAAATTTTTTCACTCACATCGTCTCTGTTGAACGATATATTTAGAATTTAATAAATATTAATAAATGAGTGAAAAAACAACACAGTTAAACGAAGTGTATTAATCAACTGCCCTTGTTTTGATAAGAAAATATCAATTAGTGATATTTTACTCTGAAACGTCTTTTGACAGGAAATTAGAGTCCTTCTCATTTCAAGGGTTTCAGTTACCAGTACCTCGGAGGAAATTGCTTTTTTTATTGTGAAAAGGAATAAATGGCACTGGGAAACCTCGTCGGATACGCATTTGTCAGGCTTCTTCATGTGAAACCTACTTTTCCGTGGAAAGATAGCTTTCTAACTTCCTCTTGTGTATATATATATATATATATATATATATATATATATATATATATACATACATACATATATCGTACATATACATAATTGTATAGATATTGTATAATATATAATTGTATAATATTGTGTATATATATCGTACATAGAAATATATGAAAAACAAACAAATATATGAAAATCACAAAAAGTCAATTTTCTAAGAGTGAAAATTATTTTTTTCTAGAGCTGTCACCGACTTAGGAAGGAAAAATAGGGTTAAGCTTGATTTATGGTATCCCAACCTTCCCCTTCAGCAGAAAAAAAACATATTTGTATATACAAAAGAAACTGACCAGTTTACACATGGGGCACTAATTAAACTTAAAAAAAACCTACGCAAGTCAGAATTAATACAGCTCCATATTTCAAATCCTGATGAAATCAAGTCATATAAATACCAGAAAACTTAAGTGTTAGGTTATGAAAGAAATATAGTTAGAAATACATCAATAAGTATACAGTCCAATTTTTAGAAGAACATTTCCTGTACTTGATCAATCTTTATTATAAATTAAAAACATTTAATTTAAGTAATAATTCAAAAGTATTAATATTTGTAAATGTATATGTTTTAGGAGTTGTGTATATAATGGATGATGCAAAATACATTGTGTGTTAATTTATACAATTAAGGAGCATCCATCGGAATAATATTGAATTTATACAGTATAGATCTCATTATAATATAGTATAGCTAAAAACATAATAGGTCACTTTATGTATAGAATTTAGATATATTAATTAATTAATGGAAATTTTTCTGAAATGAATATCGGTTATAATTAAAAAAAATTCAGACATTTACTTATATTAACATGCGCATATAGATAATAGGATTTTGGCATTACCTATATCTTCTTTTGTCCAAAGTAGATACAAATAAATATGATACACGCTTAATCTCTTCCTATGCCTATGTTTAGGAAATTTTTGAAGATTAAATTGCAAAATGGCAGATAAAAACACGATTAAAATGTCGAACTTTGTAGTTTATTTTGAGCCAGGATAAAATGAGGTCAAAATATTGTAAAATAAACAACAATTATGTCGTGAAATCCTCGAAAATAAATTACTATTATAAAATTATATTTTTAACCATAAATTTGACAAAAAAATCATCGCTTTCTCCAAACATTGTACTTTTAATTCCTATTGAGTGAAAAATTCTTCATTCTTGTCAGAAATAAACATATCCTTGAATCTATTTATTAACTTAAATCCTCGGAGTGTACTAAATTATTTTTCTGAAACCCAAAATAGACTTTTTCATTTATAACAGCAGCAGTCTTTTTCAAACAATTAAATTGGAATAAAGCCACTCGACTCAACAGCGTAATGATAGTAGTGATTTATAAATTGTTAGGCATACCGACTACTGATACTTAAATACGTAATGAATAAGATTTCTATGCTTATAATTTCGAAGGAACAAATTTTTATTTTGAATCGAAATTCATTCTAAAAAAGATTCATTAGCCGATAGTTTCTGAGTTCCATATCTTTTGTACTAAGAACCTTAATGATGGAAAATAAACTTCTTTTAAATGTAATGTATATCTCGATTGTGTATAAATTATCACTAGAATTTTAGATTGAAATTTTTGTAACATAATGAGCAAGTTGTTTCAAAATAATAATAAAAAAAAAAAAGAACAGACTTCATTTTTTGATTGCTGGATGCTCAGATCCAGTAGCGCACACAAAAATTTTTCAAGAGGGGGTCCAGGGTTGAAAGTCCACCATTTTGGTATCCTGATCCAATATGCCGCCCAACATACAAAATTATACAAAAACAATACAAAATTAATTATTGAATAAATAATTAGCATTAATTAATAAAATTAATTATTAATAATAAATACATAATTATAATTTTTACGTAATATATACATTGGATTATAACCAATCGAAAAGAAAATCAAGGGCTATAGGGGTGTCCGGATCCCGAGGACACCCCCTTGTGTGTGCCACTGCTCAGATCATTTTGCAGCAATAATTCTAATAATTCTCTAATTCAATTTTTGAAAGTGAAATAAATTCCTCATATATTTTTATATTGGTTTTATTGGATAATGTCGATGTGATAAGGATGAGAGTGAGTGAATGTTTATTAAAGTCGTACTATACAAAACCAACACGAGGGCTATTGGCAGAATGCCCAAGGAAACCGAGCTCATCCGAAAGGGATTTAGAACTACAAACTAGTCCCCTCGGAATTCCCCCTCCACGGTCAGTATTTTTTTTTTTAAAAATACCAGTTTATTTTTCACCTTAATTCTGAGCCTCGAGAGGACGGCACATGAGCTGACATTCCCCCCTTCCCTCTCCAAATTATCTTACCAAGCCAAATCGATACAACAGACATATGTTCAGACAAATTCATTTTTTCATACAGCTGTTAAATCTGCTCGTATTAAACTTGAACCTCCAGTGGCATAAAGTACACCTCCAACCCCCGCATCGCGGAGAGGGGGAGCCAGGGTTTTAGGAGGGTCCAAAGCCAATTTTTCAATTCCTACTATTAGCTCACACTCTCTATTTATTTATTTATTTATCTTGGTGGAATTTTCATTCGTTAATAAAATACATTTTAAAGCGCTCAATTGAGCTGAAATTTTATATGCATGATTATTTTGGATGACAATACAATAATGTGTAATTATAATTAATAAAAATTAATTAATTAAAACTAATTATTCAAAGAATTACAAATACAGCCACATTGGCATCATTTTTGACGACTTAGCAACCATTTTGGTGACTTGTGTCAAAACTTGAATATATTTTTTTTTCTCACGTTTTAAAGCATTCAGTTGAACTGAAATTTTATATATACGATTGTTTGGGATGACAATACGATACTTTAATGATAATTAATAAAAATGAATTACCACTTAATGTTGTGATTCTGTCATATGTATATACATATTTATATTAATTGTAACTATTTAATAAAAAGTAGCTAAAATAAAATTTTCCTTTGTTGATCTAAGTAGGAATTGATCTAAATTTTTTTTATACTACTTGTGTGTGTGTGTGTGTTTGTTATGGTTTCACAATCCTTGTAGTATCCAACAGGGCCCAAAACCTGATTTTCTTCCTGATTGACCTAATGTTCTTCATTACGCCACTGTGAACCTCTGTTATCGCAGCTTAAGACATAGTTTTGTGTCACGTTTTATTTTAAAGACTTTATTGAACATTTGGGGGTCTTAATAAGATTTTAAATTTTTCATTTATGAATATTTTGAAAGCTTTTATAATTTAGCTGTAAAATAACAGCATCTGTATTTTCTTGTATTTTAAACAGGATATCGCATATTTTGAAAAAAAAAATCGGTTTTTTTCCCCTTCATGTTTTTGTTGTACATAATCTGTAACAGTAAATATCTAAAATTATTATGGAAAAATTAATTTAATTCCATTCTTTTTAAATAATTAAATTTCGGTTCTAACAATTAATGATGTTCCACAATGCAATGTTGCAGTTTTGAACTGAAAGTCATTAATATATCCAAAAAACCTCGTTTGCTTAATTTTTAATTTTTAAAAAATATATTGAATGCAACTTCTTTTGTTATATATAAAGGGTGTTTTTTTAGAGGTATAGAACTTTAAATTGCAATAAAACAACGATGTATTATTCGATTGACATGAATTTTCTTTTATTCGAAAGATAATCTTGTGTCATTACATTTTAAATATGATTTCTGGCATATGACTGACACGGCTGGCTCGGATGTAGTCCAATCTGAACGTCCAATTTTCGATGACTTTTTCCAACATTTGTAGCCGTATATCGGCAATAACACGGCGAATGTTGTCTTCCAAATGGTCAAGCGTTTGTGGCTTATCCGCATAGACCAATGACTTTACATAGCCCCACAGAAAATAGTCTAGCGGTGTTAAATCCCAAGATCTTCGAGGCCAATTCACAGGTCCAAAACGTGAAATTAGGCGGTCACCAAACGTGTCTTTCAATAAATCGATTGTGGCACAAGCTGTGTGACATGTTGCGCCGTCTTGTTGGAACCACAGCTCCTGAACATCATGATTGTTCAATTCAGGAAGGAAAAAGTTAGTCATCATGGCTCTATACCGATCACCATTGACTGTAACGTTGTAGCCTTCATCGTTTTTGAAGAAGTACGGACCAATGATTCCACCAGCCCATAAAGCACACCAAACAGTCAGTTTTTCTGGATGTAATGGTGTTTCGACATACACTTGTGGATTAGCTTCACTCCAAATGCGGCAGTTTTGTTTGTTGACGTAGCCATTCAACCAGAAGTGCGCTTCATCGCTAAACAAAATCCGCTTATGAAAATCGGGAACAACGGCAATCTCGTTTTGGGCCCATTCGACGAATCTACGCCTTGCTTGATCATATTTAAAATGTAATGCCACAAGATTATCTTTCGAATAAAAAAAAATTCATATCAATCGAATAATACATCGTTGTTTTATTGCAATTTAAAGTTCTATACCTCTAAAAAAACACCCTTTACATTCTGTATTAAACTTCCATTTATGAATAGAAAAAGTAACGACTTATCATATTTAAGAAATATAATCAACATCTTTTACTAATTTTCTATAGTTATTTCATATACAGTAACCTTTTATTCCAAATATACCATAAAAATACCTTTCATTCCCGTTCTTATTCTTAAATATTTCTATCTTAAGAAATTCTTCCGAAATCTTTCCTCAAAAATACCTTTTCCGTGTTTGCATAATAATGAAAAAATATAAGACAAAGAATAGCTTAAGAAATAGTTTTGTCTGTGTAATTGCATTTATTATTAACCAAAGTTTTGTAAAATTACCTGAGCGGCATTTCAAAAGGAATTTTAACACCTTTTCTTTTAAGAAGTTCCGTGATTTTCAGCAATAGGAATAATAATTGCATAAAAATTTCTTGCGAAGTAATTTATTCTTGGAAAGAAATTTAATTTACGATTCCTCGAAAAGAGATGAATTCTTCAGTATCAAGCGTGTACCACTTCCCTATTCTGAATAGATGAATCTATTCATTATTTGGATTCTTCAAAACCTTTCTAGAATTTATAAGTACTAATTTTTCGTACAGTTCCGTAAATTATGAGTAATTACATTGTTACATTTTATTTCATATAATTTTTAAATAATTTTTTAATTTATTCCGCGTGTATATAGATGTATATTTACTTTTTTTAACATTCATAATTTTTGTCCTAGAGTAGAAGAAAAGTAAAGTATGGTAATTCAATCTATGATGCTAAAATCTGAGATATATCTTGCGTTATCTATTTGTGGTCATTAGTAAAAAATGCTTAATGTAAGCCTGTATTTTTGTTCGCATCGAAAAATATGAAGAATCTTTTAAGATTTTTTTTGAGTAGTTTTTAAATTTTAACGCACTGCATACACGTATTTCCATATGCTAAGACTAGGTTTACTTTATCGTTATAAATGTAAAAGAGTTCCATGTTCTGAAGTTTTTTACTTGAATCTTTGTCAAAAGATTATTAATAAAGCTCTTTTGAAATAATAATCAATGCTCTGTTAAAATAATAATCAAAGCTCTGTTAAAATAATAATCAATCTTGGAATTTTAATAAACAGAAAAAATTCAGTCGAAGGATCACTACAAAATAAATGAATTCTTATTTATTTAAAAAAAATATATTAATTAAACGAAAACTAAAATAAAATTATTATTATTTGAAAAATATGCATAATATTTCTGTTTTCGTTGCAGAAACCTCTATCAGCAGACAGTTTTCTCAATTATATATTCTGGAAAAATATTTATTATACTATTATTTATAATTATCACTTACAGAAACTACGTTTACAATTTTTTGTAAGAAAACTCTCTTTGAAGATTTATTCTTTTAACTGTTTTCTCTCTTTCCGTTTTTCTTATAGACCCCAATAAATTGCTTATTTAAAAATCTTAATGCTTGTACACCGTTTTAACCAATACATAGAAGAGGATATAACCATATCCAGAGGTTTATTCCAAAAGATATCCTTAGAAGTTTGTCAACTATTTTCAATCAATATAAACATGAATTATCACTTTGAAAAATATTTTGTGTGTGATCACACACTGGCAAGTTTTCTATATAATATATATATATATATATATATATATATATATATATATATATATATATATATATATATATATATATATATATATATATAAAAAGAAATATGTATTATTTATCAAAACAAGAAATAATAGATAAAGAACATAGCAAGAAATTACGTAATAAAAATATGAAAGCTGAACATGAAGAACAAAATTATAGAGAAATAAAAGAACTACAAAAAAGAAGAACCTAGCGAGTCAGAAAGCAATTTCGGACTTAGGACCGAATAAGTGGGGTTAAACTAGTTTGAAGGCGCCAACCTTCCCCTTGCAACTCGGTAGGAAAACCAAATAAAATAAACACAGCTTCAGAGAAAGTATAACTCAGAGAGCATGATAAAACCAATCACTACTATTATGTAACAAACTCTCCCAAAATCTTAATGCAGAAAAATCACAAAATAATTATAAGAAAAGTAGAAAAATACTAGAACAATTACATAAGAAAAGTATCTTTCAAAAATAATTTAACAAAATATCTTTACTCACAAAGCTTTTACGAAGAGAAACAAGCATCTTGCCATTAATGAAAGTCAATTATTCACCAAGTTAAAAAATTCGAAAACATAAACACATCTTTTGAGCTGACTTTTAAACTAGCCAGCAAAGACAAGTATAGAATGACGACAATCAAATATGGTAAAATTTGAATTGGTTGATTGTCAAAAATGTAAATTTGCTAGGCTCTAATTTGGTTGGTTGTCAAAAATGTGTAAGATGTTTAAGATGTGTGTGGAAAAAAATGTAAACTGTGATATGAGTGTTATGATATAATCTTCACAGCAAGACCACTAACATGCTGACTTTGAAAACCTATTGTTGTGTGGATATATATATATATATATATATATATATATATATGTGTGTGTGTGTGTGTGTGTGTGTGTGTGTGTGTGTGTGTGTGTGTGTGTGTGTGTGTGTGTGTGTGTGTGTGTGTGTGTGTGTGTGTGTGTGTATATTCTTTCAATATATGTTCTCCTCTATTCATATGCATGTTTTTTTCCTTAGTTGAAGACTCTTAATAATTATCGGCGTATTTTTCTTAAAATTTCTCCCACTGTATTTATCTCCACTCTCTCTCCACTGTATTTATTCCCTTACCGTGAAGCATATCTTTACTGAATTTTCTCATTCAAGTTATATATATTTTAAATAAAATATTTTAATTAATAGACTTATAGAGAGAATATCCTGACACGTAGAATTTCAACTTTTTACGTTGCTTTTGTTTTCACCTACATATTTAATTCTATGAGGAACTACATATTATTTCTTTCATTTCATTTTTTGTAATGTTATATTTCTAAATAAATTGTTCTATTTTAAAATTAAAATTTTCGTCTTTGATAAGTCGTTTATTACGTAACTTCTATCGCTGAGCTGTATGAAATACAATTTAATATTGAAACTTTTTTTCTGATTTTAAATGGAAAATGGTAAGAATGTCTAAAAAAGGAATAATAAAGATTGATGTAATGTCTGTGAAATGAGCATATAAATATTAGAAACACAATAATAAATTAAGAAGAATATTACATGCAATTCTGGCTTTGAGGTTAAATTTATCTTCACATAATCTTTAAGAATATGTCCCAAATTCGAGAAAAAAAAACTCAGACAGAAAAATTTTCCAATATTAATTTAACTTCACTGTTGCATAGAGAGGAACATATTAAATATTTTTTTGCCAATTTTTTCATGTATAAAATATGTTTCACATTTTTCATCTGCTATATCTCTCAATCCGAAATAATTTATTACTTCTTATATTTTTAAAACAATTAAGTATTTATTGAAAGGTTTTTTAATTTCAAGATGCATTGAGGTAAACATGTATATATGTTTTACTATCACATGAATTTGTGAATTAATTTGATATATTCCATTATTAACATTGAAGTGTTTTTAACTGTAAATATTTCTGAGCCATTTTTACTAAACATTATGCAAAGACAGCTTTAATATGTAGCACATAAAATAATTACAGAAATCAATATATATTTTTAAGATCTCATTATGTTGAGAATTAAAAGAACATAACGTATAATTTATTACTTTAAAAATTCATGAAAAAGTACTAATAATACTAATCAGTATCTAATATAACTCACTTTTAATGATTTAATGTTTTACATAACCACATGTCCCCCCCCAAAGCAGCTTTTCAAATTTCTAACCATTTTTATCACATAAATTTGATTTAGAAATTTGTATTTTATCACTCACCGTAATTGATACATACTTTAGCAATTGCTCAAGATTTCGAAAAAATATGTGTTTAAGGTATCCGACTACGTTCGGAACCGTGATTTTGCAAAAGCGTATAAATGGATAGTATTTATGATATTTAGTGTCACTTAGATTAGAAAATGTATATAAAGTTGTTTTAAAAATAGTATTACAATAAAAAATTATTTAAGTACAGTATTTTGACAAAAAATGAGTATAGAATGACCAATTTTCAAAATATTCTCCTTTTGTGAAAAATACTTCTATTATAAAAATATTTTGCCTGTATATAGCTTAGTCTTCTGTACAGAGGCTCAATTAGAATTTTTGAAATATATAACTTAGAAGTGGGTTTATTCATGTTTTACGACAACAGAGGAGAGAAATTTTAAGAAAAGAACGACGATAATTATTTCAATTGGTTGTAACTCTTAAAATAATGTGAATTTTTCAACAAAAAAAAAATAGTTGAAATTCTCTGGAAAAGTCTTAGCTTTATATAAGCAAAATATTATTAATTTAGAGGCATTTTTTTATAAAAGGAAAACATTTTGAAAAAAGGTTATTCTAAGCTAATTTTTTGCCAAAATATTGTATTTAAATAATTTTTTTGGTCAAAATATCCTAAAACAATTTTATACATGTATTCTAATCTAAGTAACTCTAAATATCATGAAAATTATCCATTTATGGGCTTTTTTAAAATCACGGTTCCAAACGTAATCGGATACCTTAATAGAATTTGCAACAACCATTTTTTCCTAGTTTGCTCTTTTAAACTGATGAATCATGCTTGACTGGAAAAAAAATGTTTTTAAAACTTTTATTCACACACAAAACGAGAGAGTTCCTTGTTTTTTCATGAAAACCAAAAGAACCTGTCTAATTTTTTGATTGATTAACTTAAAATGTAAGCCAATGTAACGTAAATATGTTTAAAAGTAGTGTTCGTTAAACTATGTTAGGTAGAGGGAAAAATCTGAGCTGAAATATTTCATTTTCTTAAAACAATGAAAGCTAGTATTTAACCACATTCAATAAACAGAATATCCATCAGAAAAAAAACTGAACTAGAAATAAGCATTTATTGCCAAACAGTTACGGTAAATATTGAAAATTGCTGCCACCTTTGACCTATTTAATTTAATATACTTGATTAAATTTGCGAGCAATTAATGGATGGTTGTGTGTCTGGTCTATTTTAATATTTTTTTAATTCTTTCACATCCGCTCATTTGGTATTTTATAAGCTTCTTTTAATTGGAGCTCGAACTTCTGGGAATTCTGTTCTCGCTAACAGTCATATTAGAGGAAGAGCGAAAATAACGTTAATTTAATGAACGCTCATTATTGCTAAAAGAAAACCGTCACGTTGCTTTCGCCAACAAACACTCGCAGAGCTCTGCAGCAAATTGATGTAGAATGATGAAACCTATTGCCATGCATAATGAAAGAGGGCTGGTTACCATAGTAACCCTCTAGGTGACCTCTCCCTGTATTTATTCTTCCTTAACCAAATCGTGTTAAAAGTTGGATCACTTTATTCTGCTGCATATTATGTTATGGATTAGGAATTCTTTTTCTATTATTCATATTGTTTGGCGAGATCATCATTGAAGCCGAATGATAAATAAAATATTTCTCGTGCCAGTATTAGGATTGTTGTTGCTTACTGATAAAGTGAAAATATTTTGAGGGATATTTGAATCATTCACTGGCCAAATAGTAAAAAACGCTTTTTTTTGCATTTTTACTATCTTAGAACTAGATCATCTTTTGATATTTTCCATTTGAAATATCCTTATTCATTTGCTACTTGCAGACCCCGAAGTTTCCGATTTTATTGATCAATATATACTATGACTATACATCCAATATATCATAGCATCCCTTTTCTTTTCTTTCTGTTTCAACGGTAATTATTTAATTTATCTAATGAACCGTTCCTTTCCCGTATACTTTTGCAGTTTTATTTTCAAGAATTCAGATTATACTTTTATAAAAATAAATATCTCCCCTTTCCCGAATTATTCATTTCAAGAAAACTTTAGCAAGTGCCCGTGTTGTTTGAAATAGCAATATTCCGAAGAGGAAACCCAAATATCTTCTAAATATGATAGATGAGTGTGGATTAATGTATTAAAAAAACAGGTGTCTTCTAAATTTCCTTAAAACACAAGCAAATCTCTTATAACAGGGGTGGGCAACTGTTTTGGCTCGAAAGGCACAATCTGGATACTGAAGAGCCGCACCTCCTTTTTTTAAATGATTGCATACATTAGTTAAATTTGCATCTCAGAAAAGGTATAAATTGTACCACAAAAGTCAATAAATTTAAGTTAAATAAGGTAGTAGTAATTTTATTCAATTCATTTATTATACTAATTTCATATTATCTATAGTTTCAAGCATATTTAATGTTAGAATCAGTTTAATAAGAAAAATGTGTACCGTATAACTCTTTTCAATAACTTTTATGAAACCAGGAGTGTGAGATCGTTGAAATTCTCATCACAGTCTGCAAGTTAATGTCAGCCAACTTGCATCTGGATTAATTTTTGTGGATCTACATGCAAGAAAAACTTTGCTCACAAATCTATGTCTGTCGACCCAAATATAGAAAACATATTCTCTGTATTTGGTTTTCTGACTGTCTTGTGGAGCGCCGCAAAAATTCTTTGTGGGCTGCTATTTACCTTTCCCTGTCTTACAAATATACTTTTCCGCATTATACTGATAATTCTGATTTTATTTTCACACAATACGAATCAAGAACTTTGATTGTAGTACTATGTTCTACTATGTTACTCACAATTGCTGTTTATTATTGTATGATGCTTTGATTCTGCGTGTGTGTGTAACTTTGCTTGTTTAATGAAAACTTAACAAAAAATTCTGTCTTATCGATCATTTTTACGTGACTTTTTTCGAATTTCATTCTTCTTTTCTTCTCTTTTTTTTCTTTCTTGCTTTTTTTTTTTTGCTTTAATTAAGTGTTAATAAATAATTTGACATGTTACATTGGTGGCAATTGGAAATGGTTACGGCTGCAATGGAGAAAAAATACTTAATTGAAAGTATAGCGCTAAGTGCATGATTTATGATCTTTGAACATACTAAATCATGTTAATACAAAAAAAAAGTATTTCATTCTTCAATTTTCAAAGAAATAGGATGTAAAAGTAAAAAAAGAGTTTCATTGATCACGAAAGGAATAGCCCTACTCAGACATGAACTCAAATTTCTTTGTTATATTGATCAAGATATATGTTTAAAAATGTTATCTTACTCAATAAAAAACAAGCTTATTCTTGTTTGTAAGAGTATCATCTTACAAACTATAGGGAAACGTATAAAAATTTTCTGCTTCTGAATGAATGCGTAAGAGATAGAACTAAAGAAATATTTCCTATACCAAGTTTCACAACAGATAGTATAAGTAGTTTTCTATTTTTGAACTGAACTTTTCGAAATATTTCAGTGAACTTGTATAACAATCACACACACAAAGAAATTCAACTCTTTCAAACCGGAAACACCGATCATGATTTGTTGAGTGAGCCAATGAATTGTCGTCAAGTACGGGGAAGGTATAGTGAAATTGGACCTCTCTTTTGACGATAGCTTAAAGCTATTTGATTTTAAACGTGGAATACTGCCAAGGGCAAAATCTGGAAACATATAAATCTTCCCAAGAGGTTCTAAAATTATATCGGAATAAAAATACATGCGGTATCCATTACAGAAATCCAATGGAACATAAACATAGATAGATGAACATCATCTTAGATTAATTATTGTCAAACTAAAACAGTTAAATAAGGTAATGAACTATAAACACATGTTCTGTACTTGTGAAATAAGTAATACTGGTTAGAAATTTAAGGTAGTTGTAAAAGAATGTTATCCTTGATCTACATTGATTGATTCCCTTTACATTGATTTGATCTTTTAGAAGTAAATTTTATTTTTAGCTTAACAAATACTTTATTGAAATACTTTCTATATTGAAACATCTTAAAATATTTCACTGTAAAATATTGCAATGAAAATATTTCTTTAATATGTAGCATTTATTTTATCAATTCCTTTTCATCATTTTTTATATACTTAAATCAGAATAATCGAACATATTAAACTAGATAATACTAGTAATACGTTAAAAAATTCTTATTATTTGTATTATTTTTTCTTTGCTAACAAAATCTATCTATTTTTGGCTCAACGAATACGTTAAGAGTTATGCTGCAGCAAATCGCTTACAAAAAGATAAAGAAAATAAATAAGTTTTATATTAGTTCATAATAACCATATACAGTCTGTATGATGTTTACTAAATATAAGCATAGAGACATTTTTCTCGTAATTATTTATTGTGTTATTACTTTTTCTGACAATGAATTTGAATTGATATATTCGTATGTGTAAGCAAGTTTTCACATATGTCCTTAGTGCACTGGCGTAGCTAGTACTGAATGGGCCTTGTATCAAAATTCCTTGGCGGTACTTTTTTAAAAATGGGAATTTTGTTGATAGGACTAATGGGACTATTTTATGTCTTTTTACTTACACGTTTTGGGCCCCTGTAGCTTGGGGGACCAACATCATTAATACGGCTGATACAGGGGTAGCTACGCCCCTGTCCTAGCGTCTAAACTAAGTACTATTTCCAGTGGCGTAACGGAGAACATTTGAGCCACCCTGCAAAGTCAGGTTTGGGGCCCCCTAGAACCCTAGCCCCTCCGCAATGCAGGGGTTGCGGGGGTGTACACTACGCCTCTGACTATTTCTAAGAAACCTGTCAAAAAAATGTATGAGCCTTTAAAATTTTCATTGGCTGGTTTTTCAAAAAAGACAGTTTCGTAAATAAGAGGGGATTTAAAAATGTCGTCAAATAACCATTAATAAGATGGCAAGTGAAAATTCCTTTTGAGCAAATACATCTTTATATTTTCCATGTAAAAGGATTCCTCTTGAATTTAAGAATGGATGTAGAATAGATTAAAGCTAACCGATGTCGCAGAGATGAAGAATTTATTAAAGTTGTGATAATGCATGTTTCTCGTTACGTGAAAAATAAGAGATTTCTTTGTTTATCTTTGATTTATCTAGCTTTTATCAGGTGACTTCGAGCTAGTTGTGCAAAATCTAACTGCTGATACTGCGCATTCCAACGCATAATGATCTTAAAAAGAAAACGATACTAAAGCAGATGTACAAGAGATACATTTTTTTTTTATACAGTTCGAGATAGAAGAATACCGAAACCCGAACATTAATGGTCAGTTTATGAGGGGAGGGTGATTTTTCACCCATTTAAATGCCCAATTAGCAATGAATTTTAGATCTTGCCATCGACTTATGGCCAATACGATCAACTCTGACACATTTTACAGGGGAGACAAACAAAAGACTGTTACTTCAGTGACCGAAATATGAGAGGACACATTTTACATAAGTGCACTGTTTGCTTGCACATATTCACGACGTCACGGTGTATTGCCAATCTTTTTCTTTATTTTTTTATCTTTGTCTTTCACTTTTTTCCCCTTCTCCTTCTTTTCGCGAGAGAGACATTGCGTCTTATGCAACATCACGATTCTTTTGTCTTTCCTTGCATTGAAAAAGCTCTATAAATTTCTGTGTGAAGAAACGTCGTTCCAGAAAATGGAGAGAGAAATATATAACTTATTTATTCAGATTTATTTTCTGCCGATTTATCGAGTGTTCGGCAAAGGCTCGCAGTCAGATTATTGTAGTTTTGCATTCAATCAAGTTTTGTTGCTATGGAGTAGGAATAACTTGAAATATTTTGCCCATGTTTCATCATCTGCGTTGGCTCTTTCAAATTACAACGTGGTAAAAAATCATTCATTGGAACTGATTATTCTGTCATCTGCAGGCACGTTGTGGAATTCTCTGTTGTTGTGGCACTTGATTTTTCGCTTTCTGGCTCTTTTGAATTGCGAAGAATTAGAATAAACCAATAGTTTGTGTATTACTCTTTCTTTGAAAATAACAATATAAATAGATATAGATGACAGTAGTTATAGATATTTGAATTTTCTGGAATGCAAAATGTATGCGCGTAAGATATACTGCTCTTATTGATGATTGAAAGACCTTTCATCACATTTCTTTTTTATTTCCAAGTAGTAGTTATACATGTACATTTTTATCTTTCTTACAGTATATACATTATTCAAAATTGAATATAATGCTAGAAACAAAGGAATTTTTTTCTTTTGACAATGTTTCCTCTTGTTTAAAAATTAATAGTGTAAAACAATTTAGAATATTTGCATTTATTACCAGCAATAATCTTATATTAAAAACTCATCCTTCATTAAAAAATATCAGATATAAATTTTCCCTTTGAATTAATTAAATTTTTTGTTTTGGTTATTGATTAAAAAATATAACTTACGAAATTATACTTATAATGATTTGAATTTATTATGTGCTAGCGAGGAAAAATACATTGACTATTCTTAAGAGAAATGGTATACTTAAAATTCATTTCGACACGAAATTTTCTTAAAAATTATTTGATAAATATAAATATAAAATTATAGCTGCTTGTTAGGTTATTTATATAAAAGGATAATATATCTTCAAGTCTATACTTAGGTTTGTAATAGTTTTTAATTTGCATCATTATTAGCCTTTTACATTGCGCTATAGCAATGCTAATGCAATCAAACAAGCTATTGTGAATGTTTCTAAACATTATTATTCTTATTTTCTGTTTAAAAATAATTTTCTAGAATTCATTATTATTTACAAGAGATGGTGAGCTCTTTTCGATGATTTAAGTGAATGAACTTTTGATTTTATTTAGCACATCGCTTGATTTCAGATTGCTTAAAATTCTTGTGTCGTTCATTTAAAAATCTAAGAGCATGTTTCCTTATCCCGAAATTTTCTACTTTAATCATTATAAGTTCATATTTAATTTTTTTAAAAAAATTATATATTTATAAAGTTTAATTATATTTAATATAATTTTCTGAAAGTTATTATTATATTATCTTATTATATATATATATATATATATATATATATATATATATATATATATATATATATATATATATATATATATATAAACTATGTGTACTCTTCACTCAATCGTATTTTATTATCCGTAGGTTTGCATTCTTTCAAATTCGATGTTTATAAAGCATTTGAGACAAATTTGATCTTTTTATAGACGTAAATATTCATTAAATAAATTAGATGGGAAAATTCATTAAGTTAAAATAGATGAAAAAGTTTATATTTGTGCGAGATAATTTTAGTTTCTATTCATAAAAACATATGAATGATAACAATAATAAAATTAGAGGAAAAACATGATGTAAGGCAGTGGTCTCTAAACCCCGGTCCGTGGATCAAATACTACCGGTCCACACAAAAACATTAAATTATTTCTCTTTTATTTACTGTGGTATATTTTTCTTAGGTTCGGGTTGCTTTTTATGAAAATCACTTTATATTCATTTTTGGTGTAGCTATATTTTATTCTGAAGTCACGATTAAATACAATTAAATTAAAACTATTAAATCAAAACAGTCTAAAATATAAACAATCAATATCCTCCCTCTCAGCGGGCCGCGGTAAAATTAACAAACGTTGACCGGTCCGTGGTGACAAAAAGGTTGGGGAACACTGATGTTAGGTATAAGAATTATTTTTAAGAAGAAAAAGACAACATATATATATATATATATATATATATATATATATATATATATATATATATATATTAAATGTTCCCCCTATAATTATATCTATTCTGATTTTTGTTCATAATTTTATATTATGAACAAAATATCGACATTAAATAAACAAATTGGTAACAGTATTGATAAGAAATACAAGAGAAAAACACATTTTTTCGTTAAAATCTTTTGAGCTTGTTTATATAAATACGCAATATTCTGTTAATTTCCAACGTTACTCATTAATATGAAAGTGTCAAACATTTCTTCCTTTTTTTTATGCAGATTTTTTTTATCTAAAATATTTTTTAATCTGATGTTTTATAATCTGCGTAATAATAATTTTTCTGTTCGATTGATCTTAAATTCATTACATCGCTTAACTATTCTCTTTAAAGGAGAAAATGAATAATGAAATAAAAAGAGAAAAAATCGTCATTCGGTACCCATGCGACGGTTTTCTGTATAAATTATCTTAAGATAAATAGGAATTATTTCTCTTTCTATCTCTCTCTATTTTTGCTATCACACTTTTCAAAATTCTGATTAATTTCAGGGTCTTCTGTCGATGACATTCCTAGTTTTCATTCTTCCGTCTGACCTTTAAATGTACAGAAAGAATTTCCGAAGAAAAACTTAAGAAAAGGCTTGTAAAAGAATACATGCCATTGTCTTATACTTTGAAAATAGAATACATAGATTCTTTTCATGTTAAATTATTAAATTCCAAGATACTGTGTTGCTTGAGTTTAAACCATATGTGAATCGGTAAAGGAATTTTGTCTATATAAGTAGCAATATTGATGAATAATAATTTTTCATTATATGTTATACATTTTCCTATAACTACAAATTCATTATTTGATTTCCAACATTGACACTTTTTATATTTCACTCTAAAAATGCGAAAATAGAGAGCTTTTAAAGATTGAGTTAGATTTTATTTAATTTTTTAAATGCTTGGGATGTACTTTCTAAAAATTATTTACTTACTTCGAGTATAATATCAAGATCGAAAATCTTAATAAGAGTTGTATTTACGAAAATAAAAACTCAAAAAAGTGTATCACTCCTTGAATATTAAATTTTACAATGAATTTTTACTTTACCATCTTACTTCAAGCGAATCAGCAACTCTTGCAGGTTGCATAAAATAAAATCGGCTTGCTTAAGGGATGCAACACCGCGGTTAATTAAGCAATATCGTTGCCGTAGTTTTTTTTTTAACATCTAGCAATCATTGCCTCAACGTGTTAAAAAGTAAGTTAAATGCAACTGACGTTACTAATTGGACGCATTATTGTAAGGTATTTTTAAAAGTTAGAATTTATAACCTTATAAAAACCCGATGGTTAAATTAGATTCATAAGTGCAAAAGAAAATCCGTTCCTAATTTCATAGAGTTTATTATTTTAATAGAACTTGTAATTCGTAATCTAATTTCATATGTCAAGAAAATAATGGAAATATCCTTAAAAGTGATGTAAAACTGAAAATAGAAGCCTGTGGATTATTAGTCAGCAATATTTCGGAAGAGACGAAAAATTCTGTCAGTAAATAGCTATGATGATAGATAAAAGACTAAACATAAATAGAATAAGGACCTTCAAGATAGTAGTATATATGACAAAATTCCCGAAAGCATGCATTAGCCCCTTTTCTTGCGCTCAATATATTTATCCAGCAATTTATATGCGATTCCTTAGATTCCATGGATCGGTATTTCTGGAATGGGCAGTTCGAAGGCAAATTGCTGCCAATTATTAGAAACCGTTTCGTCTTGTCAAATAATTGATCTCCACATTAGATAATTAGAAACCGTTTTATTTTGTCAAATACTGGAATTTATGTATTGAATAATGGCTCTTCCAATGTCAATATGTTACTGAAAGGATTTCACAAAGGAAATTAACAATATCTGGGCAGTTACGGCATATTATTTTTGAGTATCACCCTTTTCAAATGTTTTATGTCCACATTCTTCTTTTGATCTGACCAAGAAAAAATGGAATATAATGGCTATAATGGTGTAATGTCATTATTGATAAGTCTCACACATAATCAGCGTAATAATACTTAATGTGAAATATAAAGGGGGGGGATGGTATTTTTTTTTATCCCGGAATTTATTTTTCAATTCTTTTAAAAGAATTTTAAGTTTCATTTTTAGAAGAGTATAAATTAATCACAGGATGCCTAAAAATAAATTGTGGTAAAGAGGTTTAAGGTGTTAAAAATCCACTCAAATGGGAAGAAATTTGGGTGAAGAGGGTACATTTTTTAAAAAATTTTGGAACTTTTAGAATGCTTTGGTTGGTTGATTATTTATTAATGTTGTTCTTTGAAGCTACATGAGGACTCTTAGTAGGGTATCTCGTAAATTTGAACTATGATCAAGAGACGAGGACGATACCACACTCTCCAAACTTTCACCATTGTTTGAACTTTTAGCTTCGACAGATTTAAAATCAAGTCACACCTCTACACTGTGGGTCTTCAGAGGTACCAGAGCTCAAACCTATGACACGACAATGCTGGTTACTAGTTTGCGACCAAGACCACTACGGCCATCAGAGTCACAAGGAGGTTTGGGATCAATATATATAGGTTTGGAATCAATATAGGAAATTTTGATCAATATAAGTAATAGAATTGCTGTTCCAAAGTAATAGCTGCCTTTTGCCATTTTTTAGTATCGCTCGTAACAAACATTATTTCCATTTCTTCCTTTTGTATTAAACTATACTTTTATTACTAGATTCCTCTCACAAATAAAAAAAATGTTTCAAAAAATACTTTTTCTTTCGAAAAATATCCTTATTTTCTTATCAAAATTTTTGTTTTTCTGGCCAATGCTTAGTTGAGATTTAATTCACTGTTTATTTACCTACACAATGGCACATACATTTTTAAAGCTGAAAATCAATCTGCGAAGTGTATTCCTTTTTTTTTTTGAAAACCGATATTCTCTGCGTTATATTTTATGACATATGACACATTTTACTAGCTAAATAGTTTTACACACCAACACCACGTATTACATTTAAACATTTGAAGAATATATTAGAGATTTTTAGAGATTTCTCAGAGTTTTTAAGCTTCAAGTTAATGTTATAAAATACTTTTAACTTCATATGTGTGTGTGGATATTTATATATAAGTAAGCTATATTGTTTAGATTACGATTGAAACTTTCCAAAGATATAGATATAAAAATAAATAAAGATATAAAAAGATATAAATATAAAAATATTAGATAAATCTGTAAACATGCATAAGACACATACGTAGATAGTGAAATTTTTGTAATTTCAAGGTTATAGAATGTAATAATGGCTAGTAATGACGTATTTAATGCTACTGTCGGTAATTAGTGAGATATCCCATTAATTAAATCCATGCATAATATTCAGTTAGATAAGAAATTCTATAAGTTTGATCTCATCCTAAAAAATTTTTTTATATGAGTATATTTTATAAAGTAATAATTATATTAACATGAAATTTATTTTTGTTATAGGGAACTATGATTTCTGTTGCATAAAAAATGAGCAGTTTGCTTAACTTTGTTGTAAATTTAAAAACAAAGCTTTGAACAATAAATGCTTAACAGAGATAGCCTTCTAATAATGCGTTATTTTCTTTTTCGCTTAACTATTTTAGTAATTTTATGAAATTTAGTTTATTATTATTAGTTATTTAATTTATATCAATGAAAAGAAAAGTACATGTAATAAAATAAACATGGATCGAGTTACTTTTGAGAAAAGCTCAGCAGTTGCTTATCTGTAAGAAAAAATTTATCTCGAGCTTCTTTCAAATGAAAAGAAAATTTAAAAGCTGTAAATGGTTTCTTTTCTGATAAAAACTGTCTTGCCCTTTTCACTAAATTGATAAAGCAGTGCTGTATTTATTATATGGTACTTCTGCAAATTTATCGCAACAGGAAGGATTATTTGTGAAATTATTTTCATAAAACATAAAAGCGGTTTTTAAAGGAAAAAGGCTTTCTGATAAGTTCATAAGAGATAAATAATATCGTGCTGCCTTTTGTGCTTTCAAAAATAATCAGTTCTAATTGATTACCAAAGGAACAACCTTTAAATAGAAATTTATGATTAGCTTTTGATCAACATTATTTTTATTATTTTAGTAGAATAAATTATACAGTAATTATAAATCTCATGTTGCGAATCTGAAGAATATAAATAACTATACTTTTAGAGCGTTAATTAATTAATTGTATAAATCTTCCTTTTTTTTCTTTGCGTATCTAAATAAATTTCATTAATGTATATTTGAAAGATTTTGCGTTTTATTCCATGAAATGTAATCCTAACTGAGGATTTTCTCCGATGTAGTTTGTAGGCTGTAATATTACTCGTACCTTTAAGTTGTAATATGATCTCATGCATTTGTATAATTTCATGAACATAAATGTTACCGTATTTTTTACTTCTCTTTTGATATTATTTAATCCTTATTTCTTCCTCCGGAAAACTACGCTACGTTGTATTTTATTTTATTTTAATCATTGTAAATAATCAAGTTGTTTTAGAAGCAAATGCTCGTGTTGCATCAATATCTAGTTTCAGAAAACTATATATTTTCTTGGTTGAAGCAGTCCTAACAACTACGAAGATAAGAAAAACTTATAACAATCAAAAAATTTCCTAAAACTTTCCAAATTAATTATCAAAGGGTTTTTGAAGATGAAAAATCTCATCTAACACATCTGACTTTAAACTTTTCGTTTCTGTAAATTCAAAAAATTAGAATTATGTAAAGTAAAGCACAAGGGGTTTTAGATTTGTATTTATTTCGGTTAAAGTTGATGTTTGACAATTTTAAAGTGCAGTAAAACATTCTACATATTTTGTTGAGGAGTATATTTTTATAAAAATTTAGTATGATATTTCAAAATCTTTTGCAAAGAGTATTTTCTAAAAATTCAAAAAATCAGAATAATTGTCATGGTAATTCAAAAAATTAGAATTTCATGCAAAGAATAATATAATTCATTTTTTTAAGCAAATAACATAGGGAATAGTTTATATTGTGTGCCTTTTAACCTGGCCTTAGTAACATCACAAGCACGATCTTGTTTCAATTTGATTTTTATTAACTCTGTCTTCACACTTCTCGTCTCACGCAACACGAAGGTTATTAGAGACGGACCTTGCAGCTTTTAACTTCGGTCAAGGATATGACACGTGAGCTAGTTTCCTCCCTCTCCAAACTTCCACACTACACCAACGTGAGGGCTTTGAGTCACGAAAAATTTAACGTGCTTCAACTCTTCTACATGGCGGGTCTTCAGTGGAACCAAGACTCAAATCCAAAACTCGATCACGTCAGCCATGAGTTCGTTTCATTTCTGCATATTTAACCCCTTAAGCTAGGGGTGGGCAGACTTTTCTAGGGTACGGGCTACTTCTAATTTTTTCAAGGTGTCGCGGTCCACCCTGGAGCGTAGGTGTAGTGAGCTAATAGAAAGTATACAATACAGTCGGATCTCCATTTTACGAACCTCTATTTTCCGAATTTCACTATTTAGTGAACTCTTTCCTGGAACCAAGAACATTTTACAATTTTCTTTGTAAAATAACCTCCAAATAGCGTGGAGCATTTCCTATTCGACGAAATTTTCTCTTACGATACAATTTTTTCACCGTATTTTTTAAAGTACCGTATTTATTCGAATCTAAGCCGCACTTTTTCCAAATGTTAATGCTATTGAAAATCGGGTGTGGCTTAGATTTGAAAGCAAAATTTTTTTGGATGGGGTATTTAAAGCAATTACAGATTCATGCATGTGTGTGTGTGTATTTATAATACTCATAAAATAACTAATTATTTACTCCTTGTTAGTTTTCATTTTAAAGTTATTTTAATTTCGTAAAATTAGATATCGATAAACCATTTTAGAATATTTTTCGATTTTCGCAAAATCTTGTTGTGAATTTGGGGCACGGCTTAGAATCGGTGGTGGCTTAAATTCTATGATTATTCGGTCTTAGCGAAGGTGGTCACCCTAAAATGTCTTGGCGGTCCACCGGTCGATCGCGATCGACTTAATGCCCGGCTTTAAGCAGTCAATTTTTTTGCCCAAAATGTTCCCCAAAAAAGGCACTTTTTTAATTGCATTTGACTAAGCTACTACTTAACAGAATGCGAAAATGGAAGAATTGTGTTTCAATTTTCAGTTTTAAAGTTTTCGCACTACTTTTTATTTTATAATTGGGGAACACAAACCTCCCTAAATGTTTGCTTTTTGTAAGTGCTTTCTGCATGCTTTGAAGAATGTTTCGTATTTCTTAAAAGAATTTCTCACATAATTACAAAATATTTCATGTCCGTACCTCTTTTTCAAACGGTTGAGGATTTTGTACATAAATATATATACACACACAATTTGAAGCGTGGTGTAATACTAAATCTTACATTACAATGCAGACAGAGATCATACAGGCTTTATTGGATTATCTTTCCCTTTTCGTTTCTTTTCAAGCAACAAATTGCACATTGCCTTGCTAGTTCTTGTTCTTATCGAATATTTTCAAGAATCTGAATTCTTGCCTTCAATGAAATCCCGCATTCACCACAAAGAAAATCCCGGATGAGAAGTATTTCAGTCCCATAAACAAATTACACCTCTTAAAAGTACACACTAGTACTAATAATCTAACTATAAAAATTTAAAGTTCGTGCAAATCAATATAGAATCAAATATAGAAAGAAGAAACTATCACCGATCGTACAGCGTACGGGTAAACCATTTGTAGCCAGCTTTTCGATAGCCTGTACGGTGTACGAGCAACCAGTTAAGGGGTTAATCTTCAACACTAACTAATCACAAAATATTACATATATTTTTATATTATATGAATCTCTTCTTGCAATATTTAAATTTTTTTGAATAATTTCAAGATTCTCACCTAAAATTTCTATTAATTCTTTAGAGACACGCGTGAACAATATACCATACATCAGCTTATGAAATTTTTTTTAAATTTGGTTCGCGGTCTTTGTTTATTTTTACATTTATCATTTTATAACACAATGCAACGTCTTTTTTTATTTTCTAGCATTTGAATTAGTGTTCTGTTAACTTACTTTAAAAAAAAAAAATATGCAGTTTTGTCTTAAGAAGTCAAGAATTTCTTAAGATATTGTACATATATATATATATATATATATATATATATATATATATATATATATATATATATATATGTGTGTGTGTGTGTATATATATATACACTGCTGGACAATTGCTAAGGACGGATCACAAATTGCTATGTAGCATAACATTAAGCGAGACATGAGGCCTAGTAGGATAAAATATAGTTGCCACACTGTTCAGACATTAGAATAAAGAATATTTATTGTTCTGGAAAGTACAAAAGCTGTGAAACATCTGAAAGAAAAAAAAAATGTTCATTTGATCTGCGTACGGAGAAATGGAAAAATGCATCTAAAAGTCAGCAGGCACCTTAAAGAAAGGTATCAGTACGGGATATGTCCGCCGTGGAGTGTGATGCAACATTCCACACGTCATACCATACTTTGCACAACATTATCCAGCAGCTGTTGAAGCAATTTAGCCCATTCCTCTGTGAGTGCACGGATGAGGGTGTTCTTGTTTGTCGGAGGATAGTTTCGACCAGCAACTTGCCTCCCCAAAGCACCCCACTCATTTTCAAGGGGGTTTAGATCTGGAGAACGCGCTGGCCATACGAGACGTTGAATACCCTCGCTGCCTAGACAATCCTGAACAGCGCGTGTTCGATGACATGTTGCGTTGTCGTCCATAAAAACAGATTTATCACCGACAGCACCACGGAAAAGACGAACATGAGGAAGAAGAACTTCACCAATGTATCTTTGCCCCGTCATAGTACCATTCGCAACCACATGTAAGCGCGTGCGGCCATTGATCATGATGCCGGCCCACACCATGATACTGCATGTCGGATATCGGTCCTTTTCCTGGATATTTTCTGGACGATAAGCAGTACCACTCTCGCGCCAGATCAGTTGGCGTCTACAATCCGATGACAGACTGAACCTACTCTCATCTGAGAATAGTACGCATGCCCAGTCCTATTCAGTCCAATTGTGATGCTCACGACACCATTGCAAACGGGCAGTACGGTGCTGTCTGGTCAATGGGACACACACAACAGGTCTGCGTGCGTATAGTCCTCCTCCCCTCAAACGTCTGGCAACAGTTTTTCGGGGGATCTGCTTTCCTGAGGCAGCAAGAAACTGATTTGCCACCTGCTGAGCTGTGGTGCCCCTTTTTTTTGCTGATAGGACGATATATCTGTCTTCTGCAGGCGTCGTACTTCTAACACGACCTCCCCGTGCCGTCTACTACACATTCCAGTAGTTTTAAATGACTTCCACAGCCGTGAAACAACGCTGTGAGTGATGTCGAACTCCCTGGCAACATCTGTTATTTTTCGCCCTTCTTCGATCTTTCCAATAATTCGGCCACGCATAAAATCATCTATGTGATGTCGGGAAGACATGCCAAAAATTTTAAGTTCGTCTATGAAATCTTTCCTGTAAAACTTTGACTTGAAACAACAACTGTCCACACGCGTCAAAACCTTTAAAGCTCTTATGAACGCTATCACGTGATGAACAGACGTGGAAAAAAATTTGCATACTCATACTTCTTTCTAATATCCCGCACTTATTCTAATTTTCCACATTTTGCTTCCTTTCATTTTGTGGTTGCTATGGATGATAGTGTTATCCGTCCTTAGCAATTGTCCAGCAGTGTATATATATATATATATATATATATATATATATATATATATATCTGTGGTAGAGAAATCTCGAAACTATATATTCGAAACTTCCTGTTTACTTTTAAATTTAGCTAAACAAGGTACTTTAATCGTTAAGCCTCTAATTTAATTTACTTTTAATTCAGTTTGATCGAAAAGGAAGGCCATCTGAAAATCAAAATCAGCATACATATCAAAGTTATAAAACAATTTCTATATTTTGTTTATGAGGAAAATTTAATTTTAATTATCATCTTTATCACAATAAAAAAGATTTAAAAATAAAATTTCCATCAAAAAATATCGTGTAATAAGTGAATCCTTAAATCGTTTAATAATTGCCAATTAAATTTTTTTTTTAAATTTCTTTCAGGGAAACGTAGTGTAATTATTTGAATCTGTAGTTGGTACTATAAATATTTAAACTGTGAATCCTTTGAGCATCAGAATTAAAAAAGAAGCAATTGAGTAAGAAGAAGTAATAAGGTAATCCGTAAATCGTTTAGTAATTGCCAATTTAATTGTTTTTTAAATTTCTTTCCGGGGAACGGGGTATAATTATTTGAATCTGTAGTTGGTACTATAAATATTTAAATTGTGAATCTTTTGAGCATCAGAATTAAAAAAGAAGCAAGTAAAAATAAATAAAATCACTAACCTAATAAAAATTTATAATTGAGAAATTAGCAACGAATAGATAATTCAGGGACTGTTAACTTGAATTATAATTAAATAAAAGTAAATGAAGAGCAGAAAAATCAAAATAAAACATTTAAACATTGAACCAAACATATGTTATTTTAAAAATGATTTTTTTTTAAATTCATTATCATTTTGACACATTAATTCTAATGTAGTTTTAAACTGAATAATAATAATTAGATAATGTAAATTGCTGTTGTTGAATGAAATGTATAGCAAGTAATGTAACTCGCATTTATTTTTAAAGGACTTTTTATGTTCTTCCATTTTTGTCCTGTCGGTTTGAAATTTTTGTAAAGAATGCAGCTATCAAGTAACAACTCCAAAGTAAACAGAATATAAGTGAATATTTCTGTTTTATGATAGATATGTGTTTTCGTTCTTCATTTATAGCCTTTTGATATTTGTTTTCACATACCATGGTCTGTCTCCTTTACGGTTCTGCAAATAGAAAGTTTTCTATTTACAGATAGCTGTACTATAAAACAGTTAATTAAAAAAGTACAGCAAAATTTTTATAAAGAATTCAAACGAAATTTTTATAATGAATCAAATCTATATCACAAACCACTTTAAAGGTTAACTAGACGATACAAATTTAAGTTTATTAGGTCAAAATACGTTATCAAATAAATTGGTGTAATCATACAAATGTACCTACTTAAAACTTATTGATTGCGTCTATTGTAAACTATTTATCGTTAAATTTAAACTTTTCATTATACTCACTTTAATAACAATAAATACAAATCAATTAATTTATTATATTTAATGACATTTAATTAATTTTATTTAGTATAGTATTCGATTTGAAACAATTATAATTATTAATTGAATGTAAATACGAATTCAATAAATCATAATCGTTTTCCTTTCTTCGCTTAGAATTTCAGACGCAGCTCACAAAGTAGATTCTAATGCAACAGGAACCTCGCTTAACGAGTACCATTCTTTCCAGAATCTTACTCGTAATAAGAAACACTGGTCAAGCGAAACAATTTTTCTTGTATTAGTTAATGTAAAATACAATAATTATTTCAATACCGAAAATACATTCTAAAAATTTCCTGAATAAAATTTATTTAAAGAATACTATAAATGCATTGTTAAAAAGAGTGGGAAAGATTTTCTTCTTTTCTTCTATCGCAGAATGAACCATTCTAGAATGCGAATTCGATTTTCAGAAAATAATACAAAAGGAATAATATATATATATATATATATATATATATATATATATATATATATATATATATATATATATATATATATATAAATATGTGTGTGTGTGTGTGTTTATAATACTTTATTTCTAAAAAGAGTTAGGATCATTCTCTAGAGACTTGTATTTTCTAAGGACTTAAAAAATAGGTGAAAATGCAAAATCACTATCATCAAATAATGTTGTAACACGCATAGTTACTGCCTTTTTAGGTAAAATTTTTGTATCTACGAAGCAACCATTTTCCATTCTTTCAACTTTTTTGTTATTGCTCCATAAGATTATTGTTATGTAGCTAACCTCTTTCTTTTCTGACAAATTTATTTCAACAATTTCTTGCTGTGAAACATGAATACAATTCTCTTGGTTCTTCCCTTTTACAAGTTCGTCGATATGATTATTATACCATGATCTTAGTTAAAAGACACTAGCTTGTTGACTACATATCCCACAATTATTGCCTCAAATCTCTGAAAGTCTTGTTTGAGTCGGTCAAAGCATCTTGCAAAGAGAAATGAGAGTTCTATTTAGCCTCTTCACCCGCATTTTGATATTTCCAAACTATTGGTATCTAATTATTGCACTATTTCTAATGTTGATTCCATATTTAATCAAAATAAATCAAAAGATAAGACAGAAAACTGTACGCATAGGATTATATATATCTATACAAATATATATATATATATATATATATATATATATATATATATATATATATATATAAAGGGTGTTGTTTTAGAGGTATAGAACTTTAAATTGCAATAAAACAACGATGTATTATTCGATTGACATGAATTCTTTTTTATTCGAAAGATAATCTTGTGGCATTACATTTTAAATATGATTTCTGGCATATGACTGCCACGGCTGGCTCGGATGTAGTCCAATCTGGACGTCCAATTTTCGATGACTTTTTCCAACATTTGTGGCCGTATATCGGCAAAAACACGGCGAATGTTGTCTTCCAAATGGTCAAGCGTTTGTGGCTTATCCGCATAGACCAATGACTTTACACAGCCCCACAGAAAATAGTCTAGCGGTGTTAAATCACAAGATCTTGGAGGCCAATTCACAGGTCCAAAACGTGAAATTTGGTGGTCACCAAACGTGTCTTTCAATAAATTGATTGTGGCACGAGCTGTGAGACATGTTGCGTCGTCTTGTTTGAACCACAGCTCCTGGACATCATGATTGTTCAATTCAGGAATGAAAAAGTTAGTAATCATGGCTCTATACCGATCACCATTGACTGTAACGTGTTGGCCTTCATCGTTTTTGAAGAAGTACGGACCAATGATTCCATTCCACCAGCCCATAAAGCGCACCAAACAGTCAGTTTTTCTGGATGTAACGGTGTTTCGACATACACTTGTAGATTAGCTTCACTCCAAATGCGGCAGTTTTGTTTGTTGACGTAGCCATTCAACCAGAAGTGCGCTTCATCGCTAAACAAAATTCGCTTATGAAAATCGGGAACAACGGCAATCTCGTTTTGGGCCCATTCGACGAATCTACGCCTTGCTTGATGATCGTTTTTGATGAATTACCAAACCAAATTGAGAATAAATCCCTTGACAGCTGTTAAATCGGTCGCCATCTTGGAAAGTAATGCCAACTTTAACTTCTATACCTGAAAAAAAAAATATAATTTATATATATATATATATATATATATATATATATATATATATATATATATATATATATATATATGTCTTGAATACATATATTTTGAATTTATCTGTCTCGTAAATACATTAGAAACATTGTAAATATATTACTGAATTTTCACACTGAACAATTAAATTTACATTGATTAAGGTATTTGGATATGATAAATTATGAAAAAATTTGCTATTAACTTAATTTTTTATTCATTCTCTGAGTTTGGGGAATTTTCGGCTTGACTTTCAAAATATAATTCAACTATAAATAATAAAACTACAGATAAAGTGAACACTACTCACTAAGAATTTTCTGAAGAAAAAAATTGTTTGATTCTTAGCAACAGACATTCTGTAACTTATAATCAGATACAACAGTAATCAGAAGAGCTCTATTTTCTTCATATCATATTCCTTTTTATCATCAGTGTATTTCATCTTCATGTACACGTGAATATAAATCCTTCACGTGATAGCCTTATACATTGAATCTCTTCTAATTATACGTGTTTGTGTATTACGACTTTTTCTGAATATTTATTGCTGGAATTTATATATTTGGTTCAGTAACAAAATTCTTTAAAAGAACTACACTAGATACTATATCAGCATAAAATGTTTCACAAATTATTATAGCATGAAAAATATTTTGCATTATCTTCACCGACGGAGCTAGTCTTAAGTGGGCCCTGAATCAATTTCTTGGGAGCCCCTGTATCTAGGGGCCTTTATGATTGATGCGGCGGATACAGCGGTAGCTACACGCCCCCCTGATCTTCTTTTAAAAAACTTCACTTCCTTACCATCACCAAATAATGTACACACCCTTTTGAAGAAACTACTATTTGTTCAGATAAGAATACTTTCTTCTTTCGATTTTTTTAATAAAACTCTTTTATTCAATTCAGAAACCTAAACTTTAATAAAATTAATCTATTATCTTCATCTCATCATTTTGTTATACAAAAATTATTTTTATGCACGGCAATGTTTTGTCACTTTTTGTGTCGTTTGTTCTGGAGGACAATTATCAATCATAAGTTCGATAAGTTATCAAATAAAAATTTCCTTCAACCTCCTTATTTATCTCTAATTGTGAAGCTTTTTTTTTATCAGGTTGTGAATAGCAAGTGCTCGTCCATTTAAGTGATTGTGCTTTTTCTAAGTATTTGTCAACATCTGATGCTTCGTCAAACAAGTTATCTTCCTAAATTTGAATTTAAGCGAGAAATGTACTTCAAATTTTGTATGGGATAAAATCTTGGTAATTATTATGAAATTAAAAATTTATTAAAACGTTTAAAAAGAAATCTTTTGTGCGCTCTAGTCATTTAAAGTTTTCATTATGTATTCAATTTTTTTCTTTTAAACTATTAATGTAAATTTAAGACTAATTTTAAAATACAATACAAAGAAATTTTAAAAAAAACCTGTATGGTTGATTAACCAGTTCTCTTATACACGTGGGTGTATAAAAGGAAACAGCAAAGCTGTTGTTGTTTAGGATGCTGCCAGATGAAAAACAATAATTGCAACAAAAACAGTTAATATAAATAAAACACACAATAAAACAGTTTAATAAAGCAAATATAAATCAAAATAATAAGTAATTAAAATACATACATACATAAAGCATACTAAGTCAAAACACCAAATGTTGAAATTATGTTACCCAAATGGTAATAACAAGCAATAATTTCAGAAAAGAAGTAATGAATGACAACATTAGAACAGGTTTTCCCACACAAAAAGGTGTCAATCAGAGCCTCTTCTAGAACTGACTAACCAATAAAAAAAGATTAACGTCATTAGCTGAAAATGGAAGTTTAGCAGGTAACTATAATATAGTATATCATTAAATGTAGAGTAAATTAATGTGAGTAAGTAAATTAATTATTATGTATAATTAAAATTAGTTCAGTGAGAAAATATACGAAAATTTCCTTAAAAAAAGTCAAAGCAGTCCAACGTTACAAATTTATCTGGCTGAAATTTTTCAGAGGGTTTCCAATAATAAGAACAGAAATCAATTGTTTAAAGAAGGTACCTCTTAGTAATAGGGTCCAAAGCAGAGACTCAATGAAAAAAGAAGTTTTTGATAAGAAGTTACCCCTCCCCAAATAAAAACGTCATACATTAACAAATATAAATGCTTAGTGCAGCAACACTATTATTAGAACTAAAAGTATAGTTAGGAAATAACAACTATGAGAGCTATTAAAGTTAGAGCAAAATATTTTAACTTCATAGGTTTTTAGTTTTTAGGATAAATCCCTTCCCTAACACAATTAATAGGGATTCATCAATAAGAGTAACAAGAAACAGTGGGAAGGTCAAGCCAAAGGTACTAGAACAATGAAATTAGGAAAAACCTTTAAAGAGTTGAAAGCTTTTATTTGCAAACAGTTTGAAACTTTTACTGGAATTGAATGTTTCATATCTATATCTTACTGAAACATACACTGCAATATTCTTTTCTGTTACTTGTCTTGAATCAATCCAAAACTTGCAATTAATTTATTCATTCACTAAAATTACATGCGTACCCCTTGTTAAAGACGGAATTCTTAACTTGAATTGAATTTTTTAAGTGTACGTTGTTATAAGCTATGTTGCATCAGCAACTGTAGAATATTTTTAATCCTAGGATTACCTTTTTAATTCAGTTATTCCGTTCAGCAGATTTCCAATATCCAATTATCTGGAATTAAAAAAATAACTTGGAAATTTTATTGATCCTATCTACAAAAATTAGACACAAAACCCAGTGTGTGAAGATCCCCTTGGATCTCACTTTGAGAACGAGAATGATTTTGAGTCAAAGAAGAACCAGTAGCCATTTTAATGAATAACTTTCTTTATTTGGTTATCTTTCCCAAATAGAATCAAAGACTTTTAATAACAAATAATTTAAAATAGATATATGAGGTTTAAAAGGGGTTTTCCTTTATATTAACTTAAATATTTAATGATCCAATTAATTAACAATTAGAATATCGATCACGCAGAGATTACCGCAATAAGAGATCCCAGAATTATATTCAATAATATTCCTATTGAACATTTAACTTTAATCTCACTCCTAATATAAAGCTTTAATGAGACTTTAATTATAAATCAATATTTACCACACTGAATCTCAACTCTTCCTGAGATTAATTTATCCACCTAGAAATCTTCAATAATAAATCTCTAACTTCACTATTATATCTTCCTGCTTCAATCTCTCTCTCCTACTGCTTTTTACTTTACTATTCCGTTTGACTTAAATACTTTATCTAATATGCATATAATAAGGAATCCCTGTCCTCTTTTTGGAGCTGATTGGAAATAGGTAGGGGAATTAAATTTTTCCCTAAAAAAGACGTCTCAGAAGGTTAGTGATAAAGTTCCGTATAGATTTGTCACAAGTGTTTAAAATTGCATCCAGAAAAGCAGTTTTTTTTACAGGAGTTGAGCTTTTTGCATATATCCTGTACTACAGCTATGCTACAGTAGCAACTCTAGAATATTTTAAACTTAATAATATATTTATTACCATTAGTCACTATGAAAGGAATAAATCTTTTTTTTTTTTTGCATGTGACAACATCCCACACAATAATGGCTCGCCTACTTCCTGTAATATACACACGTGAGCAGACAATTACTCTACCAAAATACATTAATGTGTTTTGAATTGTCATGTTTTGCTTTACTTTTATCTAAGTTGTTGCACCTGTTGGTTACTGTTAAGCCTCTCATTGGCTCTTTTTTTTTCTTGTGCATCTACTCACCCCCCCGCTTTAATAAATATATAATTTTCATTAAATCTCTTTATGTACTTAAATTACATTATGAATCAAAATTGTTTTTATTAAATGTAAGATGTTTTTATTAAATGTCTCTTGCACCAGATGTGGATTGAAAACATACATGATTCAGAAATATGTAACTACCGAAAAGAAAGTTTTAACCTTTTTTTATTACATTAAAATAATTAAATTGGCTCTAAGAAATTAATATCTCCTCATATAAATGCAGCCATGAGAGCTTTATTGGATTAATTTGAAATAAACGGTTTTAATACTCTAAATTAATGAATGAAAATGAATGCTCGAAAGGGGTATGTTTTGCTTAAAATAAATCGGCTTTCAGACTTTCTACAGCGACATTTTCCCTCTTCTCACGATCTTTATCTATGTTAGTGATCATAAGGAAGTCCAAGTAGAGACAAAGGTCTGTAAACTAATCACTGGCTTCCATTAAAAGAACATCAGTTCTCAAACGAATTGCTTTCTTTGAAGGAAAGAAAAAGTGCAGACTCATTCATTATTCCCAGAGATATTGTGAAGAATTGAAAGAAGACAAATGTAAAAAGGCCTTGGCATGAATTCACCGACCTTCAGGCTCCTAAGCGGCTCGATGCTCTCTTCCGAGGAGAAATTACCTAAGAGAAGTATCTGACGGGCGTTCAACGAACGGCATTCCTGCAATTCGCTCAATTTATTCCACTCCTGTACATAAAGAGCTCCACAATCTTCTGCAGAATTTGTCTTGGAAGTACTTTTATCTGAATGGGTAGTGAGAAGTAAAAACAACGCTCACCCGAGAATCCATTTGGATGAGAGCTTAAAAGTTGGAGGCTCGGAAAATGATTTGGATGAGTTTAAATTTGATTTGGGGTTTGCATTGAAGTAAATAAAAGGAATCGAGCTGTCTCAACTTTTGAGCGCATGAAGCAGGCAAAATAGGTTAAAGTTTAGTAAAAACTTCCAATAAAATTTTAAAAGATTTTTGCCAGACTTTTTGTATTAATTCTGGATATTTACAGGGTTGTGAATAGTATTGACTTTTATTCACAATTCCTACTGTTAGTTTACTTTCTCCCTATATATATATATATGAGATTTCACAAAACACTGTTTAACCCTGTTTCATTGTCCTAAACCAGTGACAGCTCGGGAAATCATAATAGTCTTTTCCACTCTAGCTAAATTTCTTTTTGGTTTGTCATGGTTCCTTGTTCAGGTTCTTTCGATTTAAACTTAAGATGTTTTAGGATTTTTATTAGTCTTCTTTTTAATTTATTTGCTACTATATATATATATATATATTCTCTAGAAACAAGAGATAAACATTCATCAATCACATTCGAAAAAAGCACATAGACAGTAAAAAGATCGTACAATGAAGGACACTAGATTAAAAATTATAAAATGGATGCTGCAGTATTATAAACATTGCTGACTTAGGACAGCTAATATATAAAACAATTTATATAAAAGAGGTGTTGAACATGTTTTTTGGACAGCCAACCTTCCCCCTTTATGTAAATAATACTGAGCAAAAACCTATTGAAAGTAATGAATAGGAATATCTAAATCCATTACAAGATAGATGTAACTTACCTAAAAATTGCACTTGAAAATGCAGAACCCTCGCTAAAGCTTAGTGCAATAAATAAGTTATTGCCAGATTCTGGACTCTTATGCAGATTCAAAGCATGTGAATGGCTGAAATGTAGCACTTAACAAAAGTATAAAAAGAACAGAAACAAAAATTAATAAGAGGGTTACAAATTGCCATAACTTTAGTGACACTAGAGTATATATCAATTAAATAATAATAAGTAATTTTAACTAATATTAGAATATGGAAGTAATTATAACTATGAAATATGTGTAAATTTATAGTATTAAACTATTATTAATCTAAGAATTTTTAATCCTTACAATTTTGAATAGCTTTATTCATATAATTATTAATAAAATTAATTGGGTATTTCTGATTTAAACAATATTTAGTAAAATGTTTATAGTTATTTATTATTTCTGATTTTTTGCCACCAGAAATTTATTGCGTTGAATATAATTAATAACAATATTTCTGAATATAGAAATATGTACATTACCCTCCCAATGAGGAACTTTTATAATATTGAAATTAAGATCTTCTCTTTTATCATAAATATTACAAACTATTACATTATCTATTAATTTGATATGTATGTCAAGAAAATTTGCTTCATTGTTGTTACTATTTATCTGTATTAAATTAAGATATTGTGGATAAAAATTAGTATTAGGTATAAAATTGACTTGCTTGCCAAAAACGATTATGTCATCTATGTAACGATAAATATAATATTTAAAATTATTAACATAACTACTTTCAAAATAATGTAAGTATAAATTGGCAAGACAGTTGCTCGCAGGACCACCTGGTGGCAAACCCTTAATCTGCAGAAAATAGTTACCCTTAAGAAATATATAGTTATCTTTAAGTTCAAACCTAAGTAGTGAACTAAATCTATCACAATTAACATTATTAAATAAATTATATTTATGCAAATTTACAAGTATATTAATCATATCATCAATATTATAATATATCAATATTATGTATAAATATATATATATATATATATATATATATCTTGTTCAAATTTTCAATCGTTAATAAAATATACTTTCTATTCATCCATTCAAGTTCAAATACATTTTTTTAAACTTGTAGTGGATGACGCTTCATTGTTAAGAGTTCTTTTAAAATATTAATTCATTAATTTTATTAAAAAAGGAATAAATAGTAACAAACAAAAATAATAGTACAACAGCATACATAGAAAGGAAAACCATTCGTTGTGTCCCTGTCGCGCAATGGATAACGCGTTGAGCTTCTAATCTAAAGGTTGTTTGTTCGAATCCCACCTATGATGTCCTAATTTCTGAGAGTGGGATTTCATTTTTGCTATATTATTTTATTAGAATAATTAAATTTAATTAATGAATAAATAGTAACAAACAAAAAAGGTAGAAAAACACTATAAATAGAAAGGAAAAGGGAAAATTACAAGGAAATCGCTTTCTATTTTGTCACTTAATGTTGGGATTCTGTCATATGTACACTGCTGGACAATTGCTAAGGACGGATAACACTATCATCCATAGCAACCACAAAATGAAAGGAAGCAAAATGTGGAAAATTAGAATAAGTGCGGGATATTAGTAAGAAGTATGAGTATGCAAATTTTTTTCCCACGTCTGTTCATCCCGTGATAGCGTTCATAAGAGCTTTAAAGGTTTTGACGCGTGTGGACAGTTGTTGTTTCAAGTCAAAGTTTTACAGGAAAGATTTAATAGACGAACTTAAAATTTTTGGCATGTCTTCCCGACATCACATAGATGATTTTATGCAAATTATTGGAAAGATCGAAGAAGGACGAAAAATAACAGATGTTGCCAAGGTGTTCGACATCGCTCACAGCGTTGTTTCTCGGCTGTGGAAGTCATTTAAAACTACTGGAATGTGTAGTAGACGGCACGGGGGAGGTCGTGTTAGAAGTACGACGCCTGCAGAAGACAGATATATCGTCCTATCAGCAAAAAGGAACAGGCGCACCACAGCTCAGCAGGTGGCAAATCAGTTTCTTGCTGCCTCAGGAAAGCAGATCTCCCGAAAAACTGTTGCCAGACGTTTGAGGGGAGGAGGACTATACGCACGCAGACCTGTTGTGTGTGTCCCATTGACCAGACAGCACCGTACTGCCCGTTTGCAATGGTGTCGTGAGCATCACAATTGGACTGAACAGGACTGGGCATGCGTACTATTCTCAGATGAGAGTAGGTTCAGTCTGTCATCGGATTGTAGACGCCAACTGATCTGGCGCGAGAGTGGTACTGCTTATCGTCCAGAAAATATCCAGGAAAAGGACCGATATCCGACATGCAGTATCATGGTGTGGGCCGGCATCATGATCAATGGCCGCACGGGCCTACATGTGGTTGCGAATGGGACTATGACGGGCCAACGATACATTGATGAAGTTCTACTTCCTCATGTTCGTCTTTTCCGTGGTGCTGTCGGTGATAAATCTGTTTTTATGGACGACAACGCAACATGTCATCGAACACGCGCTGTTCAGGATTGTCTAGACAGCGAGGGTATTCAACGTCTCGTATGGCCAGCGCGTTCTCCAGATCTAAACCCCCTTGAAAATGAGTGGGGTGCTTAGGGGAGGCAAGTTGCTGGTCGAAACTATCCTCCCACATACAAGAACACCCTCATCCGTGCACTCACAGAGGAATGAGATAAATTGCCTCAACAGCTGCTGGATAATGTTGTGCAAAGTATGGTACGACGTGTGGAATGTTGCATCACACTCCACGGTGGACATATCCCGTACTGATACCTTTCTTTAAGGTGCCTGCTGACTTTTAGATGCATTTTTCCATTTCTCCGTACGCAGATCAAATGAACATTTTTTTTTCTTTCAGATGTTTCACAGCTTTTGTACTTTCCAGAACAATAAATATTCTTTATTCTAATGTCTGAACAGTGTGGCAACTATATTTTATCCTACTAGGCCTCGTGTCTCGCTTAATGTTATGCTACATAGCAATTTGTGATCCGTCCTTAGCAATTGTCCAGCAGTGTATAAATATATTTATATTAATTGTAACTATTTAAGAAAAAGTAACTAAAATGAAATTTTTCTTCCTTGATCTAAGTAGGAATTGACTTAATTTTTTTTATATTACTTGTTTTTAATATATGATTATAAAAGAAGCTTACGGAAAACGAAGAGAGATATGTAACTTTCTTAAAGAAATTTAGGAATCTATTTCCTATTTTATGCTACATAGTAAAAGTAGAAGTTAAGAGTAAGAGATGGGGAACACGCAATTTTCAATATTAGAGAGAAAAAAGCTATTTAAGTAAGCGATTTTATGAAAAAAAGGTATAAAAATTCGTTCAAATAAACATGAAGCATCTCTAATAATTATTAATACGAAGAAAGAAAGAATATTTGAGAAAGAAGAACTATTTTTCATTTTTTATTGCTTATCTCTTTTCGGTGGAAAAATCAATACTGTTGTTTTATAAAACTGTTTCATATTTTGACTTTTTTTTCTTTCTTTAAAAGAAGCTTGGGGCATTATTTCTTTTATGTTAAAAAAACATTGTGGCAAAATTGAAAGTTGAAGAAGCTTAGCGAAAAAAAGCATTAGTTGAGTTCTTTAAAAGCAGCTTTAGAACATTTGAAACTTGGGGATTAGTAAAATCACTTGGTTTTTAAATTTTACAAAAGAAAAATTGCCTTTATTATTCTTTCCTTGTTAATATTTAATTTTAATATTTGCAAAGTTTTTTCTTAATACTTTTTTAACATTTCGGAAATCAGAATCTAGCAGATACCCATATTTTTCCAATACACTTTTTGCTACAGGAAGGAAATTTATTTTTACTGATTTTATCTAATTGCAACCGTTTTAAATAAAATCCATGTCTTATTAAAATATTATCAGAAGCGTAAGCCTGTATAAGGAAATTGTCTCTTTTCTTAAAGCTGTACAGCTCTGAAACACCAATTGAATTCGTCATTTAACTGCATTGTATATTTAACTGCATACAAACTGTACTTGAATGTATTGAATGTAAACATATTCGTATTTTTAAAAAAAAGCGAAACTGATTGTTTTTTGATGGCTGTGGTTTTCAGTGTACTTCTTTAAATAATAAATAACTTTCAGTAGTAAAGTTAAGAAAATGAGTTGTAGATTTAGATTGTGAAAGAATTATTGATCTCTTTACTCTTTCGCTTTCTCTTTCATGTAAAACTACTAAATAAAGTTAATTTTAAAAATCTTTAACTGTGGAAGTGAGAAATGGTTGTGGTACCCGAGTAGTCATGGTCACGAACTTTTGGCTAATAAGTCGCGAATTTGAGATCTGATATCGCTGAAGACCGGTCGTGATGCACTTTAAATCTGTCGTTGCTTGAAGCCCCCACGTTAGCGTGGTGTTGAAGTTAGGAGAATAGGGTACTAGCTCAGGTATCGTCCTTGTCACTTGACAGAGTTTCATAATTACGCAATCTGTCCCTAATATACCTCAAGTTGTTTTATATAGAATGCGATGTAAATAAAAAATCAATCATTCAATCTAAAGATGGGAGATACTCTATAAATTCTGAAATGCAAAATATGCTTTATTTTGTTTTGTTGATAGTGTAATAGAGCATCACAAAAATGACTATTGGTTCCATTCCCATCTCGGATGTTTTTGAAAAATCTGAAGACATTCCTTTTTAGATGGATGTTTACCACATTCTTTGAAAATTAGTTTTTGCAAAAGATAAATACAGCTATTTTATTGATATCAATATTCATATGCGTACGGAGTGTTGAAAAAAGCTAGGAGTGCCTATTTTTTCCCGATATAGTTATTTTTACTCAGAAAGTACATGTATTTTTATAAGAATATTTTCTAATTTTCACTATTTTAGAGAATAACAAAAATAATTTAAATGTTACTTTGAAAAAATGGTAACTTGCAAAAGGAGAATAATTTAGTTAAGCTGCATTGTTTACATAAAGCTACATAGTTACATGATAAAAAAGTGAACATTCTCTTCCAGGAGTTAATTTCACTTATACGATGAAAATTTACTTATAAATATTACATCTAAAACTGCATTACTATTTTATTTTTTCCTTTTCTGTTGAATTCAGTATGTAGTTTTTCATGCTGAGAAGGCTTTCTATGCATTCTTCAGTATAATAATGGCCTTTTCAGAATGAGGCTGCGTAGCTCACATTGCTTTTTTTAATGAGTTCTCAAACATCCATTTCTTGGATTACAATTAAGAAACCTCAAACAAGAAATTTCGGGTGAATTATATGCGTTAACCAAAGTGTTAGTAAAGAAATTATTACGAGTCCCTCTTGTAATTCATTTTTCCTTCATATTCCTTTCGTAAGCAAAATGAATTGTATTAAAGGAAGACAGCTTATGTCAACCATTACCAATTTTTATCTCTATTGCTCTGATACAAAGAGAATAGTAATATTTAACTCTTCTTTTTTTTAAAAAATTTTCCTTTATAAAAAAAATTAAGTTAATTTAATTTATAAAAAACCATGATATTCATATTATAATTTCGTTGCTATAAATTGATGATTAATAAACCATAGAATGAAAAATAATATTTCTGACTAACATTCTCAAAAAAAAACATTTTTTCACTATAAATCACGACTTTAAAAGACATTCACATAAAACTTAGAAGTAAAACTGGGATATTCCACATTTCGTCTGACGTTTCTTCAAATTGCCGTCATCTAAGCTTTTAATGTCTCTCATAAAGACGTTATGATTGCTCGTTCATTTACGAAGTTCAATTTTATATAAAAGGAAACGTATTTGAGTCCTTTGTTTCGGTATTGATTTCAAGTCGAATCTAACTACAAGCATGCAAGTGATAAAAAAAAATCTGTATGCTTTCTTACAACCTTTTGGGCGTTTGTCAACGAAATTTCCTTTTGGATAACTTTTTAACTTTTGAGATTATTTTCTTGATTCTCAACGGAGTGATGTGCACAATGGCGTAACGTACACCCCCGCTACCCCTGCATCACGGGAAAAGGCTAGGGTCTTAGGAACCCTAAAGCCTGATTGACGTCAAGTACTTATTTAACCAATTTATATAAAATATGAAAGACACACACACACAAACAAAAAAAATAGTGACTTGCTGACTTTGCCGGGGGGGCTAATGTTCTCCGTTACGCCCCTAGATGGTCATCTGGAATGGGCAGTACCAGCTCAGATGCCATCCTGGTAATTTGACTGAGATTCAAAATTATGGGATCCATCACCAATTGATTTTTATGTTGCCTCTAGTACGACGTTACTGAACAAGCTAAGTCACTTTTGATTCTTATAATTATAGGGAAGCAAATGTTTTCTCACACACATGACAGTAATTTCGCATAAATGTTGCGATATGTAAATTAATGAAGAAATAAAATACATCTATGCTATATGACCGTCAATAACACTTAAGAGGACTTGGTACCCTACAAATAACAAACCTATCGTTTTTTTTTATTTTCATTTAATCGTATTCTTTGCATTATTATCTTTCGATTGATATATCACTTGTGCATGTCGGAAAGTTAGAAGTTGAATAAAACTTCATTTGAAAACAAATTAGGCAATTCAGCCACACCCCCTTTTTAGAAAAAAAAGCTAAAAAATGCTTTATGATAAAAAAAAAATTATTTTAGAAATAGAAATAATAACTATAAAAAAGAATGTGTAGTATTAAAAGCAGAATATTTCCGAGGCAATACAATAATGTAATTTTTCTTCCTTGTGAAATGTGTGCATGTAAAATTTTTAAATTAAGTCATTTTATATTAATAATTTTATAATTTCAGTTCTTATTCCTGATATATTTTTCATACAAATGTAATACTTTAATATTATAAGAAGAAAAACAGCTAAAATTTCTGTCGTGACAGAAAAAAATTTTTTTTAACATTTTTCTTGAATTTTCATGGGCAATTAGTACTCTCTAAAAGTTGATCATTTATAAAAATGTGTGGGTTGAAAACATATGAAAATGCAATTATTTTAAAGAAAAACGTATAAGTAATATCTTAAAGTGGTATTTTAAGTTTAATTAAGCTTATAATAATTATTTTTTCAGAATTATAAACTTTAAAGTGGTTTTTCTCAATTTGTGTTTTTCGAAACCTTAGTGCATTCAAAATGCAACTCCTTCGACAATTATTTTCCAATCACTTCCATTTTTTTTCCTGCGTGTTAAAAATAAAGCATGTAATAAAATTAGGGATCCGTTTTGCTATAAACTGAATTTTTAAAAAAAAAAAAACAAATAAAATGTAAGACATGTTGGCTTTTTCGTTGATTTTTAGCCTGTATATCAACATTTTATTTTTTTTCTCGAAAACGAATGAAGTTATTCTAAAATCGATCCCTAAAGTTGTTAAGAATATCCATAAGAATATTATAAAAAAATTTCAGGTCAAAAAATTAATTTTTATAAAAGGAGTAGGATTTTAAAATTTTCCCAATTTTCTTCAAAAAATTAAAATTTTTAAAATTGTGTGAATAATATATAAAATTTTCATCTGGTAACATTTTCTTGAATAGAAACATTGTATAAAATGTTAAAATATAATTTTTAAATACGTAAATAAAGAAGTTTGCTCAAAGGGTGCCAAGTCCCCTTAAAAAATTGAGTTTATGTCCTTCCATAAATTGAAATTTTCCCCAAAATTATTAAATATTATTGTGTAGGTATATTTTTTTAAAATTTTATTTTAACCAACTCTGGAACGTGAAATTAAGAAGTCGCTATTTTTTAACTCTATATTATGTATATATAATAATAATAATTATTATTTTCATTTTATTTTTCAATCTAATGGTAAGAAATGAATGTATGGAAAGTTTAAATAGTTATCTCGATAACTTACAATTTTAAAATTCTTTATTACTGAAGGCATCATTTCTGAATGAATTACTGTTAATCTTCACTGTAAATTGAATTTTGGCTTGTTTAAATGTTGGATTATGCGCTTACGGAAAAAATTAAAATAATGTACAATTAAATTATTATAAGATTAAAATTCTTAAAAATTGGAAGAATTCGAAATAAATTCTTTTCGTCCCACCTTAAAGACGTTCTGCAATATTTATATCTAGAGACGAAGAAAATTCTAAAGTAATACTTATCTTTGACAATTTTAGAAAAATAACAAATTGTGGTTTTAAAAACACGTTTAAAATGTAAAAGACAATTTAATAAATATTCAAGAGTGGGTTAGAGATCAGTTATACCTTTGAAAACTTATTTACTATATATATATATATATATATATATATATATATATAAGCATTAATAATCATCAAAAAATATCAATTATATTCCTCTCACATTATATAGTTAATTGCAATGCTATTGAACTTCTCTCAAGACAGAATTTTATGTTACTCTCCATCAAGATTCATTGTAACTACTTTGGAAACTGCTAGAGAAATTGGAAAAGCTCTTTTCTTTTTCTGTGTCAAAATATTGTTAGATTTATTGTTCGAATTATTAGTTGTTACTAATAATTTAACCACAGTACTTTTAGTGAAAGCTCCGCTCTTATTTTTAGTTCCGATGATTCAAGACCCATTGATGATGTTTTTACGTGTATCCAATGAGTATTTTATGTGTATACTCAATATAATTTTCGTTTTAGTCCATTCATAACAAAAATCGAAACACAAAACATCCTATTGTACTCTGCTTTTTCGCTGTCATTGAGGCTGTGGACTATCTGTTATTCTTTCTGCTCTTTTTCGAATCTTTTCTCTTTCCATTGATAATATTTTTGCTCATTGGTTTATGCTAGAAATTTTTCTTTTTGATTGTCAGTTATTCTTGCTGAGTGACATTTGTGGTATGTAAAAGTGCCAGATCTGTCAGTTTGAAGACAATCGAACTGGATCTCAAAGTATTGAAGATTCCACCATATTTTAAATTTGCCAATGCATTCTTTTCTTTTTCTCACTTTAAGGAAAATTGGACAATGTTTCAAGTATGTTAATGTTTTATGTATTTTCGATTTATGTAATAAATTATTACATAAATCGAAACGTCATGTTATTCGTACAAGTTTGAGTTACTTTTTATTACCGTTATAAGTTTTAGTTACTAAAACACGTGTTTTTCTGTAAAATAAACTAATGCTTTGAAAAATATTTTTTATCCAGTTGACTAAATAATCTAAAAAGGTTTTTACGCATGCAGACACACATTCATACATGTCACTTCAAAGAAATGGGCAGTGAAAGCATAGCGATAAGAGTTCTGAGAACTTTTTTTTTATCAGGTAACTAATTTTCTTTGAAGAGACACGGAAAAACTCTTCAAATGTAAACCGCACTATTTTATAAAATTCTAAATGCTCTGTTTTCCTCTGTGGTCATTGTGGTAACCAAATAAACAATTTTTAAATATTTTAAATGTAAAATTCTTACGGAAGATTGAAAACAGTTCCATAAATTTGAAAAAGGATCATTTTGTATATGTTTTTTTATTCCTCGAACTCATATTTAAGGATACATGGTACGATTTATTTAAAAAAAATCCTTGATTTAATAGTTTTTACAATTTTTTTTTGTTTGTAACCGATGCATATGTGTCACGTAAAACAGCCTTTGTGCGCAAAATACAACAAAAAGCAATGTATTTTTTTAAAAACTTTGGAAGGGATTTAAAAATGGCACTCCTCGCGCGTACACTAACTCACATACATACATAAAAATTAATTTACAAATATGTAAAACTATGTATGGTAAAATTTGGTATGGATTTTCCCCTAAGACGATTGATATTCGTAAAATACTTTTTTTATGAATGCTTATTGAAAATTCCTTAAAAAATGTTCCCTAAATGTTCTGTAAATTCTAAATTCAGCTATTTTTTAAAAAAGTAAGTATAACTTTGATTCAAAAATAAATAACTACTTTTGCAACATGTACTAATAGCAATAGTTACAAAATAATATGAAAATATTTAGCACTATAGAAAAAAAGTCTCAGCATTTTAAATGAAGATAAACCGATTTTTTTTTCTTTCTGAGATAAATCAGTATAAAGTTTTTATTTGTCATTGGGATGTTAATAAAAACGAACATAAAAGTTATCACGACTCTGGATTTCCTTAACTTAGAACTTTGAAAATTTGCAAGGTTATGAAATTATATGAAAAAAAGTAATATAAAAAAATAAGTCAATTCCCACCTCGGTCAATAAATAAAAATTTTACTTTAGTAACTTTTTATGAAAACATATATGTAAATACATATGACAGAATCCCAATATTAAGTGACAAAATAGAAAGCGATTTTAAATTTTCCATTTTCCTTTCTGTATATGGTATTGGACTATTTTTGTTTGTGTTTGTTACTATTTATTCATTAATTAAATTTAATTATTCTAATAAAATAGTATAGTGAAAAAAGTCACAATCTCAGAAATTAGGCCATCCCAAATAGGATTCGAACCCACGACCTTTGGATTTGAAATCCAACACGCTATCCATCGCGCTACAGGGACACAACGAATGATTTTCTTTTCTATATATGCTGCTTGGCTGTTATTTTTGTTTGTTACTATTTATTCATTTTTTAATTTAATTAATGAATTCATATTTGAAAAAGTGTATTATAACATCAAATGTCAACCACTATAAGTTTTAGAAAATGTATTTGAACTTGAACGGATGAATAGAAAGTATATATATATATATATATATTATTAACGATTGAAAATTTGAACAAGATATATATAGTCTAATTCTCTACAAATGAGAGAGGAACATTTATTATTCAAAACCGAAAAATACAGAAATAGTAAGAAAACCATACATTGAAGGATATATGAGTAACTGAAATTTAAAAAATGGATGCTGCAGTATTATAAACATTGCAGACTTAGGACAGCTTATATATTAGAGAATTAAGCTATATATATATATATATATATATATATATATATATATATATATATATATATATATAGATAGATAGATAGATATAGATAGATAGATAGATAGATAGGGAGTGAGGGAACTAATAGTAGGAATTGAAAAATTTAGACTAAAAAGATTTTATTTGAATTTTTGACCAATTTTTGTCAATTGAAGCGTACTGGGACCCTTAATTTTATTTTTATTTAGGAGAGAAAAAAGGCCTCGTGTATTTTTTTGACTAGAATAATATTTTGTCCCAAACTTTCATTCATTTATTTATTTTCCCTCAACCATAGAAAAACTATGATTCTTTGTATTGCTTAAGAGGACTTGGTACCCTAAAAATCACAAACCTATCGTTTTTTTTTTATTTTTCATTTAATCTTATTCTTTGCATTATTATCTTTCGATTGATATATCACTTGTGCATGTCGGAAAGTTAGAAGTTGACTAAAACTTCATTTGAAAACAAATTAGGCAATTCAGCCACAACCCCTTTTTAGAAAAAAAAGCTAAAAAATGCTTTATGATAAAAAAAATCTATTTTAGAAATAGAAATAATACCTATAAAAAAGAATGTGTAGTATTAAAAGCAGAATATTTCAGAGGCAATACAATAATGTAATTTTTATTCCTTGTGAAATGTGTGCATGTAAAATTTTTAAATTAAGGCATTTTATATTAATAATTTTATAATTTCAGTTCTTCTTCCTGATATATTTTTTCATACAAATGTAATACTTTAATATTATAAGAAGAAAAACAGCTAAAATTTCTGTCGTGACAGAAAAAAAATTTTTAACATTTTCTTGAATTTTCATGGGCAATTAGTACTCTCTAAAAGTTGATCATTTATAAAAATGTGTGGGTTGAAAACATATGAAAATGCAATTATTTTAAAGAAAAACGTATAAGTAATATCTTAAGGTGGTATTTTAAGTTTAATTAAGCTTATAATAATTATTTTTTCAGAATTATAAACTTTAAAGTGGTTTTTCTCAATTTGTGTTTTTCGAAACCTTAGTGCATTCAAAATGCAACTCCTTCGACAATTATTTTCCAATCACTTCCATTTTTTTCTTGCGTGTTAAAAATAAAGCATGTAATAAAATTAAGGATCCGTTTTGCTATAAACTGAATACTTTTTTAAAAAAAAAAATAAAATGTAAGACATGTTGGCTTTTTCGTTGATTTTTAGCCTGTATATCAACATTTTATTTTTTTTCTCAAAAACGAATGAAGTTATTCTAAAATCGATCCCTAAAGTTGTTTAGATCATCAATAAGAATATTATAAAAAAATTTCAGGTCAAAAAATTAATTTTTACAAAAGGAGTAGGATTTTAAATTTTTCCCAATTTTCTTCAAAAAACTAAAATTTTTAAAATTGTGTGAATAATATATGAAAATTTTCATCTGGTAACATTTTCTTGAATAGAAACATTGTATAAAATGTTAAATATAATTTTTAAATACGTAAATAAAGAAGTTTGCTCAAAGGGTGCCAAGTCCCCTTAAAGTAAAAGTTGATAAATATCCTGGAATCCTAAAATATTTTCTATATCTGTACTTATAATCGACAGCATTAACACTAGAAAGACTGAAACTTAGTATATACCTACATTGCCCCAAAACAGTCAAAATGACAGCATTGTGAAAGAATGATTAATGTGTAAAGCAATTTGTTTAAAATTAACTTTTGATATTTTTTGTATTATTTACAGTCATATAACATGTTATTAGTAAATATTAACAATAAAAATTTTTTACTTCACTTGGAAAAAAAGTATATTCTGAAAAACTCTAAGAAATTGTGCATTATATATGTAATTGTTTTCCTAATTGAAATTAAAAAGCAGTCAATTCCTTATGCAATCTAGTGTTAAAAAAAATAGAACTTCGATTTAAAAACCGATTTAAATGAATGGATTCTAATTAAACTGTAGTTGAATATTCTTACCCCAGTTAAAGCAACCACCACCTTCCTTTTAATTAGCCCCAGACATCCCAAGGCTTCCAAAAGCTCACTGACCCCAAGAAATAACGCTAATGTGCTTTTTGAGACATGATACACCGTCCCAGAGCTTTTTCCTCTCATTAACGTAATACAAACTCGCACACAATTTTGTACTATGCTAGGCTCGTTATTTGCAGACGTTTATTAGACTTCTCGGTATTACGAACATCCGGGGAGATTCATTCAATTTCTTTTGTTTGCTCAGAATCATGCATTTATTGCGTGAGACACGGCATTTACCACTCATAAGATACTTCCCGTATTTCTACCTCTTCTTATAAATAAAGTGAGATCAACAACAGAAGAATGAATTCATTATTTACCCTAACATGGTTGTTAAGCTATTATGCAATATTTTTCTTAAAAAAATAAGTATACTTATTTAATATCTTTAGTATCATATAGGTTAAAAATATAGTTATGAAGGCTTAGTGTACAAATGCAAGATATTTTTTGTGCCTTTCAATTCCGGAAACAAACATCAAACTAAACATCAAAACAACTTCAAACATTTTGTAAATTGCCCTCCTAAATCTGTTCATAATTCCTAGGACTTAAATTATATCCAAGAATTGTTATTTTCATCTAAATAAGTTTAATGTAAAACTATTTACACAAAATAGGCAGAATACATACAAACAATATTATGGAAATGATCTACTTGATACGGGCTTTATAAGGTTGAAGGCTGCAAATTCATGTGCTTGAATGGAGTTTTTGTATATTATCAACATACTTGAATGAGTTTTAAGAGAAATTAGACACAATAGAAAAAGAAATTTTTCCTGCTGTATAAAGTTTAACAAAAATGTTTTCCTACAGTAACTGCCAGTTATTTAAAACATATTGTATTCCTTTTACATCACACCTTTCAGTTCAGTTCAGCTCTATTGGACTTAACTCAAGAATACATGAATTTATGAATGAAGCAGTACATTTTACTTTGAGTTCTATATAATTTAGTTGCTATGGTTTTGGAAACTGTAAGTGAAACTGGAAATGTGATTTTTAGTTTTATTCTGTGTCAAAACAAAATAAGTTGAGGTTATAGTTTGAACTGATAGTTATCATTAGTAAATAGGTCAATGTACTTTTAGCACACATTTTGTTCTTGTTTTCCTATTTCGAACATTCAGGACCCATTAGGAGTGTTTTTTATGTGTATTCAATGACTTTCTATGCTCTTATGCTTATATAACTATAATGCATTCAATACAATGACATGGAAATTCACATCAATAATGTTTCTTCTACCTTAAAATAAGGATTTAAATAGTTGTGAGTATCATGTAACAAAAGGGTGCAGTAAATGAATATACAAGGGACTTTTCTGTGAAGCGTTTATTTCTTTCTTTGAGTAAAATGAGTTTCCAAAAATATTTTTTGTTGTCCTTAAAGTTTTTTTTATTTTCTATTCATTTTTGGAACGACTAGCCTTAAATAGTTCAATCAGTTTACTCTTTAGTTAAACACGAGACACATAAAAAGTGTAATTAATGAAAAAGTTGTTCTTTTAATTCGAAAAAGAATTCGCAAGCTGTTACCTACCAATAAGATTAAAAGTTACTCAAATCAGATTACTTTTCAAGCATCACTTTTTTGTGCAAAGGGACTCAGAAGTTTTAAATTGTTTTTTCATTTTTCTTTCCATTTTTTTTGTAATGAATTGTTTTGTGACGTCTAGCTTTGATTTGATCGGCGACCGAGTTCTTTGCGAGCACTGAATTCCGCGTATTATTATTAGTACTTAAGGTGGAAGTTCGAAAGAGAGTAAGGGCTCGCTGTGGCCGCTCTTGAGTTTCGCTTTGTAAATGTATGTCATTTGTCCAAATTAAATGTCTTTGTGATATGAACCAGCTCATCATTCCTGCCTCGGATTTTTGTGTGAATTCAACGGCAGTAATGCAATACTTTTGTATTTGAAAAGATCCTAGCAGATCCAATTTAACTTAAAAGTTGCATTTTATTTTTAAAATAACGTTTCTCTTACCTTATAAAAATACAAATGCTTTTCTGGATAACTTTAATTACTTACTGCTGAAAAAATACTTGGAATGTTTTTACAGAAAAAAAATTGCACCATACACACAAAAAATATTTAGCCTTTTTCCATCCATTAAGTGCTCAGTTTACCCATTCGTCAAATTCTTTATTTTATTCGTAAATACATGTAGAAATGTTATGTGGGCATTATTTTGAATTTTAAATCGCAAAATTTGTATGAAAAAAATCCATGCATTAAAAACCTTATAAATGTTTTTAGGAGACTTTGTGTAAGATATAAGCGCATATATGAAAAAAAACTTTTCCTAACAGAATTTCACGCATAATAAATTTAACAAAAACACATATAATTATATATATTAGCATTTTGAGTCCCATGTTCCTTCTTTAATTTTTTTTTTTTTAGTATGAAGCACATTTATGAGGTATCCCTTTTTGTTGAAACAAACGTCCGAAACTTAAGTAACCCATGAGAGTATTTAAGTAAATAGTCATTATTAAAATGTATTTGCGTAATACACTGAGCTGCAAAAGTTAAGGTTTATCCAATGGAACATAAGGAACATAAAAGCATAAAATTAAGAATAGTATTTCAAGCTATGGAATTTTACATCATTTTGACACCAAACATGATTTACAAATAATTGATTACATTTTTTTACAAAAATGTAATCCATTATTTGTGTATTTTTCTGAAAAAACTATTTAGGTTATAATAAAAGACGTGTCCTCCGTCCCCCATCGTAATGCATTGGTAGCATTGCTTTCCATCCATAAATTTAATTGTTACGCACTGGAATGAGAAATACGACTCTTCAAATTCAACGACTTTGGAGGAGGACTTAAGTATTCACCTGTTTGCTGAAGTACTTCCGAAGATACTTTATCAAATTAAGGTCTAGAGATCAAGCTGACTATTTTATTTACTCTAAGCTTGATCTTCAGGTTAATTCATCATAAGTATAGTTCACTGAGATTATTACAATCTACTGTCAGTTAAGCTAGAACATCTTGGAATAGTTTGTAAAAAAGTTCTGTTGGTCAGTTTAATTTTATCATAGCTTTTATCTTTTATGTATTCGTCTATGAAATATAAAATATATTTATACAATGCACAGAAATACTGAACTATAAAAAAAATTAAGAACGTAGAACGGTGCTTCTTAAATTTACAATATGTGTGTGTGTGTGTGTTTGCGACCCAATTTTCAATCTTAATTTTCCCTTCATATTATAACAATGTATTGAATGCAATAATAATGCACTTGGACGTTAAAGTTACAATACGATTTTAATCATAAACCATACCAAGATAAGTATTCAATTTTGTATATGATAAGCCTATGGGAATCACTAGTAATTATCAAACTTGTTCTTCACTTAATATTGTGAGATTAATTATCAAATACATTATGATAATTCATCTCAGTACTGTGTGTGATACTGTGAGAGACTAATTATCAAATACATAGTGCGCAGTACTGATACATTTATAAGTATATTAGTGTAAATGTGTATTTTATTTTTATTATATACGAATGTCTGTTTTATTTTGCTCCCTTTCAGTAAATTTGTAATTTTTTTTTAATCCTTTATTTTTAATTTTTCGATATGCTCGTGTCCCCCTTGTAGGGTTATCCCGCCCCGCAGTTCAGGAAATGCTGAAGTAGAAATATGTAACATAGAAGACTAAAATTTGAAATTAAAAGCTTTTGATGCCACAAAATTAAAAATAAAACTTATACATATATATATATATATATAAAAGTTTTATTTTTAATTTTAATATATATATATATATATATATATATATATATATATATATATATATATATAAGTACATCTTTCCTAAATTATTGGGAAAATGCTGAAAGTTTTTTACATAACTATTTCCAGTCCTTTAACATTTTAAAAAGCATGAAACTTGAATCGATATTTCTCAAACTACACAGCGGGATTTAACATATACTTAAATATATTTTTCTTTCTTCTCTCTCATTCTGTAACGGGACATAAATAACCCTTTATGAGTAACTGCAAGTTCCATACAGCGAAAAAGAAAACAACGCGTTCAGTCTAATTTTCTTAAAGTATGAATGAAACTGAAAATTTTGTTACACACACAAAAAAGAAATTGGAATTAATATATTGAGCTTAAAAAGAGCGACAGTGATTGATTACAAATATGTTGACTAAAAATAATTAATGTAAAGAATCTTCGTTATATTTCGCCATCTTGGAGCATCCGAGCGCGACGAGACTCTTTTCTTCTTGAAATTACCAAATCAATAATCACCGAAATAGAATTATTTCTAAGGAACTCGTTACGCCATCCATATTCACCGGCTTTGTTTCTGCTCCATGTCACCACACTATGTCTCGCTCCTTGTTAACTCTGTTCGATATTTTCATAAATATTTTTGTTTGAACTTTGAGGAATACACAGTAAAAGTCAAAAGTAAAATTTTTTGGTAATTATGTTCGACGAAAGATGTTTGGGTTAGTTTGTTATACTTGGAAGCGGATGATAGTGTGAAGAATTCGTCGTCTTTTTCCATTCGTGGGGAATGATCTGTTTATATTCACTCTACTATTAGCTAAAAGAAACATGTATAAAAAAGTCCCAATTTATTTGTAATCGTTATTAGTAATGATTAAATTTTTTATTTTTTATTTTTTATTTTTAGGCTGTCTGTCTGCAACATTACTGTTTTGCTATTTTATAATTTCCCTATATCCTTCTAAATAGCGAAGGATCTAAAATACCATGTATAATATTTAATTTTCCTCTTTTATGATACAAAGTTTTTAAATCAGATTTTATGATCGTGTGAAGATATGAGGAGTAAAGTAAATTAAAACTCTATTTTCATCTTGTTTAGTGAGTTCTTTTCTCATTTGATTTTTTCATTTTAACACTATCAATAAAAAAATTAGTACAATTTTTAATATTTTCAATTCAAAAATAATATATAAAACTTATCTACGTTCCTAATATTTCAAATAATTTACATTAAAAAATCCTTAAATGTTCATTAAAATATGATTACAATATAGTTTCAAACTGCTAAAAACGTTCAGTTTAATTCTGGATATTATCGAGTAAAAATTCATTTTTTAATCATGGATATTGTATTTTTATGCATAATTTTCCAATAAGTGTAATAGTTATGGTATTTAAAACATTTCTCACACACATTTATTCTAAATTCGACGGAAGATTTCTTTATACATTTTTATTTTTCTTCATATGAAATTTCTATTTCACAATAAATAAGAATTTAAAAAACAGAATTGACGTTTAAAAAATAAGAAATCAGTAATAATTTCAAGTACATTTTTTCAAAAAATTTCGCAGTCAGTATCATTGTTCCTTTTTATGTACTTAAATAATTTATAAGTTATCATCGAATAAGGAAATAATTACATCTTAATTCAATATTTATCTCAAAATATTCTTAAATTGTATTGCAATTTTATTACATTTTGCATCCAATGAATGTTTTTTTTTCTTAGTTATCGTCACAACAATCCTCATAAATATATTTTTATAGTTAGTCAAATTATAGTGTCTAAAAGTTGTTTACTTTTATTTTTGATACGAGAAAATTTGTTTTCTGCTTCCCCCAATTTTCTTAAAAATATAACAGCATGCTTTATTTACACACACACCCACACAGTGGCGAATACAGAAATTTTTCAAGGAAGGGGAGGTTCCAGGGGGTCGGAAGTTCATCATTTTCGTATCATGCTCGAATACACTACCCAGCATATTCTTTTCAATTTGTCGATTTTCGGGAAGAAAAAGTAGTAAAAAATTAACTATTGGATAAATAATTAGCATTAATGAATAGCAAATACTTAATTTATTTTACGTGCCATATACATAGGATTATAATCAATCGAAAAAAAATATAGGGATTTGGCGGGGAGGGGGAGTCTGGACCCGGGGATCCTCCCCCTTATTGTATGCGCCACTGCTTCACATTGATTTTAAGAATTCCAGCTTACATTCGTAACACATAAAGATATTTTAGTCAAAACACCTATTTTTTTGTTTCCATTCAAATTATTTGAAGATTTTTTAGAATTTGTTTTGGATTTTGAAGCAAGAATTGAAATGCTTTTTATATTCAGATCATAATTTAATCATAATTCAGACATTTTTCAAGTCATAACTTAATCAAAATTCAAAAAATTTTCAAGTCATAATTTAATCCTAATTAAAAAAAAATCAAGTCATAAATTAATCATAATCTTTATTATCATAATTTTATCTTAAATCCATTTTTTGTATTAAACAAATAATCTAGAATAATACAATATCCGAAGCAGTTCAAATTTTTTCATCTTTAATAACTCAACAAGAGACCAGACGATTAGAAAATCTGACTAATACTTTATCAGAATATATTAATTATATATTAATTTTTTGCAATAGTTACCAATTTTTTAAGATGTGTATTTATTTATTTATTTTTTTGTGTGCAGACTAAAGTGAAAATTTATTCGCTTTTAAAACAAGCGTGCATTAACATTGCTAAATACCGTGCAAATGCATATATATTTTTTTGTTAAAATATGCATTAAATGCGCATTATTAAAAACATGTATTTTTAAAATTATTTGCATTTGAACTTTAACTTTTAATGCATTTCTTCATATGTCAAATCCTTACCCGATACCCATGATGCAATAACTGTCACCCCACTAATCCGTTATGCAATGCATTTCATGAAAAGGGAAAAATTACTGAGTACTGGCTTATTTTCCCTGCGCATTTTCAAGATTTAAAAGAAATTAAGCATTTAAACTGTTAAGCTATTTTCATACTTTTGCAATCGAGGACTGTCTTCTGGCATAATATAAGTTAATCTTCTTAATCTTTTATGGAAGTGACATGTGGAGAAAAACTAATGACATCGGATGTAGCAAGAGTCTATCGCTGAGCTTATTAGTCTAGGTTTCTGACCTGTCATACATGCATCCCTGGGATGAGCACGTGGAAGGCCGACTGGGGGATGCGCCGAAAAATTGAGCAATAGGATGGTGGTGAGGGTAAGATCTGTTGCTATGGGCGGGGATCGTGTTGACGTGCGCAGGGAGCTCCTCATCCTCAGCCCACGTACCATTACTGCCCAGGGGTTCTAGAGTATTATATTTTGGTTTTCTCGGATGTCGCGGGTCCATAATTCGTGTTCAAGGACAACACATGCTCTTTCTGATCGATAATTCCTGCAAAGTGGAAATATATTGCACGTGGAGTTGAGTAGTCAGAAAGATCTGGATTTTAATCCCAATAAGCTTGCGTAGGATGTACCAGGGCAGCAAATTCCATCAACCTTCGACTAGGATTATTCGAGAGCTGAAAATAGAATTTCTTCAGTACTAGAGCTAGCTTGCCGGGCGCTTAGATAAAATGATAGAGAGCGTGGAAAATCGATAGAGAGATTGTGTGATTGTCATAAATGACAAAAATAAGAGCCGTTGTGTGTCGCATTGATGCAACGTATTTTCTAGAACAAAAGCGCACATTTTTAAGACATTTAAATTATCTTGTTTTTAATTTTGGCTTATTTGAAAACTTGTGTTATGGTATAAATGAACCTTTTAAAATTATCTTCAGGAAATAATAGGGGTAACCACCATTCTAATTGTTCTTATGAGATCAACACAAACATAATTGCAAGGAAGTAAAGTCGTTAGAATTATACAATTTAATGATCTTACTTTTCTTTAAATGATTATTTTTCTTTCACATATTGTTATAAAGCGTGTATTATCAACAGTAGATATTAGAGAGAGTTATCTTTCATATGAGATTATTATGAACTACTTTTCATACACAAAATAATACTTAAAAAAATTCCATTTAAAAAAAACATGAATTATTCACAAATTGAATGCTTTCTTTACGTCTTCTCTTATGCTTACATTATGTTATCATAAATCAATAATTATTATTTTACCGCAGAGACTATGGAATACATTTTAATACCTTGTAAATAATTAATTTTCGTGACAGAAGTGAAATTTTTTTTAAATAAAAAAGAATTGGGATATTACTGATACAAATGATTAATTACAAAAAATGTATTATGCTTGCAATTATTTCAACCCTTTACAACTGATAAAGATTGCAAAGCAATTTTTTCTTCATAATATCGATGATGTTCTACATTAGAGGAATATCTCTTTTCAATTTCATGGTCATATTATCAGATAAAAAGCATCGTCGTTCAAAATAAAGAGTAATTGATAAGATATACGTAAAATATTCAATGAATTCCATAAATGTTGATTAAATATGTTGATCACACAGCAAAATATTTCAAATGTTTGTGAGCTTATTTTTATATTTAGAATCAAATTCAGCGTCTCTCTCTTAGGTCTGAGCCATTATAGCAGTTTCATAAAAAAAAGAGAAATAATTGGATAGAAAATTAAAAAATGAAACTTTTTGATAATTGTTATGTTTTGATTTAATTAAGATGTGTAGTAAAATATATCACACACATACACAAATAAAATAATTACATTTGTATTTTATATTGAATGACGTTCATCATAAGTTCAATCGCTAAAAAACAAGTTTTTTTACAACGAAAAAAAAATTAATTATTAGTTAGGCTTACATGTTAAAAAAAATATCTCCCTTACATGCTCAATCAATGTATCAAAGTGTAATAAAAAAGCCCTCTGAGGCATTTAATTACTCTTAAAGCACTCTTTCAATAAAATGTGGAAAAACAAAATTAATTAATTTAGATGTATGTAAAACGTTATAAAAAATCTTTAAGTATTCTCAAGGTTTCAAAATATAATACTTAAATTTATACTTATAAAAATTGTATTCTATCCATTCATTTGATAAATTAACAAATCTAATGTTCTGCGTATATATGCAAACTTATTTGCTTATTTTTCCCCGTGAACGAAAATATTCAATTGAAAAAAAATAACTTATAATGAAAATGAAATCAGTTAATAAATTTCATTATGTATATTATTTACTTGAGTTCACTAACTCAAAATAAGTAAACCGTTTTGCTAATTTCAACATTTTTCAAACGAGTTTACAAAATATGCATATCTTTTACTTTAAATGAATAATTAGAACTATAATCACATTCTTCATGAACTTCTGAGAATTATTTAAATTTATAGTTTAAACAATCTATGTTCAAAGAAAAATCCACACACAACAATTTGAAGTATCTACAATTTTTTTTAATTCACACTGTCTCAGATTTTTTTTCTATCGGAAGTAAAATTATATAAATTTCAATTAATTCTCTTATTTAAAGTTGTTCCAAAGAAGAAGAAAATTTATGCTATTTTAATTCTTTATATTTTTATGTGGATTTTTTGTAATTGCTCAAAATATTTTCTAATCTCTTGATACAAACCGTTTCAGGTAATTAGTGTAAATCCACTATACTCAATTTAAAAATATAGGTAGGAATTACCTCCTTACATTATCACATGGTATAGAGAGACATTTAACTTCAGAAATTTTTATTACTCCAGTAAAATACAAATATAGAAGTATGAATGTGTATTGCACAAGTCATAGATTATATAAGTTATTGACTTTAAACACAGCTTAATTGACAGCTTAATTCAGGGACATCTTAGAGGCAGGGGCCCAGGCCCAGGATCTCGGCCGCAATAGGGGCATCGTCTCGTTCTCGACTCAGCTCGAAAACGACTCAGAACTCGTTCGCGACTCATGATTCGAATGATTTCAAATGTTATTTCCGGTTGTATTCTTCGAAAAACTAGGAATTTCGGACGATAAATCAACTGGTTATATGTGATGACCATCACCCATGCCTAGGCCTAGGCTTACCACTATATACCATCAGTACTCATTCAGTCAAAAGGCGGCACTCGGTCGATCCGGTTTGTGAGATTACAAGTAATGCACATTTATTTGTATCGGGTTATTGTTTATAGGAATACTTGACAATGTAGGCTATGTACTGCCCACTTTTAAGGGTCATAGGTGGGAATCTACTTTTGTGTAGGGGCCCAGGGCCTCAAAAAGTCTTAAGACGTCCCTGAGTATATATGTACCAGAGATAAAAAAAAAACATGTATTACCTCTAGATGAAATTAGGTTTAATTTCACAAACAATTATTTTTCTATAACTTTTACTCCTCAAATTTGAATTGAATAAAATAAATAATATGATGAAAAAAAAATTTAGGCAAGCACGTTTTTGTATCTCAATTAGAAACAAACTTAGACTATTTCCTCTAAAAATGGGGTTTCTCAAAATTTAAGCACAATGACATTTAGTGTTACCAGCCAGAAGTTATATTAATTACAGGAACTACAAGGTAACAAAATCACATTTTCTCTATCATTCTTTTACCGTTTTATATGAGTCTTATAATGTGTAATACGAACACCATCAAAAAAATTTTCTCACCGTGTTGCATGAATCCGCCTTATATGAAACCGTGTATAGAAGAGATCTACCGTATAATCTGCTGACAACAGTTAAGTTTATTATATGAAATATATAAGAGTATTAAGTATACAAGAAAATTATTTTTAAAAATTATCTCATTGCAAAATCTACGATTAAAATTAAATTGACATGGGGGGAAATGGCTTCAGTGTTTTGCTAACCAAATAATGCAAATTTTATTATTTTTTAAAAATACATAAATTCTTTACTCTCGATACAAGAACGATTACATTATGTTTGAGAATTAGATAACTAATATTTATCATCGTGTTTCGAAACAGAAATATTTAATTAGTTATTAATATTCAAGATGTGTTCTGTTAGTCAAATCGATTTATCAATTTAATTTTAATTCCACTCAGTTAAGAACGTTGAAAAGAATATGAATGTTTCCAATTTCTGCAAGGAGATTGTGAACAATTTATTTTAATATTCGAGAAAACTGGTTCTTAGGAAATTAAAGTTGAAAAAACTTGCCGACGATGTACCAACATCACTGGTGTTGATGACAGCATACATAATGACATCGTAAACGATATTGCAGAATCATTAATGAACCATATAAACAAAAGTATTAATTTGAAAATTTTACACTTATATATATATATATATATATATATATATATATCAACGTAGCTTATCCACGCATTAATAAATTTTTGTTTCGGTATTACGCGTTTGTTTTTCTTTTTCCTCTCCTACGGAGAATGGTACTTAAGCTTCTAACTCAAATACTTCAAGACGATAGAAAAAATTAAGTATGCAATAATAATGTAATAATATTTTTTTTCTCATTAAAAAAAATTTTTCTTGCGAAGCATTAACCCAGTAAAAAATGTAGCTCTTTAATTTTTAGAATAAATTTATGTTCTATTAAATGTAATATCTGAAATATAATTTAAAAAAGTGATTAATTTTTGAAAATCACAATAGTTTTTAAGAAACCATATGTTTAAAATGTAAAATGTTATATACCTAGATAATCAAATAAGCATTTTTGAACTTTTATCTCTCAATAAAATTAATCCAAACAAAATGCTTTTAAGAATAATATTGTTGTGAGTATTTTTATGCCCTCGGTAGTGGGAGTGTCTCACTGAATAACGAATTGCGTGAAGATGGGACACACCCATTGACAACAATCGACATAGGGGCAACTAATCAGCTTTTGTGCCTATTTGTTTAAGTAAACGAGGATTACAAACATAAAAGCTCTTAGTAGACAAATAATTTAGCTCAAATGCATTACTAAGCCTTTTTTTTTTTAAACAACTTTCTTTGAAAGTTTACCTTAAGAGTTACATAAGGTTTAGAAAAAAATATCGTTTAATTGCTCATTAAATTTCATGATTTTATTTATGTATATATATGTGCTTCTGAAACTTTCATTGTTTGCGACCCAATTTTCGAAATATAATTTTCATCACCCCACCCCCCAAACAATAACGATGTATTGAATGCAATAATATTCTACTTTGACGCTAAAACTACAGTACGACCTTAATCATAAACCATACATATATTATCAAGGTAATTATTAAATTTTGCGTTTGATACTTTTAAGTAACAGATATATATTTTAAATATAAGTTACTTTTAAATATTTTTTTCAAATAATCTTGGTTATTTTCCGACTTTTTGATATTCTCGCCTTCCCCGTTTGAAAATCGCTGGTGTGTGTATATATATATATGTATGACCAACTTATACTTTGTCTTTTATTATAATGTTAACACTAATAAAAATTAATTCGCTGTAAAATTTCTTTAAAAAATAATGTCAAATTCTTGAAAAACGCAAAATAGTGAATTATTTCGTGTAGTTTTTAATTTTTTTGTAGTAAATTTTGACTGAGATTACTTAAGTAGAAAAAAAATATCAACAACAATAACAACAAAGAATAACAAACTAACTCTCATTTGAAATGAAAAATTTGTTCTTAAAGTGTTGTGGTAACCCCCTCCCTCCCCTCAAAAGATAATGAATTCCAATTTCAAAGCATTCCTTTTTTTACACTATAGAATTATATACTTGCTTATTTGTTATGCAAGTAGTGCAACGAAAAAAAATGGAAGTTTAAATAAAAGAAAAACTGGAAAAATTTTTAAATTCGATAACATGACCAGAATAAAAAAAAGTTACTATATAAGTTCACTAATAACTACGTAAAAGCTTAATAAAAAGTACCATTTTTTCCCATTTCATTCATTACTTTCATTTTTTCCTTCCATTTGTGCCGTGAGAAGCTAAGATGAAATGGAAAGCAATAATGAATTTAACTACCAGTGGTGTAACGTACACCCCCGCAACCCCTTATTGCGGGAGACCCAGGGTTCTAGGGGTTCAAAGCCTGACTTCTGCCATGTACCTACTCTTTGTAAAATGCAACTTGGGGGGCCCTAAACCTGACTTTGCAGGGGTGCCCAAATGTTCTCAGTTACGCTACTGTTAACTACACATAGCGATTAACATACATTTCGAATCTGTTTTAAGATAATTTCTAAGATTTTTTCTTGTTTTCTATTTGATTTAGGCGAAGGGTCCGTTATTCTGACGGGGATCGTACGACCCCACGACGAAGGTGAATTTGTGGCATCCACTCCATCGTCTTCAGCAAGTCTCGATACTCTGAAAGCAGCAGGAATTGATAACGAATCTGTATCGGATTCTAATATTGCTCGGAAAGCAGTATCGGATAATAATTTGAAATCAGCAAGCTCTCTTGGGAATAATCTTCAAGAAGTTTCTCAGTTAAAATCAGCAAGTACGTCTGCGATTGTAAAAAGCAAGACTAAGGACATGGCTCCCACTGGAAAAAGCAGCGAGAAGGATGTTCGTAAGTAGAAGTTTTATTACATTTTAATGCATGAAGTTATTTATTTATTATATCCAGGGAGATCGAGCTCACCTAGCAAGGGTTTAGGGGTTTAAAGCGGTCTCTCGGGTATGGAATTATTAATACTTCGACGCAAAACAATACAGAACAATGTTTTATAAGCAGAGTGTCTTGATTTTATGTAATGGTCAATAAAAAAATACCCTTCTTTTTTCAATAGGTACTGTACTTTTTTATTCTGAAAAGAAATTTTAGGGGAAAAAAAAAGATATTTTCACTGTATATAATATGAGAAAAACGCTTTTGATTAAACAAATTCTAATGGCAAAAAGACTTGCACAAAAATAACCAAATACTAAGTTAATATATATATGCATAATATTACTTTTGATACAAAATTATATATTTATTGAAACTTGAAAATCTAACGTGGTACAAAAAACAAATGCTACTATATCATATTTGACTAATATATATTTTACTATGACGCGTATTTTACCAATATTTATGTACTATTGACTAACAGATATAGCTGTTTCTCTGTAGTTAGCCAATGTACTATGTATCATTTAAACATTTTATAACGTAAACTCTTAACAGGTGTTATTTGTGTGAAGACCATGTTTTTTATATGATATTTTAATTTACAAATCATGATACTTGCTGGGTTTTGAAACAATTGCTATAAAAAAATAATCGACTTGGAATCATGGAGATAGGAAAAAATTGACTTTAAAAAGGAAGATCTTATTCTTCCACATCATTATTGTACCTTAACGTAGACTTCCTTTGTTGTCCGGGAGACATCTATCTTTTTGCGCGTTAGCAAGTGCTGAGAATATCTGAAGGTGAGTTATCTTTATTTCAAGCGACCCATTGGTCTGTCACATGATTTCGTTCTGTATACGTCAGAAAGTACACCAACGTATGAAGGTAAGATTTCATTTTTTTCAAGCGAGGTATTTACCTGCATTTCATTTTCCTCTACTCTTATTCAAGCGAAGAAAATGCTTCGCGCGTGGAATATCTTGGGCTAAAATTTGTTATTTATTCCAGTATTTTCATGCATTTCAGACATCGGGCTGTAATATTTTAAAAAGTTTGCTACATTTGATAAATAATCATTGTAAAATTACTCACAGTATCAGATGATATGTGCGTGTTTCAAAATGCAGTCTCAGATGTTTCATATGCTTTATTTAAGAGAAAGATCCACGAAAAAAAAACATTTACATGCATTTGTTGAAAACTATATAATTGCATAGTTAATTATAAGAAATTAGCTATTATGATAAATCTTTTGAACACTGACTATACGAATTTTTGAAATTTTTGACAGAGCTCAGGCTCATAACATGACAAATCATAAAAACCCCCCAAAAAAACCCGATGCTTACTTTTAAAACTCGTTGGACTGAATCATGAAGAATTCAAATTTTTATTACGATATCAAATACCATGTTAAAGAGTGTTTCTTAAAAAGATAAATATATTAAATAAAAAATTTTTAAGTAACTTAGAGCAGTGCTTCCTAACCTTTTTATCGCCACGGACCGGTCAACGTTTGATAATTTTACCGCGGCTCGCTGACGGGGAACATTAACTGCTTATATTTTAGTTTAATTTGATTTAAAAATTTAAATTTAGTTGTATTTAAATATGCCTTCAGAATAAAAAAAAACACCAAAAAATGAATATAAAGTGATTTCCTTGGAAGGTCTCACAAAACCGAGATCACACCGCAGTAAATAAGATGGAAAATATTTAATGTTCCTTGATCGACCCGGTTCTATTTGATCCACGGACTGGTTCCGGTTTGCGGCTCGAGGGTTAGGGACTACTGAGTTAGAGTAAAATATGCTTAGTTGTTTTGTTTGAATTTAGAAATTGTAACGAGAAATCTGTAGAAATTTTTGAAAAATTATTTTAATTTTTGTTATGACGAGAGGAATTTAAACAGCACGAATAACTCTTATTATAAAAAGGAGACATAAAAAGAATAATAATTAATTTTTAAGAAAGAGCTTATAATTTTAAATTTTCTTCTGAAAAATTTTCATGTTGAAAATTTAAGGAACTAAAATTCTCGAACATACAGTCATTCATTGTATTAATCAGAAATCAATTCAACGGAGTCACAATTCTTCGACTTATTGAAGAATGACTTCTGCCGGAAGGGAATGATACTTTTTAATTTTTTCAGCAAAAGCAGTAAGAATAACCATAAATAAATAATCAAGAAAGTTTATTTTCATAAATTTCAGATGTGAAATAGTCATAAAAACGAGGAAAAACTTAATGCTCATCCACGTACTCCGGTTTTTATTAATAGTGAATATTTATGAATATGTGAATATTGAATTATGAATATATGAATATTGAATTATGAATATATGAATATTGAATTAGGAATATATATGAATATTGAATTAGGAATATTGAATTAGGAATATTGAATTATGAATATTGAATAATGAATATTGAATTATGAATATTGAATTATGAATATTAAATTATGAATATTAAATTATGAATATTAAATTATGAATATTAAATTATGAATTCATGAATTATGAATATAATGAAATTATAATTATGAAATTTTACATTAATTTTTTAAAAATGAAAGTTCAGTTATGAATTATAATTTTATTTATTAAGATTTTTGATGTAGAAACACGTAAGAAGAAATTAAAAAAAAATTTTTTAGTTGCAGAGTTTCTTTGTGGATAAATTTTGATATATATAGTAAATTAAACTAAAAGGAAGTAATTTAAATACCGGTAGTACAAAAAGTGTTAAATTTAACGTGGTTAAGACCTCAGACGTTTCTTCATTGATAACTTTTTGCTCTAAATTTAATATAAATTTATATCCTTTTCTAAAATTGTGGTCTTCTTTTTTAAAATTATGAATAATCAAAACAATTTTATTTTAAGAATTGAAAGAATTGAATATTCAAGTATAATTTAAGGCTTACAAATCCTGCTTTTCGTCCTGAATTTTAGATATTCAAAGCTGAATTTATTAAAATTTTTTCATGTCTAGATATTATTCAAATAGAATAATCAAGTAATATATATTTCAAGCAGAAAATACTTTTTAACCGATGTTTAAATGTGTACACAACGCGATTATTTTTTTTTATTCCCTTTCACAACGTTTGAAAAGTTATATCCATTTTTCTCAACAAAAAGAAAATGAAAATCTAAAACATGTCACCATTTTTATACAAGTTCACAGTTATACACTTCCTTTTTTCAAGTACTTGGTGTAATACTCAAGTATTTAATTAATATCATGCGTGTATGGACAACATTTATTGAACTCGGGGGAAAAAAAAGAAATTTTGTGAATAATAAAATGAAATATTCCTCAAGTATATATGAATAAATTTAAGATGTACAAAAAAAAAGGATATTAACAAAATTTCAATATGCGAAAAAGGAAGTTTTGAAAGGTTCATCTCTTAATACGAGTTCTATTTTCGAAAAATCTGATCATTCAATATCTGAAATATTTTTATAAAAAAAATCGTTCTTGCATTTATCAAGTAAAAAAAAAAAGAATAAGTATCACATCTTTTAAATTGTTACATCTAATGGCTAATTTAATATGATAAAGGAGTTTTACATTTTTATTTAAAAACTATGTATTTTATTCTATAATTTATAAAACTTATTTCAATTAAATCAATTAAAAGTTGAATATGACTTTCTCTTTGTCATCATTTTTACTGCTTTCTTGTCAGTAACATCAGAATGCGTATAATAAACGCAGCTAGCATTTTTGTTTGGCTATTAACCAGGTATATTTCACCTATTACTGAAGAAATAGGTCGTAGTTATTTATCTTTGCTTACAGCAAAGAGAAAGATGGACATATGCTGTTAAGAATCGTCTGTATTACACAGTAAATCTAATTTTTCCATTTGATTTAAGGATATATATGCATAATTTTCTCAACATCTCATACTTGTTTCTAGCATAAAAATATCAATCTTTTCCTAGTAAATTTGAGAATAATAACTACTAATACTTGAAGAAAAAACTAATTTTAAAAAATAAACATTTTTGCAATAAAGAAATCCGAATTTTACTGTAAAAACATCTGCATTTGCAGATTCTTATCTCAGCTATGCTTTCTTTAAAGTTTCTGAATCATGTATTTCTTTCCTAAGTCACATTTACTGCTAGATCAATTTTTGTCTCAAAAAGATCGTAGACGTAGGAGAAACGGAGAGCTATGTCTGAAGTATCTTCTCGTTTGTGTGTGGCACTTGATGTGCGACCTTGAATTCCGGATAGGACACGACCAGAAGAACAGTTTAAGTTTTTTTAAAAAAAAATGCAGAATTCCACACAAAAAACACTAACTTATCATTTACCTGAATGCACAATCCATTTTATAATCATTCTATTTCGTATCGGTTTTAGTTGTTTGTCTTTTCGTTTCCGTTGTTTTATCACAATCAGTGAATCGCGAAGTCCATTGTGTCAAAGGAAAACAACGATTCTCTATTTTGATTGTAAACACGGGAAGTTTCTTCACTAATGAATGATTTTGTGTAAGTCAAAGAAACTTGCCTTGTTGTTTTAGAAATGAAGTATGCAGAATAGGTATACGTGGTCTCACAAGTACAACGACCCAACAAAGAAAACACACAAATTTTGGAAAAAAATTTATTTATTTTTAAACGAAATAATAGTATTCTCAGAATTGAAAGACGCGTACAAACCTAAATCAATGTCCGAATCTTCAAAAGAATGTATTGGTTCATTCTCTAATAAAAATATTGCATGAAAAATTATATATAAATTGCGATATTATAAGTACTTTGAGCTTAAGAATTGGGCATAGTGAAATAGGAAAAGTATTGCACTGTGTGTTTTGGTTTGCTTATGGATAAATAACCTAACTAATTTAGATTTATCTAAAAATAATGGATTTGTTCAGATAAATCTAAAAAAAAAAAAGGGAGAAAATTAAGATTGGAAATGAAATAAAAATACAATGTAGATTGACTAGAGAGCAATGAAATTAAAATTTAGTAGTTAAAAAATAAAATCCTTCATATGGCAACGAAAAACGGGAAATTAAATTTTCTTTCTAAAATTGCCGTTTCTGGAGAGGTCTAGTAATAGGCTTTACTTTGCTTTCCTATCATTAAAATTTAAAGTAAGAAAACTTATTTTAATGAGAGCTGCTTAGATCCTTTAAATTAAACAAATTACACGTTTTTCATAGCATTGTAATTAATAGAATGTTATGATTGTTTGAAAAGTTAAAAAAAAAAACTTCGAAAAGTTTTTTCTAATTAATTGCGTAAAAAGAATTTATTTCATTACATTCTCGTATCTTTTTCTGTTTGATAATTCATAAATTTGTTTACAAAAAATTAACATTTTCATACTGTCAAAAATACTCTTGTCTTTCAAGAATATTACCATTTATTTTCTGTCCTTAATAAGTAGGGGAAGCTCTCAATCTTTAAGAGTGAGAAGAAGCTCTGACAAATTAATAGTTAGCATAAAAAAGTGAATTTGAAATATTTAGTTTGAGGATTGTCATCAAAAAAAAAAATTGATTGAGTAAAAATAATTGAAGCTTTCAGCTAAAAATCTACTTTTAAGCAAATTATTATTGGCGTTTGATGGGCGTGACCACAAAAAAAATCAGAGTTCATCTTAGATTCAAGGTTATAAGATGCTCCGTAGTAACTATTTTAAAATCAATATCTTTAAGGAATTTGAAGGAGAACGGGAGAATTAGGCCTTTTCTAATTCTTGCATTTTTCATCGAATTTCCAAAAAGGGTCTTAAAACAATATCTTGATTTGGGAAATTGAAGATATGTTACAACAGTGAAGTAGCTTTTATTATAGTTAAACTAATTACAGTTTTTTTGAGAGTATGTGTATTTTATCACATAAGATTTTTCATAAAATCCTTTTGCCTCGATAATATGATACTTGTATAGTTATTATTTTAATATTTTATTGGAAAATATTGGAGAAAACTGCCGTGTTATATCACACTTAAAAATGTTAAAACATAAATGAAACTTGTTTATAATTTTTAAACCATAATATATATGAATAATGCTTAAATATCTTATGCGTAAAAAGTTTCACTAAATGAATATGCGTACCTGATAAAAAAAATAAATAGATAAATAAACGTTGAAACGAAAAATGTTCATTGATTTACTACCTACTGTACCATTTCGTGCCATCATTGGCCCATATATTCGGAATTAAATATGTACTTGGAAACTGTGGGGGCAGAGTATAATACTTAAAATTCTTCTCACAATTCAGAGAACTACTTTTCTGCTTCTCAAATTGATTACCATGTGATATAATAAGCAGTCCACGCTTATTTGCGCATGCACATATTTTACACATCTCATAAGAATATATAGAGCTTAACTTTTTTTATATATTAACTTAACCCAAAAACAATTAGAAAATGTACTAAATAAAAATTTGGAAATTGAATGAGATGTTATGGAAACAAGAATATTGGATTGATTAAAAATGAAAGGAAATTTTAATGATGTCATTGATGAAAGTAGATTAATGGCGTACACAGACTTCTTTTATGGGAGGGGTTAAATTTTCAAAAACAAGTAGACCAAAGTGCCAAGGCATAATATACATGCCAAAAATTAAAAATCTATTGCTCTATAGAAGGACCCTGAGCCCCCAAACTTCTCCCTTGTGTAGGCCACTGAAGCAGATTCTAAGATATTTATGGGAACTTAATTTTTTGTGAGTAGCATTATGCCCATCAGCGACATTCCTAAAATAAATTTTCCAATGATTAAAAACTAGTAGTTTTCATGAAACTTCTCGTTATTGCCTAATTTAATTGATATGTATCATAAATAGGAAAAGCATATATCCGACTGATCTCCGATTTGCTTAGTAAAAATTTATTATAATTTAGAAATTCAAGTTACTTAAAATTCGAATAGAATAACCATTTGAAATTAAATTTTGAGTAATAAATCAATTCACTTGATTTTTTTTAAATCATTTAAAATTGTTTTGTTAGGTATTATTGATAATTATTTGAGCAGAATTATGAAAGAGAGCTATTACCCGTTAAATTCAACTTGACCTTTGAAATCAACACGTGTCTTAGCGTGGAAATTTACAGAGAGAGAGAGAGAGAGAGTTACTAAACTGATTGTCGTCTTCGTCAATTAGCCATGACTCAATATTACTAGGTGAACCATATATTACAGGATGAAATGGGTCGATATCCTTGATTTATAGCTTGAGATACTTTATGAAACGTTTTAACCGTTATCAGCCACTTGATATAATGACTAATTGTCCACAGAAACAAATGAGTGATATCTATGAAGAATATATATATTATTTTATAGCTAAAATACAATTCTTGTGAATTAAAAATAAGTATTTTCACCAAAGGAATAAATTCGTAAACTTTCCTTTATAAAGCGATTTGTATCTAGTGATGTATTTAATAATCCTCAGTTACTTAACATTATAATGATGAAGTCAAATAAATAATGTGCTTAATTGTATTATGTATGCATCTTAATATAATACTTATTTTCAATCAGAAATATTAGGAAAAATTTATGTTTTATAAATTTTTCTGTTAAATGAACATGAAATTTACGCTTGGAGAGACCTATTTGCTAATTTTTTACTATAATACAGAACATAGTCAGGTGATTCTATGGCATTCAGGGGCGTAGCTATCGCCGTATTAATCATATCAATGATACGGGGCCCCATTTTGTGTAACGACAGTCCCACTAACAGGGCTCTCATACCTAAGAAAAGACCCCGAAAGAATTTTGATACAATGCCCACTCAGAACTAGCTACGCCAATGATGGAATTTCCAATTAATTTTGTCATATTATGTTCTTTGATGTTTGAAAGACAAGTTGTTGAATTTATTCATAGAGTGAACAATAATTATTGACGTCTACTTGTCATCCAGATATAAATGATAAGTGCACTATTCTTGACCCCATCTTTAAAACCCCACAAATAAAGACTTTATAATTAAATTTTAATTTTTAAAATAATAAATAGAATTAAAAATTTAAATTCTGTAATTTTTTTTAGTGTAATCTTTATGCCAAAAGATTTTCCATAAGAAATCCAAGAATTAGAGAAGATTTAACGATTTTCATTTATTATTCTACTTTAGTTTGGATTTGCTTACCGACGTTTTATATTTACTTATATTTCAATACTTAAATTTTTTATGTAACATCTATAATTAATTATCAATCAAAATATTAGTTCCGTCAATTATATGGGTTTAGATCATTATCAAAAACGCATTTTCCTTAGAAACTTTGACGTATTATGATCCCCTAGAGAGAAAAGAAAAATGTGATAGTTGTCCAATAAAAAAAACATTCAAAATCATAAAAATTAAACCTTTTTAATGATTTCTGTTGTAATTTTTTTAAAAATATGTATGAAAGTCAGGAAGGGGAAATCCAACACGATTAACATTTTAACTTCTCAGTGGTGAAATTACCAATTTTTTTAAAAAAGAATTAAGTACGAGAAAGAGAGAGAAAATTTGAGTTTGTTAATATTTGGAACATTTATACACCCACGTATTTCTTGTAGATATTTATTTATATCTATACTCAAATAATCTATGTAGTTCTCGCTGGTGTAGCCAGTTCTTATTGGGCTCCGTATTAACTCCTTCGGGGTCTTTTTTAGAAAAGAAAGCTCTATTAGTTGTACTGTAGTTACACCACATGTTGGGCCCCTGTAGCTTGGGGGCCCCTACACTGGCGTAGTTAGTTCTGAGTGGGCCCCGTATTAAAACTCTTTCGGCACCCCTTTTTAGGAAAGGAAGCCCTGTTAGTGGTATTGTAGTTACACATGTTGGGGCCCCTGTAGCTGTAGCCCCTGGCCCCGTATCATTGATACGGCTGATACTGCGGTAGCTACGCCCCTGCTATTTCTTAAAAAAATTTTTTATTGAGCGAAATTTTGTAAAGTATGTTTTTTTAAGTAGTTGGGTGGTTAAGTCATTCCTTGGGATTCAAATAATCTAAAAGTTGCTTCACAATCTTATCAACTGCTTTTTGTATCGAAGAATAATGTAATGGAAGTTTGTTTAATATTTCAAACAATTAATAAGTAAAATAGATCAATAAAAATGATATCCATAGCAAAAATGTTTCACAAAAAAAGCCTAGAATGTTATTGACTAAATATTAAATAATAACACATTACAAAAATATCTAGTAAAAATGTTATCTAAAATATCTCTATTTTGTGCTTCTTGATTGACATCAATATCTGCAATTTTTGTCAAAAAATATTTCTTCAATTAAACAAAAAAATTAAATATTGGCTCTATGATCTGGCCAAACCCCACACGACTAGGGTTGCGGTAGCCCAGTGGCCAAGGTATCGGATCATAGCAGTCATGTCATGAGTTCGAGCCCAGTACCACTAAAGACCCGCCCTGTAGGAGTGCGATGCCCGCTAAATCTGTCGAGAGCTCAAACGTTCTCCCGTTGGTGTGGTGTGGTAGTTAGGAGAGAGGGGTGCCAGCTCAGGTGTTGTCCACGTCACTTGACCATGGTTCAAAATTACGTGGTCCGTAGCCAAAAGCCCTTGTGTAGCTACACAAGGGCTGTTATGTTAAGGGCTACACAAGGGCTGCGATGTTAATATTCACTCATTCTCTCACTCACCCACACGACTAGTTAACTGAACTTCAGTAATTAAGTTTCAAAGAACGATGCAGATTTCATCTTCTTATTTACAATTTAATTATAACATAAAACTGATTAGCATTTGTCAGTATTCACAATTTTATTAGTTCATTTGAGATGAAAGTCAAAACAAGTATTTTACGCGGTCCATACTCAAATAATAATAATAACAACAATAATAATATTAATAGTAATATGTGTTAGTACCTGCCCTTCATAACTATTAATTGAGGAAGGAGCAGCTTCAATTACTCATTTCGAAGAATTTGCTTGATTCAAGAATTTTCCTATAGCTTTAACGCAAAGAAATTTTTTCCCTATGATTATTTTTTCGTGACATAAATTTAGAAAGTTATTTTTTAAAAAAGTGGGTGCTCTAAATAATATATAGCTATTTTTATGAGTGAATTCAAAGCTTCAATAGAATTAGAACAATGATGATCAACAAGTTGCGAAGCATATGTTATTTTTTGAAAAACTTTACGCCTCCCCGTTATAAGACGTCCCCGAAGCAAATGAATATTTTGTATATTATTCAGTTTAGGTAATTAAATAATAATTTATTATTGAATCCTTGTTCTTTATTTCTCCATTCTAACGAGTAATTTTTTTCGTTGAAGAGAAATGAAAGTTTGCTTCTCATATGTTATTATAAGAGATTGAGAAGTAACGTTAAAAACGTTATGTATCACTTTTAAACAAAAAGTATCGACATAAATTTCTTTTTGTTGTGTATATAATATCTTTAAAATTTTAACCAGAAAACGGGACAGAGAGAGAGAGAGAGAGAGAGAGAGAGAGAGAGAGTGAAGGAGAAACTTAAATCCACACTAGATGTTCCAAGTGAAAATTGTCAGTCTGTACGCGATGTTGTGTAAAATTATTTATAAATAGTGAAAATATGTTATTTATAAATATGATTTCAAAATGCAAAATATTTATTTCCAGTTTACGATGCCTTCTTTTGCATTTGGGGTGCAAACTAGATGAAAGGTTTCATTTATGACAAAAAAATAAAAAATGTGTGTTTGCACGATACACACAGTTATATATATATATATGACGATATTATTTACTGTATAATGGTATTTGTGGAAAAGAAAGTTTTTTTAATTATAGTTATTTGTTATTTCATTTTATTTCTTGTTTTTATCTAACATTTTTATTTTTTGAAGAGATATGAGCATCATTGAATAAGTAAAATAAAATAAATAAAAAAAAAAGAAAGGATGTCTAAGATTTAATGTGGCCTGAAAAGTTTCATAATTGGCCCTTTGTATCCCAATTTGCTTTGTCTATGTCAATCTCCCAATCTCTAATGATGAGCATTAATTGCGTATTAAGGGAATCATAATCTTTTTCTTTTGAGTGATGCTTGAAAAAAATTTGCCGATGAAAAATAAGGATAAAATGAATGGCTCTTCTGAAAATTGAAGTTCGTCTTTCCCCAACTTTTACCATAAATCATAACCCAACCGAAAGTGATAATTTGAAACTTTGGTTTAACTAGGTATGTGTTCTATATACCGGCGATCAAAGTAACAGACGAATGTGATGATTATTCTGCTTCATCAATTCAGCGAGTAGGAGCAGATACAAGAGCGTAGTAGCAGTTGCGCCGGCGCGCAACCTCTCCTCCTTGTCCCATAATAGGTCAGATAACTGGCAGCCATTTTGCCAGATGAGTATATGTACGATAACTAAAGAGTGCCGTATATATATATTTATATTTGACAAGACTTTCGATATAAATTGAAAAATTTGGCTCAAAATTTAATTAACAGAGTTTGAAAAAGCTAATACGAAATTTTTCTTTGCTCTAAGAGAAGTAAGAGTTCTGTGAGAAAAATACTGTTGGAAAATTTTATTAAGTGCTGTGCGGAAGAATACAATATTTCTAGCTCTAGCGTTTCCGTCCCGAGTAGTAGGGATTTGATATTTCGAGATGGCTGTTTCTGTAATGTAATGTGTTATAATGTTTGTTAGTTAAATACTTTAGTATTTGTATTCTCTCAGTAAAAATTATAATAGATTTTTTCCTGGGAACAATTAAAGGATATTTCTGATCAATCGTACAAATATGGGAAATACAGCAACAGCTAAAAAAGGAGATCCAGCTGAGAATGGTAAGCGATATTATTTTGTGACTTATACGGTTTTTTAAATGTATTTCTCTTTCGTAGTACCGAATTTTCTTACAGTTTTACTAACTCATACTAATTGTAAACTAAACTATTAATCTTGAAATCCATAAGTTTTCCAGTTAACAATCTGAATTTGCATGTCAAACTTCTTGAATGAAAATTTTCTTCTTTTCCTCAGCTTTATTCTGTTTTAAAGCGGTGTATAATTAACTCGTATAAACAATATCATATTGATTACTGTACTTAAATGTAGTCTCATTACAATCATTCAATTATCAACTAACTGAATGTAACAGTTTGTTTCGATCACCAATAAAGTCAGTTTAATGTTTCTGTTTTTGGATTTAGTATAAATAAATTTCTCCGAATTAATTAAAAATGTTTTTGTGGTAGTGATGTGATTGGATTTCAAGGCGCTTGCCTGTTTCGAACGATTTTAATTGGATCTTTTAATATGATGACAGCTGATTTTTTGTTAATGACAGTTACAAATTAACAATGTTTGGGTTTTTGGTGAGCATCGGAGAATGCATATCGACAATATATATAGTGAGTTGTGAAATGATTCGCCTAGTTAACAATTCAGGTGAAACTGTTTACTTTTTAATTTATGTTGTTGATTTTTTTTTGTTTAAAAAATGCACTTTCGTGACCGTGTGAATTGTGCATTTGATCCAGTATTTTTTAGTTGATTGTTGAATTAAAAACAAATTAGTAATTAATTATTAAAGAATGTAAAAAATTTAATTTTTTTTTCACATATCAGCCGAAAATAGGCAAATGTTTAGTATAGCACGAACAAATTGTTTAAACATAACAATTTCTTTTATCTAGTATTGTCTTAATAGATGTTTTGACTGTGTATATTAAGCTGAGAATTATTTGCGAAGTCTATGATTTTTTTTAAAATTTGTGTTTATTTATTTTTATGGTATTAGCTTAGTCCATTTCACTTAAAATTTAAATGTTTTTAAGCAAGATAATTCATGATGTCTGTTTATTTTTTAATAGCAGTTTAGTCTGACAATGTATTATATATATATATATATATATATATACATGATACACATACATGATTCATTTTTAAAATTGAACAAGAAATGTTTTTTTTTTTTTTTTTTTTTTTTTTTTATAGACTGAGCAGTGTGACGAAAGCTTCTCTGTTGTATTATAAATTAATTTTGTCATGATTCAGTGTTAATATATATATATGTTATATGTTTACAAAGAAATGTATTTAGATAGAAATAGTTTTGTATTACTTCTTTTTTTTAAAATCATTTTTCAAGAGTGGTTTTAATTGGAAGTAACTATGTAAAAAAAAGGAAGCACTAGTGTACTGAATCGATTTTGAATTGATTGAATCTGTTTTTGGTATCTGTACTTTTGTTGTAAGTTTTCTTCGTCTTTCATTAATATTAAGCTTTATTTATTTTCTCTTAGTGATATTTTTACAGTTATTTCTTAGCTAATTTTTTTGAAGTTTTTTGATGTGTTCCCTGTTCCATATGGTTCATGGGAATTTGCATTTAGAATTATTTATGAGCACTATTAATATGCTATTTTGTAGTTAATGCATAAAATTCAGAAACCTTTAATTTAATTTTAAAATAAACCGTTGATTTTCCCATCTTATTATTATTTACAGTATTTATGTATTTAGGAATTTCCTTTCAAATTTTGGGAATTATTATTAGCATTAGTTTTGCTTTGCATCATTGAAATTCTTATTTATCTTTTGTCTTATATAATTAGCCAAAAATCTTTGATAATTATTGGTTTTAAAATATTTAATGTGCTTAGTTTTTTTTTTTAAATTTCTAAATATAAAAATAATTATACTACTGTTCAAAACTCTTAATTTTAAATAAAAGAAATATTTTCATTAATTTTAAATGTATGGGATATTTTTTAAGATATAATTACTTATAACTGATATTTGATAGGAATTATTACTTTATTTTTAAAAATATATCAGTTCAAGAATATATATATATATATATATATATATACATACATAAAGCAAGTGGATATGGATATTGCTTTCTTTGTTGTTGAATATTATTAAATTATTTTTCATCTCATAAAAATATATATTTATATATTTGTCACCTTAGTATATTTTAACATTGTGTAGTTAATTGGGACAAAATAAATTAAACTAGTAAATGTTATGGTTATTATATATTAGTTTCAAACACACACAAAGTGGTATTTAATTTTCAAAGTATGCAAAGTATTACAATCTATCAATTACCACTTGATTTTAGATTAGTATAGGAAACTGTATGATTTTATTTTTCAAATGAATTGTTTCTTAATGAGAGAGAAAAATTAGTGTCACACTAAAAATTAATGATGGTTTACAGTTAACCATAGAACTTTTTTAAATATAAAATGTCTTGTTTCACAGAGTTTTTTTATTAGATCATTAGTGTTTAAATGACATTTATTATTTCTTTTATAAAAATGAATTTTGATATCAGCTATATAATTTATTAGCAAATCTATTACATAAACATAGGCAAACTTATCGTGTAGAATATTTAGATAAACTTAAAAGAATTGGTTGATGTGTTTTAATCTTAGATTAAAAAGAAGCAAGATACATACAGAAATTAAAAAAGTAGCATACCTCATAAAATACACTTTGTTCTATAGAAATTTTAGACCTGACCTTTTCAACCTGAAATATATTGAGATCATTCATGAATAAATGGTTCATGCTTCTGCCATCTGTTGGCCAGGATAGTCTACAAATTCTATTCTTATAAAAATTACTGCATTGCTCCTTTTTTTTAAATTTAGATTATTTTTTTATTGTAAAAGTATATTTTATTTATACATATTATGTCCTCATTTCAGCAATTCTTTGTTTTAAAAACTGAATTTATTGATAAATGACTAAAATACCTTCCTTTTTTTACTGTATGATCCAAAATCTTTCTGTTGTATTTCATTCCGTTCTTGTCAAAATCTTACCTTGCCATGGGGCATGCCTTCTCTCAACTTTTGAACTGTTACTTTTTAGATATAAATCAAACATTTAGCATAAATTTAATATCTAAGAAATGTTTAAAGGAGCCCAACTGTGAATATTAAGTTGAGAGGGTTTTTTTCTTTTTCATTAAGAGTATTATTCATTTGTTTTATATTCAATTAAAATTATATTTTCTTATTTAACAATACAGAAGAAGAAAGTAAATAATTTAGAGGAAAAAACAATGTTTATAAGAAAAGAAAGATACTGTTCAAATGTAAATATAATACGTTTTTTTTTAATGTTGTAGGTTGGTTTGCATTCTTTTAATAGAAAAAGGCATTAACTTATGTAATATAATAATTATTTATTGATTTTCTCATGGACTCTCTTTAAAGCTTAATTTTGACCTGTGAAAAGATGAGGATAAGAGTAGTGCAGCAAATTATTTGGCCTCTCTTTAATATCTACTTACTCAGTTACATTTTTAAAATATATTTAATATTAGCATATCGAATAAGACTATATGTAATATATATTATAAAATATAGCCATTATGCATTAATAAAATAAAACTAAATATTTATATAAATAGAAATTAAGAATCAAAGATATTTTCATGTGTTTTTTCATGCTTATTTCAATCTGGCCTTTTACTAAAATATAAGGCAATGATGGTATAGAAGTTACTGGGTTATATTTTACAGACATTAAAATTAAGTATTCTAGCTGTGGAAGTCTGAAGTTAATATGTCAATCTTTTTTGTATAAGAAATTTAAGGCGATGTAGGTTTTGGAAAAAAGGATACTTCTATCTATAAATATTACCTAAACATATCATTATCTTTAAAGATGTAGAACTTATCAAGTATTGAGAACAAAATGAAATGCTGTTAGACAGTTTATTAACATTTCTTATGCATTTTTTGTTGTTGTTGAAATGATTAAATTAAAATAAAATTGGTTTAATTTTCATTGCGAGAAAATGCTGCTCTTTAATTCAAAAATTAAATAATTGTTAAGACTTATGTAATATAATTTTTTTATAGTTTCTATTAATATAACTTATAAATGATACTTGTAATTGAAAGTACAGACATAAAAATTATGACATTTAGTGTTTAAAGGGAATTAAATTCAGCTCATCAAATAATTATGTAAATGCTGATATGCTTTGATTTTAATTGATCCATCAAATAATGTAAATTCTACCACTGCAAGAAACTTGCTTTGTTGAAGCAAAAAAGTATTTGAACTGAAAAGACATCTTTCTGCTTGCCATTTCATTTTAGTATTAAGGCACACTATCTGTAAGACTCATTCGATTGAAATGTGAGAGTTTTTAGAGAGTAAAGGTCCATTGATCTCCATTTTGTCAAATTTTTAAAGGCCCTTTTAAAAATTTGTTATGGATTTGTAATTTTCATTCTTGGTAGAATGCTGAATCCTGTTATCCCTTTAAATTTTGAGTTAAGATCAGCATCTCTCTCATTTTGCTTCTATATTAATCACTTTTTTTTTTTTTTTGTGAATTTCTTAAGTAGTTTGTTGGTATTCTTTTAAAAGAAATTATGAATTAATTTTATAAAAGGAATACATGCAGGAGAACTCAACTTCTCTGATAATCATTATAAGATGAAGTTTTTTTAACATTTGAATAGTATCCAAAGTGGTAGCTAAGCTTTTCCTGGTTTCAATCTTTTAGTGCTTTAGATTTTCATTTTTTAATAATTCTATTTGTCTCATTAATTTATTATGTATTTTTTTTAATCTCTCACTTAATTTTGAAAATTTGTTGCTTGGGACAGTGTTTTTTGTCTCATGGATGTATCTAATTATTTTATAATGTTAATGCTTCTTTCCAACAGTTGTTAAATACCATCTTATGTTAAAGTTATTTGACTACTTAAAATTTTTATTATGTACCTTAATTTTTTATTTTGCATAAGATTGTTTTAATTTTGGTTTTTTTAACAAAATGTAAAACATAAAAAAATAAGTTTTGGAAGTCATGAAATGTTGCCAATATCAAAATATAATTCTGGCATTAAAAGACTTGAAACTGTCGAAAATTTAAATGCAGAATTTATTGTATTAACTATTTGTGTTCACCATGCCACACCCAACAATTCACACAAATATTTCCTTAAAAAATATTGATTTATGAAATTGAGAATTGTTCTTTAAATGTCTTAATTAATTAAAAACTAATTATTGGGAATAAATATTGTTATTCTGTGTTAGTTCTTATTTTATTGATTGGAAGAAAAATTACACAGTATTAAGATAGAATTAAAATGTTATTTAGAAAGTTTGATTTTTTAAGATTAACAAAGAAGCATTGAAAAAATTGTTAAGTAAGATTTAAAACCGAGATGTATATTTTCAAGACTTTGAGGCAAAATTAGTACATGCGCTAATTGAGGTACGGAGGGATAACTGAACAGCTGATTGCAAAACCTTTTTGGAATGGATAAACTAAATGGCAAAGTTCATTATTATTTTGTAGTAGTGGTTGTCATATATGTATTTTCAAAACTCAGGACAAAGTACTACACATTTTAAGAGGGATGTTACAACATCTACAAGCATAGCAGACTGAGAATTACTTTGCTGGGTTAAAACCAGTTTTAAAAGCTAGCCAATTCTCCTTTTCTTTATATAACATTGAGTGAATTTTTTAGGATTGCAATCGATAGATCTTCTGAATTTATTACTAATTGAATATAAAAATATATTTAAAATGCACTTGAGTATGTATTGACTATAGCATGAATCAGTGAACAACTAACATTATAGCCACAGTAATATATAAGCAAATTCAAAGCAGAAAGGCCTTATTATAACCAATTTATTACATTCATAAATATCGATAATGAGTAAATTGAATAATAAATAAATTTATAGCATAAAGATATATTTTTTATATATGTATTATAATATACTAAGAATAATCTAAAGCTATATATTTTTTATTACTTCTATGTGAAATGGGAAGCATCACCATCTGTGTGTTTAGAAAAGGGAGCAATTTGGAAATAAAAAATGTATAGAATCATATAAAAGAAATAATAAATTATTTTATAAAGTACTACCCTAAATATACAAAGAAAAAATTAGATAGAAGCCTCAAGATTTGGAGGTCATAATGTCTTAAAATCCGTAATTTGTCCATAAAGGTTATATGAAATTTATTTAAATGATTTTTCAAATTGCACATATTAAAAACTTAACGTATTCATTATTACAAATGAATTATCCATTATAAAATATTGAAGTCAGGTGGTGAAAGAATTTGATACAGAATGTTGAAATGTGGTGAACCTCCTTATTTTTAAGAAAGGAAAAGAAAAAAATTTAAATAGTATACCTATAGATAATGCAGTAATTATCAATTTAAATTAGTTTCGATTTTCTTTGAAAAATAAGACATGTTTTTAACTGAAGGAAACCTATTTGGTGAGATTCATATTTTTATTTATGTAGGAAAATCTAAATGTGTAAACTTTTTAACTTTTATTTTTACTTCCATTAGTTGAGTTTTAGTGTGGGAAATATAGGTATCTCGCACACATTACTTTATATATGTTAATGAATATATAAATTAGCAAATGAGTTTTTTTTAACGATTTCCGTGAGTATTGATTAGATTCATGCAGTCGTTACTCAGAGTAAATTTTTTGAATGCTGAATACTTGTGGTTCAAATGTAAATTTTAAGATGTAATATCAATACTTGTTGATCATTTCATTACTTAACTATGCATATTATGATAGCGAAAAAAATAGCTAAGGTATCTAAAAAAAAAAAAAACGAAAATCTCTCTAGCATTCTTTTTTTTTTTTTAAAGCTTTGATTTGAATTTATTTTTTTCACGTTAATGGTTTCCAGATCGTTAGGGTGATTAATTGGATGTATTAAAAAATTTTCTACAATACTTATATGATATCTGATAAATTTTTGAAGATTATTTTAGGTTTCGTTTTATATAGATAGCGATGCTAAAATTCAAAAATATTCTGGCATTTTCAGTCATGGTACAAATTTTCTTTTCGTTTTATTTTAAATCAAAATAGGGGGAAAAAATTAAAGAATGTTGGAATAAATATATTTAACGCAAATTAATAAATTTATTTATTTTCGTGTCGGCATGTCATTAAAAGGACTTGTTACACACAAACATCTCTGAAAACTTCTTCATAACATAAATAATATACATATATAGTTTTAACTACATCTGTTTATTTTATCATATATTTATAAATATTTTTTTTTCTTTTATATATCGGGAGAGAAGAAAAGCATTGCTAAAAGTTATTGAGAAAGAAAATATTTAATATCTTGAAATGTCACGAGTAATTTATTAAGGAGGTTGAAGGGGAATATAAAATTCATTTTTTTCCGTGTGTTTTCTAGCAGATTTTCACAATTACGCATTTTATACACCGAGGACATATATAAAGCGTTGCAAAGATGTGCTCTAATCGTTTATTAATATATATTAAATACCAGGTAGAGAGTATCCTCCTAAGTTGCACTTTAATTGATAATGCATTACTTTAATTGATTAACGCATTATATATATATATATATTATCTGAATAATTTTTGATATAAGTGATGTTTATAAAATATTTATAATCTCAAATAGTTATTAAAAGATTTTTAATAAAAGTGTAACTGTAATATTTATTTTTATTTATTTAATCTTCTTTTCCTACCAGCGATAAATAAGGTGAAAACACGCTTTCTATTTATGTATAACAAGTTATAATTTTATTAACTTTGGTGTTGGGGTTTTTTAAGTAAACACAATCTTTCCGATTTTTTTCATATTGAAGTATTTTGTTTTCTTTAACCTTGTGTGAAATTTTTTTTGATTCTTTATGTAAAATCACTAGTCTTTTCTCTAACAAATAACTGCATGCAGCCAGCACTATCTCTATTTTCTTTTAATTGTATATTTTATGTTTCTTTTCTTTATCTCTGTGTTTTAGCATCATTATAGGTTATGTTTGGTTTTTATGATGGCATCTTCAGTTTATTTCGTTAAATTTGTTTTAATATTTGTTATGAATATTGTGAATACTTAAGTAAGTTTAGTTTTTATTCAAAATTACGTGTAATTGTTACTGAAATGGGGCATTATCCATTTTTAATTAAAATCGTCATTTTTTTTAAAAAAAATATTTATTTGAAATTTGATTCCATGCCAAAAAATTAACAGAAATAAAAGTAAATGTAAACACTATGTAATGTTGATAGTTTAAAATTTTTGAGACACTTGCACAGGTAAAAACTTTTCCCCCCACGAATTTTGTAGAGTATATCCTGGATCTCTTTGCGCATCTAAATGCTATTTACAAATCTAGAATTTTTTGCATAGTATGGAAAGTAGTAAATTGGTCGTCCTCTTTGTAATTTAGATAGCTTAAAAGTCATACTTTTTGACCAAATATGATTTTTACTGTTTTAAAATTCGTTTTGTACCAGTGTCGCACAAAATTATGCAATAAATCTTTGAATTGTATTAAATCAGTATGTGTAAGGAAACAATTTAAATAAATAAACGCTTTTATTATAAATTTTCCATTATAGAAAATGTTTTTAAAAAAGCTATTTTCGGAAGAGTGTTCCTCTGGCGAAACATTTAGTTTTACGTTGTTGGCCATATCAAATTATTCTTGCTTATAAATAAGCTTTCTGGCATACGTGTTGCTTTTTGTTTGACACAAAATTGTTCTTGTAGTGATTTACCGTATGAATTTCATAAAAAAATGTTGGAAGTTTTTTTCTCTCCCATTCATATAAAACAAGCAAAAAAAATGTACGTATATTTTTAAGAGCAATGAGCATCCTTGCTTATTTTGTAAAACATTTTCTATTGGTTGTGAAGGTTTGAAAGTTTTGCACATGTGTGTGTGTGTGTGTGTATTGAAACGAAAATAGTCCAGTGCTTGATTGTGCTAAACATTACATAAGAATGTAAAATAAGAATTTAATATAAAATTGGTTTTAATGTATTATAATACATTCTGTGAAAATTTTACGTGAATTGTGAGACACAAGTTTATGTCCGTGACAGAGAAAAAGGAAAGAAAAATGTAAAGTGGTATTAAGTTTTTTTGTACGTTGCATCTTTTAATGGGAGCTTGCCAATGTAATATTGCGCAGTTGTTCAATGTTAAGTACTGTGTTAGCGCTAGACGGGGGGGGAGTGAAAGTAGTTTATTTAGTGAATAGAAAGTTGCTAAAAAGTGAAATATTTTAAATTACGTCAAACAATTTTCAGTATTTGGTAAATCAACATGCAATGTTTAGTTAAAAGTTCATCAAATGATTCTTTAGGTGAAAAACTTGTTTTCATTCCCTTTTAAACATTCCCCGATCCAGATTTATACAAATGTTTTTAAAATATTAATAAATACTGTATAAAATTCTAATGTGACTCCCATTTAACGCAAAAAAATATAAAATATAAAATAAATAAATAAAAATTACGTATCCCCCCCATTATATTTCACATAAATTCAAAGAGCCGTGTCTTGCTTAAATAATTTATAGATGTTCGTTAATGCTTTTAATATTAAAATTATTTTATTCCATCCAAACATAGTCATTTTAGCTTTCTTTCAATGTGATGAAAGTGTTGCAAGAAGGTATTTATACATTTTTCTTTATTGCGAAAGCAGTGTTAGTACTTGGCTAATGAAGATTTATTTTGAAATTCTGACTTTCTGAACGATTTTAATGGAAAATAAGACTCCAAGATTTTTATTCAGTATTTATAATGGAGTAAAAACTCTTAAATTCTTATTTTTCCCAAATTTTTTGTGACTTACCTAAGAGAAAATGAGCCGGCCTCCCCCCTTCCCCCTGTGTACCACAACCTTAAAGAAAACGCTTTGATGCAGTATGCAAGGTATGTGGTTTTATCCCGAAAATGTATAATCACCTTTTTACGGTTATGTGTTAAAACAACTAAGTGTGGGAGGAGGAAACGATCTAATTTATATACATTTGTATCATCTATTAGCATTTTTTCGCAATCAAATCAAGAAGTCCCCTGATAAGTAATGAACTAGAAAGGTCAAAAAGTACACGTTAATATACACTTCTTGTCATCCGACTGCGTGAATTTTAATGAGAACGTTGAGATATAATTGGAAAGACCTCGCGTAGCTGCATAATATCTTAAGTAAATGACACCGTAGAGAACACTTGTTTTTATTAAACCATTCGTGTATGCAGTGGTTATTTTTTTCAACATTCGCAACACTGGCAAGTCAATTGTATTATTTCTTAAAACGGAACTATATTTGTATTGTTTTTCTGCCAGCTTAGGATCTTTTGTTTAATTCGGGAAAATGCGTAAGGTTCCTGTTTCGTAAAACAATCGATTTCAAAAATAGGATGGAGTGTTTGAATTGAAGGTCGGATTATTTTCCCATTTTTTTAAAATTAATAAAGCAATTGTTCTCCATATTCTTACTGAAACACCCACGTTTACATTATAAAGGAAAAAAGTTAAATTAGTCGTTGAAAATTATTGATTGCTCAGTTTTTATATCTCCTCTAGAGGATATATAAATTTTCATTTAAACTGACCTGATTTTTTCAAAAAAGTTTCCGTGTTGGAGGTTATGCATAAAAAAAATTATTTTATATACAATGAAATACTTCTCGTAAGTTGTTGAATACCTCATAATAAAGATTCTCAAACTGTGCCACGTGTTCCTTATGATGCACACACGACTTGAAAGGGTGAAAAACGATAAGATTATTTCTGTTGGGAGAAAAAAATCTTTTAAGACGAGAGAGTAATATACAACAAACATAGAATAGGATTTGATATTCATTATCTTTGTTGCTAGGGTATTATAGCTGTACTTATTTATACTTGGGAATTAAAGAAATATATTTGTAATAAAAATCTACAACGCGGTAGCAGATCTGATGTGTTATCTTAGTTAATAAAACTGGATTAACATTTCGGTACTTTCGAATATAACCTTGATAATTTGTCCATGTTAAAGAAAATTATTGTGTGAATAGTTAGGGAAACATATATATATATATATATATATATATATATATATATATATATATATATATATATAATGATTATATTTCAGAATTTTTTATTTTAATTATTTTCTAATTATATCTTAAATCAAGCGACCACGGCTCACATCATTTCGTACTCTTATTCCATTCAATTAATTATTACCGCAGTTATACGAAAACCAGCCTTCAACATATGAAGAACAAAAGTGGATTTCCGGTGTGTTTTCTGTGGCCACCATTTGGAGTTACGTTACTTCAAGAGTTCATTTAAATTCTAATTATGATCAATTGATATATCTAAGGCCCAAATCAGCAATCTAATGATACATTGAAGAAATTAGTTTGAGAACCCTTTGCTATAGTAATTAAAGAAATACAGGAATGTTCGATTTCTTTAGAGGCAGTATTATTGTCATAATTTTTCTTTTGATTAAAAATACAGGTGGATAATGCAACGGCATGTAAAAAAAAAAAGGTTAGAAGTTATTTTAGTATTTGATTATGAGCAATTACAAAGGAAACATTTAAAGAGGAAAAGATGACCTGCGTTAAAAACTGTGTCGCTTTAATACTATTTTTTTTAATATTTAATATTACATGCGCGAACACTTGCTTCATTTAAAATGCGTCCCTCTCGTTTAGATCACTGGTTCTTAAACAGTATTTCTGTCCTTCTCCATCCATGCGCGGTTTGATACAGATGTTGGAGCATGTTCCCAAGGATATCCTGATATTCATTCGGTGATTGTCACAACGATGGTTGAAAAAAAAAAGAATCGTCCATGATGAGTACGAAATTGCACTGCGTCTACTTCGAAATCTGTTGTATGTCTGACATCGATCCGGCTTCGTATCCCGTTCTTAACCACTTCAATATATTGACGATTGTTTAGTTAGTTTTCGGTTTTCTTTTTTGAAACTCTCTTTTCAAGGAAATGTATTTTCTTTATTTTTTTCTCTCGTTTATCCTGGGACGTGTCTAAAATTCGTTCAAGGGGAAAATAAATATTTTTTAAAAAAACGTTGAAGTTCGTTCATGTGGATAAGAAAAACACTGCCAAGAGCATGAGAAAGCACGATATAAAAGAATTACAACACTTTTCCCTTTTAGATAAATAATATATATATATAAAAAATGTTGTGTATATATATACAAACACAGTAGCGCACACAGGAATTTTTCAAGGGGGGGAGGGGTCCGGGGTCGAAAGTTCACCATTCTTGATCATGCTCCTTTTGATTTTGTCGATTTCTGGGAACAAAGTACAGTAAAAAACTAATTTTTGAATAAATAATTAGCATTAATTAATAAAATTAATCATTAATAACAAGTAATCAATTAAATTTTACGTACTATATACTTAGAATTATAATCAATCGGAAAAAAATTAAGGGCTCCCCCCCCCTTGTGTGCGCCACTGTACAAATACGGTAGTAGTGACTGGAAAAGTTTTTTAAGAGTTCAAATTCCTTTGCTGTGATAGGCATTCACCCTGTTTGAAAGAGAAACATCAACCTCGGTTTTGTGACTTTTCAGTGAAAAATTTCGAAAATGTGAGAATTTTGTTTCAGTTAACTTTTCTAGGAGCTTCTGCCAACAACCATATTAAACCAAAAGAATCCGCTTTTTTAGTCTTGGGTTGTGACCTTGGAAGAGAGCACGCTAATTTCTTATGATAAGCAACGACGTTGTTTTGTTTTTATTGTCTACAATATATGATAACACGATTCCATTAAAAAATTTTTATTTTAAAGGATTCGTGATCATTATAAAATGATGTGTATTGTGAAAGATATTTTTTCCCATAAACTCTCCAGCATTTTATTCGAGTTGAAGAATCAGGATGGTTGGTATCATTAGTAGTATTGTAAAAATAAAAAGGCAGAATGTGGTTGTTCGATATTTTGAATGAAATAATGTCCCTTACTTAGTGGTTATCATTTCCTTATGAATGAAAAATTAAACTAGAAAACGTGCTGACATTACAGTTTAAAGAAAAATTAGTAGCTAGCTTATGTTGATAAAGTCATATAAATAACTAAATAATAGAGTAGTGGAACATAAATGTTTTTTTATATCTTAACAAATTGGCTTATTGTAAACATCAACTTCATTATATCTTTTTGCATTATACCCAAATGGATTGAAATATATGGTTTAAAAAGGATATATTTTTCTACATTTCTGAATGGATGCTTCTATACTTAAATTGATGTAATATAGATAAAAATGGCCTGGCTCCTTTACGAACCATCAGACATCTACCTTGTTTAACATTGAAGATTAAACACAGTTTCATTCTTTATTCATTACAATAATGATAAAAGAATTATTTTGCTTACTACTACTTTAGTTTCATTTTAGAAGCCGTTAATTTTTTTAAAAATATTATTTAAAAGGCTCTTTAATTTAAATTAAAGATATTTATTCTTTAGAATGAGTCTATATACACTGCTGGACAATTGCTAAGGACGGATAACACTATCATCTATAGCAACCACAAAATGAAAGGAAGCAAAATGTGGAAAATTAGAATAAGTGCGGGATATTAGTAAGAAGAAGTATGAGTATATATATGCAATTTTTTTTCCCTCGTCTGTTCATCACGTGATAGCGTTCATAAGAGCTTTAAAGGTTTTGACGCGTGTGGACAGTTGTTGTTTCAAGTCAAAGTTTTACAGGAAAGATTTCATAGACGAACTTAAAATTTTTGGCATGTCTTCCCGACATCACATAGATGATTTTATGCGTGGCCGAATTATTGGAAAGATCGAAGAAGGGCGAAAAATAACAGATGTTGCCAGGGTGTTCGACATCGCTCACAGCGTTGTTTCACGGCTGTAGAAGCCATTTAAAACTACTGGAATGTGGTCGCTGGTCGTCATTGGGAAATGGAACGCGAAGCGTTCCTCCATCCCATATCGAATTGTAAGATGTGGCCTGATGTGGAATGGCCTTGATTGGTGTGAGTATCCTGATTGGTTCATCGGAGGTGGCAGGGAGGCGTGGTTACAGGAACGGTTTTGGCGGCTCTCGGAGTTGGAAAAAAGTTCACTGAGGTTGCTCAAGTGAAGTGAACGTCATTGGTTGGTAGATATTGGGGAGCAGGCACTCTATTGGTTGCTCTGGGACATTGGAACTAAGCAATGGGGAGGGTCTAGCGAACTAGCCTGTGTGGGTAACAAAATTAAAAAAATAAGGAGTTAAAAGGAAAAAGAGTTACTTGAGAAAAATTTAGCAAATTTCAGTGGTCACTCGCCACAGGGAGAGTGACTAAATTAATTGTTAGGAGGGGGGGTATACGAGTCTAGGAGAATCCTCCTAGGTCTTTTAATATCTGGCACTGGAATATAATTGTTAAGGCTTTGCACATTGATGTTATCAATGTTAGGAAGATTATTAAAAAATGAGATAGCCAGTTTTTAAATATAATTCTTAAGGGGGAGTACTTTAATGTCTTTATAAATGAGAGAATTATTAGTATAACGATATGCTTTTACAATATTTCGAATGATCGAGTTCTGAGCAACCTCGAGAATTTTTACATTTGCATCTGCGGCATAGCCCCACACAGGCGAACCATAAGTTAGGATTGGACGCAGGACGGCAGTGTAGAGAAGTATCTTGTTATACATATTTAATTGAGAATTCCAGCCAATTAAGGGGTAAAATGCTCTTAGAGCTTTCCGGAATTTATCGCGTTTATGAGTCAGATGTTGTTTCCAAGTGAGTTTTTTTTATCTAAAATGAGTCCGAGGTATTTTGTGCTCTGAGACCATTGCAGTTGTGTGGAATAGAGCGTGGGTGGTGTTGGCTGTGTTTTCCTTCTGGTGAAAAGTACAGCTACAGTTTTGTCGACGTTAATTTTAATTTTCCAAGTGTCAAAGAAATTTTGTAGTAGATATAGGTGATTGTTAAGTGCCAAGGTTATTGTGTTGTGATTTTTGTACGTTGCGATTGTGACAGTGTCATCCGCATAGATGTTAGTGCTAGTTTGAGGGTGAGTGGGCATGTCATTAATATAAATGTTAAATAAGAGGGGCCCGAGTAAACTGCCTTGAGGGACTCCATAATTGATTTTGAAGGTGTTAGAGAGAGAATCATTTACGCGTACTTGAAAGGTCCTGTTAACAAGATAGGACTGGAATGTGTAGTAGACGGCACGGGGGAGGTTGTGTTAGAAGTACGACGCCTGCAGAAGACAGATATATCGTCCTATCAGCAAAAAGGAACAGGCGCACCACAGCTCAGCAGGTGGCAAATCAGTTTCTTGCTGCCTCAGGAAAGCAGATCTCCCGAAAAACTGTTGCCAGACGTTTGAGGGGAGGAGGACTATACGCACGCAGACCTGTTGTGTGTCCCATTGACCAGACTGCACCGTACTGCCCGTTTGCAATGGTGTCGTGAGCATCACAATTGGACCGAACAGGACTGGGCATGCGTACTATTCTCAGATGAGAGTAGGTTCAGTCTGTCATCGGATTGTAGACGCCAACTGATCTGGCGCGAGAGTGGTACTGCTTATCCAGAAAATATCCAGGGAAAGGACCGATATTCGACATGCAGTATCATAGTGTGGGCCGGCATCATGATCAATGGCCGCACGCGCCTACATGTGGTTGCGAATGGGACTATGACGGGCCAACGATACATTGATGAAGTTCTACTTCCTCATGTTCGTCTTTTCCGTGGTGCTGTCGGTGATAAATTTGTTTTTATGGACGACAACGCAACATGTCATCGAACACTCGCTGTTCAGGATTGTCTAGACAGCGAGGGTATTCAACGTTTCGTATGGCCAGCGCGTTCTCCAGATCTAAACCCCATTGAAAATGTGTGGGATGCTTTGGGGAGACAAGTTGCTGGTCGAAACTATCCTCCGACAAACAAGAACACCCTCATCCGTGCACTCACAGAGGAATGGGATAAATTGCCTCAACAGCTGCTGGATAATGTTGTGCAAAGTATGGTACGACTTGTGGAATGTTGCATCACACTCCACGGTGGACATATCCCGTACTGATACCTTTCTTTAAGGTGCCTGCTGACTTTTAGATGCATTGTTCCATTTCTCCGTACGCAGATCAAATGAACATTTTTTTTCTTTCGAATGTTTCACAGCTTTTGTACTTTCCAGAACAATAAATATTCTTTATTCTAATGTCTGAACAGTGTGGCAACTATATTTTATCCTACTAGGCCTCATGTCTCGCTTAATGTTATGCTACATAGCAATTTGTGATCCGTCCTTAGCAATTGTCCAGCAGTGTATATATACGGTTTGGTCTAGTAAAAGAAGTACTTTATTTTGAAAAAATATTATTGCATTCCTTATATTTTAAGTTATTGCTAGCAACATTGTTATAAAAATAAACTGTGTTCTTTTTCAAGTTAAAAGAAAAATGTGAATTCTCTCTAACCAATTTGCATTTCTGGGATGTCTGAATTTAAAATATTTGCTGGCATGTTTTTTTTTTTTTTACTCCTAGTAAAGTTTATCGTAATTACCTTTATTTAGATTGAATTTTTTTGCTATATATAGATGATGGATGATGTGAACATTTTCTGTTAAGTTGTTTGCACATACAAGAAAATAAATTAGAAATAAAAGTAATGCTCTTTGTGTGTAACACATTCTCAAACAAAGTAATCAGAACTATTCATTATTTGAGTTGCTAATGGCACTAAGAAATCAGGTGAAAGATGTTTTGTAATAGAATCTCTTGTTTAATTTAACCAATTATGTGTATTATTCTAATTGATGGTTTCTTAATGTATTTTTAATTTGATAAAATTGTAATTAATATATGCCCTTTTTTTTGTCATGTCGTTAATAAGTTACTTTTCCTATTGTATTATCGTTTGAAAGTTACTAGTTTTCCGTTTTGTTTTTTACTGTTCATCTCGACACTTTTTTATTTTTTTTTAATTTCAGTTATAGCGCTTATCTCAATTTCCTCTTTCTAATTTTGTTTCGTTCAAGCGTTTTTAATGGCATTTTAATTACACTGTTACCACACTTCCTGCATCACATCTTTTCGTTTCTTCAGTCTATTTTAATTTTAAAAATAAAGATTTAGAAATATTGCATTTTATTTGAATGAAAGGATTTCAAAATAGGAATTATGCCGATGGAAATTTGTGAAGAATGTTCATTCAAATAAGAAACTCTAAAAATTGCTACTCAGTTGAAATGCGTCTTTGACTCAATATTAGTGTAGAAGTGCGTATCTTAAGTTGTTAGTTAAGTGGAGTTGTGAAAAGTTTATCTTTGTTGAAGGATGGATAGACTCTAAGTTTTTTCAGAGACTGGTTGATCCTGCTTCTCTATCTACTCTTACTGTCTAGCTAGTCTTCGTACATTGTATCATAAATCAATCTGTCATCTTTTCTTTGAAAAGAACAGATTTCAGACACAACGTAATATTTGCATTGCTAAGATGATTATTTTACTTATACATATTATTTTTTTGTGAAATAATTTCGTCTTTTTCATTTTTGTATTCATTTGATTTTGATTTCAGAAAGAATATACAAATGGATTCGATAAACTGCATTAGCTTTAGTTTGTTTTTCTAAAGCTTTTTTTTTGTTAGAAGTCTTAATATTCTCTGAAAACATGTAAAACACATATTTGATACACAAAACTGAATTATGCGTATTAAAGTGCACCAGAGTCTTAATTTCTTTTATTGAAAAATCATTGTTTCTGCGAAAAGTATTAGCCACTCATTGTTACTGCAAGAATGAAGTTTTTTCTGTTTTTGTAAAATACATTATGAACTCAAGAGAAAGGAAAATTGTATGAAAACGATTTTGAGAACCTACAATTACTCTTCAGAATAGTAATCATAAAATGATTTGATTTTTCCCTAAAGGATTTCTAAGAGTGAGAGAGTTTGTTCGATATGTATTTGTTTAAGACGCCTTTCTTTCTTTCTCGTTCTCTCTTTGTTTAAACAGCACAAATAATTGCTATGAAGATATCAGAAAAAGATTTCTAGGTGTAAATCTGGTACAAAGTAAAAATATTTTATCCAAATATCTTCGGAAGATCGCATTTACATTTCTCTTGTTAAAGTTCTTACTCAATCCAAATAATTTTGGTACCAAAAAGCAATTTTCTTTAGAAATATTGAGAATACAATTCAATTTAATTCATTCAACACCGTCATATAGCTGCATATATGACTGGTCTAGAAATGAACCTAAAGAGGTTACTATATTGTATATTTTTTTAGGCAACATGTTATGTTTTGGATAGAGTTAGTTATAAATTATAATCCTTTATAAAATGTATTTTTAGATAATTTCTATAAATCAAGTTATGCAAAAGTTAGCATTTGTTAACTGAAAAATATTATAATTATCTTTGTGTAATTCATGAAGTTTTAAGTTAATGATTTAATAATTTATACAAGCTGTTTTTGCAATTCATCAATGGATTTAGATATTCTACATTTACAAAATTTCCCTTCGAAGTTGAGTTAATTGTTTTCCCGCTTGCATATACCACGAGCTTTATTATTATTTTTTCTTTATCGATTTACAAAGAAAATTAGCTTTAAGAATGGATTTTTATTTTGGAGACTAGCTAAAAAAGTGTAATTTTTAATTGGAAAATCTGGTTCACATGATATGTAAAAATATATTATTTTCAAGGGTCAATTATTTTTTACTTGTGGTGAAACAAAATTATTCCATCATAATTTTAATGATGTTTTTAGTTGCTTAGAATACTCCGCGTAGTTACTTTTTAGTACTGTTATAGACAGCTTTCAAGAATAGTCTTTATTTTTCGTTATGTTCTGATGATTTGATATATCTAATTTTTTTTATTTTTTATATACTTTTCTTTCTTGTAAATTATGAAGTACATAGTGTTAGGTTATTTCGTTTTCAACCCCCCTTCACTCTCGATTTATTCAAATATCATTAAATTCTCTCCCTTCTCCGAAGTTTAATTTAATGCTTTGTGATTTATTCACATTTATACTTTTATACATTTCTTTAAAAAATGTTTTATACAGAGTTAGTGTCATTCGTTAGTTTTGGTATTGAAAGAATTTTTGTGTGTGTATTTATTAGTACGATTTTTGAGGTTTAAGTTTTTGGAAACAAATGAATTATGTCATTTAAAAGATTCAATTTTATTGGATAAATCTTGAAATTTAAAGAAACTTATTTATTTGTGAAAGGTGGAAAAGTTACTATTTAAAAATATTACTAATTGTTTTACATCTTACGTCAACACAATAATGCAAACAGAAGATGAGTAAACATTTGCATTTCTAAGAACTGTCAAGAAAAGAAAGGTATTGTTAACTCTTTGAATAATTCTTCAAAAAGTCTTTAAGTTCGGCCCCCTCCCCCTTGTTAAAACTGAAAATACTGTTTCATCGTGTGACTGTCTTTCTAAGTCAGAAAATTGTTTCCCGCTGTTAAGTTTTTAAATGAAAGTATAAAGAATTAAGACAAAGTATATGAACTTAGTGTTGCTATAAAATGTTGCAATATTTAATCAAGCGTAACATGTACATTAAAAATATGTAAATATTTTCTAAGTACTAATTATGCTTTTAAAATATAATTTAAGAGTGTGATATCTTAGTGGGGGTACAAAGCAACATGGACCTCCCTTAAATCACCTTTACTCTACTTAAATGTGTCGCGATCAACTTGTTGCCGTTGCAAAAAGTTTTTTTTATCACTTTCATCACATTTATTCAGTATCTAATCTAAAAATTGGTTTTACGATCGACATGTTGACCACCCCTGATGTATAGAATCCAAGTTATATTCTTGATTCTTCCTTTGACCTTCGCATTAGGGCCGCGGTAGCCTAGTGGTCAAGGTATCAGATCGTGGCTGGCATTCAGTTCGAGCCCGGTACCACTAAAAACCCGCCTTGTAGGGAAACGATGCATATTACATCTGTCGAGAGCTCAAACGTCCTCTCGTTGGTATGGCGTGGTATTTAGGAGGGGGGCAGTTCAGGTTTTAGTCTTCGTCACTTGACCGTGGTTCAAAATTACGAGGTCCGACGCCAAAAACCCTCGTGTTCACTGTTCAGTGCGACGTTAATGTTCACTCATTCACTCACCTTCACGTGGAATGTGAGGTACGCTGTAAAGAATGAGATATTCGTTTAAGTGTCGCTTTTAATTTTTATTTTACTATAATTCTAAATTACGAGGTTCATCACCAATATACTTTATAATAACGGCCTTTAATGAAACCAGAAATATATTTAAATTGAAGCATTTTAGTATGTGCAAAAATGTTTAAATATTTCAAAATCTAATGGATTAAAGGTTAACGATAAAGCTTATCCAAGTGTTTCAATCAGGACCCTCGCTTTGATAGTTTTATTTGTGTGCTTTCCCCTTTCCTAAAATCTCTGCATGGAAAATGTTTCTATGCTGCTTGCCAAACTTTGGATTGGTTAATTAATTTAGCCTTGTGCGAGAATAAAGGCTGCAATTCGACTCCCCGTTATCATTCGTCTCATTCATTCAAACTGATATCAAATAATTTGTAGAATTTAGTATGAAGCAGTATTTTTTGAAGGATTATTTTTTTGAGTAAATGTGATAGATTATACAAAACGTAATTTTTATAAGATTTCATTTGTAAATTATATCGAAAACTGACTCAAGTTAATTTTATTAAATTAGTTCATTCTATTTAAAAACAGAAAATATAAAGTTCTTTGATTAAACTCTTAACCCCAAAAAACTACCGTAATTTCTTTGAAAATTTCTTCTAACGAATCTTGATTCCAATTGTTCTATTTTTCTTCTCAATAGTTTTGAATTATAAATTCGAGCTAAAAGATCACCCCTTCCCCTGCCTCCTCCCCCTCCATGATAGTCTGGAAAAAGCAGTTTTGTCTTGTTTCTTCTCTTTAATCTTTTCCGTAATGATTAAGCAGTTTTTTTTGTTTCGTTTTTTGTATTTTCATTTCTGAAACATCAGTATGACCAACGTGCTCCAATTTATTTTTTAGGATCTTTAAAGTTAAATGCTAATAAACTTCTCTTGTTTGCTGTAAATGAGGCACAGGAAAAACTCGTTCTTAGTAGTTCCTCAGTTCCATCATTATCTCAGATTTCTTCCATTAAAATGAAATCTTTTGAATCATTTTATCGTTTCGAGCTTTTCCGAATTATTCGGCTGTTAAAATTCTCGCTAATTGTTCTATTGAAACAATAATTACTAAATTGTGTTCGTTACCATTGATTTAGATAACTAATAGAGAAAAATGAGACATTTTCTAATTTTTTTTTTAAAAAAAAATTCCTGTTTTGTAGGATTTAAGCATATGAATATCATTTTCATTGCTTAATTTTTTTTGTGAGAAAACTTTGAAGAATTAGCTTTCCCCCAAAAATGTATATAAATTAATAAATTTTTTTAATAAAAAGTCACGCATTTTTAAAATTAAAGAAAAAGAAGTATCTTTTTGTTTCTTCCTGCATTTTAATTTATGAATATAGCTTTAAATATCCTGTGCTAAAATTCGTGATTCGTATTATAGCTTCTGTCATTGAATGGCAATCGGGTTGACTTGCGGGGATTAAGTCACGGATTTCGCCTTCAAATTGAGCTGTTACTGGAATTGTGTAGAATTCGGAAATGCACTGTCGGTTTCTTTTTCACGTTTTTAATGTATCACGCTTGTATTCTTTCGTTAAAGATCTTTAGACTGGCTTTGAATAGCATCTGGAAGTTTCATGTTATGTAATGTTCTTAAGTTTGGAAAAACCTGTATAAAAGAGCAATGTGACTTAATGTAAAATTCTTTCATAGAAAATCTGCATTGGTGGTTGAAAACCCAAAAGTTTTTTGTTTCATAAGTCTTTAGATTGTGTGATATTCAAAGTTTAAAAGCTGTTATGTGTGGTTTTTAAAACTAATTTTCTCGTATTATAAATGTTTCTAAATTCAAAAAAGAATATTTACTGACATTTAGATATAACAGAAATGGTTTTTCGCATAGTTGTCTAACCCTCGTAAAAATGTACCAAGTACTTGTGGAATTTTACCTAAAAAAAAATGTACTGCAATTCGTTTCAATAAATTATTTATTTCAGAAATTTAATGCAATAATGACTGACATCTTTATGTGTCATTCAAAATCATGTTATTCGAGATTATTAAGGTTAATTTGGAATTTATGAGATTACTTTCTGCATATTTCCCTCCAAATAACCTTTTTAATCAACTTTATTCAGGTTTTTTCCTTATAAAAAAAATTTAATAATGCATATTATAAAATTTCAATTGAATATGGAAATAAAATAACAGTGCTGGTAATAAAGACATAGAAAGATCTGACTCTGTTATTTAAAAATGGTGCTGTATATTTTGTTCCATAGCATCGGTTTAATGTAAGCAATTCGAAATTTGTGAAAAAATGAAATAAAAATGAAGGGGTGGAAATATACGTTATTTCTCCAACATTAATTCATGCTACGTTAAAGGCCCCGGCACTTCACTGCGGCTCAAAACTACGAGGTCTGTTGCCAATAGCTCTCGTGTTGCATTTAATACTTATGCTTTTTTTGTTTTATGCTGTTGAATGAGCTAATTATCCAAGGAGAATTCTCAAATTAAATAATACCTGCCGAAATTACTTATGAGAAAAAACAAGTGGGCAAATAATATTTTGTGTAATCAATTGTATATGTTTTACAATACAAGTAAAAGTAATACAACTGAATACACAAGTGTTCTACAGTTGAAAAGAATGATAACTGCACATACTTTGAATTTTTTTTTCTATGTACAAAAGAAGGTATATTTTAATTTACCAGTATCTCTTTTCTAATTAAATTAAGAAACTGAAGGAAAATTAAAACCGTTTAAACAATTAAAAGCTAGACAATGAATTTTAAGTTCTAGAATTATAAAAAATAAATTTATTTTCTTATAAAATTCATTGGGTAAATTTCATCCGATTAGCTAGCTGCCTTTAAAAATATTTGTTGGAAAACTTCCTTTTTTTCGCTGATTTGTTTCAACTGATTGACATTCATGTCGAGGTCTTGAATAGCTCTTATTATTCTGACGAGTTTTCCTCGTGTGTTCTTTGGGCGTGTTTATGCCTAATGAACGAATTTCATTGTAGGTAAAAGAGGGAGGGGGGGGATAGTGCATGTGTGCTTTTTTGCTCAGCTTAAATGACTTAAATCTGCACTCTGTAGAAGTTCTGTATGTTTATTTTAAAAAATATATATATACAGATTATGTTTCTAAAGTAATCTGAAATGCGTTTCGTAATCCTTTGTCTGAATTTCTGTATGACAGTTTACAACATTTGGTATAGATCATCAGCCAGACATGGCCACACATTGTTATTAACTTAGCTTGGTTTGTCAAAGGTGTCTTCCCAAACGTATTCGAATTTGGCTTTGTTCTCTCCAAGAGCCCTAGCGAATCTTTTAACGCTTAAAATGTGTGGGGTATTTTTATCTATGCGTCTGTGTTTTGAAGTATACAGTGTATTTAAGAGCTGTTGTTTTAGATTTCACTTTATTTTATAAATTATGTTTAGTGTGATTGATTGTTTAATAATTCTTTTTATGTTTTTAATAACGATTCCAAATTAATACTGTTTTTAATGGGTGCATATTTTATTAAATACAATTTCATTCAAGAAAACGAGTATGTTTAACTGTATACTAAATAGGCTACCTGTATGATTATTACTGCATTTATATAGGAAGGAGTGCTAGAAAGTTATTTATATAGTAATGCAAAAAGATGTGAAATACAGTCTTAAAAATGACGTAATCGATTGCTACCTGTGGCGCACACAAGAAGGGAGGGGTCCTAAGGGCTCCACCATAGCCCTTGATTATTTTGATTGATTTTATAGTACGTAAAATTTAATTATTTATTAATAATTAATTTTATTAATTAATACTAATTATTTATTCAATAATTGTTTTTGTTCGCGAAAATCGAATATGTTGGGCGGCGTATCAAAGCATGATACTAAAATGGTGGACTTTCAACCCTGGACCTCCCCCCTTCCACTTGAAAAATTTTCGTGTGCGCTACTGATTGCTACAGCTGTATGTTTTTAGTGTTCCATTGAAATATTTCATACTTAACGATTTCATTCTTCATTGTGTTGTTTCCTTCTGCAACAAAAGTATCGAAAATGTAGTACAAAAAAGAAAAGAAATTATTCCCCTCATACTATTAGGAAATACCAAGGGAAAGCCTGAAGGTTAACGTCTGGTATGCCAATACGGTAGACATTGAAATGGATCTTTTTTTTATTTTCGTTGTTGATTCTTTGTTGTTGGCAATATTTACGTAGACTCGTAACAATTCTTAGTAATAACAAAGCACGAGAATGCTCCTAAGAAACTTTGCCAACTAGGTTGCTCTACTGCGTTGGTTTTTTAGTTGTTTTTTTTTAGACTAACATTCTTGAAAATGTTGAATCGACACGGCTGTGTGTTAATGAATGAAAACAAACTTCGTTTTTTGAGTTTGTATTACGTCAACGATTCGTAGTAGAAGATTCCTGACAAAATAAATGAACGTGGCGAAGTATTGAAACTAATAGTGTTTATTTTATTTAATAGTTTGAATTATATACCTTTTCCAATATTGTTTTTTTTCCCGGCTCTAATTTTTTAGAATCACATAGTTTGCACCAAAAAAAAAATACTTCATACGGATAATCTGAACTTATATATATTGATTTCCTTTGAAACTACCTAAAGAGCAATTACTATAAAATGTAACGTTTGTACGATCAAATTATGAACTTATAAACAAATCGTGCGTATCAAGTTATTGTTTAGTTTGATATCTTAAACATCATTCGTTTATATAAAATTTATCATGTTATAAATTTAATATCTGATTAATATGGTTGAAACTAATGACATTTATAAATATTAGAAATGTACCTGCTGTTACTTTTGAGTGAGTTGCAGCCTTTTAATTCCAGCCTTGTTCCAGTTATCCTATTACTTGGGGAATATTTTGATTTCCTATTACGTTTTAAATTAATTTAACATATATGCCACTCCTGTTACATTCTGGTTATATTCGTCAAACCTATTACTTACCTATCATATTCCACGACTATTACTTATACTCCACAACCCTATTATAATTATATTCCGTGGCTCTGGAGTATATTACATGCTGCTGCTTCTTTTTGAAGGTATCTTTTTCTCTTATTATTTTAAACAGATTAATTTCCAAATAATTTTGAAATTGTTTTCAAATTGAGAAGCAACTATATATGTATAAATTATTGTTTGAAATATTAATATTTCTCAACAGTAACAATATTTTATTATTTTCTCTCAGTCTAATAAATGTGTATGAATTATACCGTTTGTGAATGAAATTGCACTTTGTATTTTTAGCGCTTTTCTATTAATGAACCATTTCAATTTTGAAGATTAATTTGCTATTAGAAAATTATAAACAACCTATGACTAATCAAAATATTATTTCATTTCCAATAATTTTGATTAATCGTACATAATTAAAATTGTAGTCGAGAAACAAATTACTTCAATCATTATAAGTAAGAAAAATTTGTGTTCATTGTTGAGTACTAATTACAGTAAAGTAACTTTTTTGATTTTTATGTATGAGGAAATGTAATGATGATATAAATTGGAAATTTTCTCATAAAGCAAAAGAAAGAAAGGAAAAAAAAAGGTTTATTTTTTTACTTTCAAATTTCCTCTAATCTTCTAACTATTGTTCTCGCCGAAAGAATGACAGATAGAATTTTCTGGATACCATTCTTCGGCTCTGTAGCAATTAAACATGATTTAATTAATTCATCTGTGAAATGGTTTTCCTTTTGTGGCTAATAAATAAGCTATTCGTAAGCTGACTTTAATTACTGCTTCATTATAATTTTTTTATATACATATTATTACAAATAGAATGCGTTTCTAATTGCGCATTCTGCTTTAAATTTCCCAATTCTAATTATCGTTCATTTTAGAAAAAAAATTGAATTCTTTTAATTAAGTATTTAGCACATTAACAATTGTTAAAAATCTGAATAATACTTTCAAATGTAAATCTATTTCGGTATTTTTTCAAACAGATCAAACTAATATTGTGACAAGGGAAAAATTAAATTTTTACTATAATTAAACTTTTTTAATTAAGAAATTTCGATTTTCATGAACTTCAAAATTCAAATACTTTTGCTTATTTATATGTCATATATTTAAAATTTGATGCAACCTAAATTTCTAATTCAGTTATATTTGTGTGTACCCTTTGAAAAAGGGATACTTTTATTTAAGGAACAAAATGCCTTCTCCTGTGCGTGACCCGTATTAGGAGGTATTACTGTGATGTTTTTCATAAACATAGTATCATCCCACGGACCGGGTCAAAAATAAGCGATGGGCTATGTTTGACCCGCGGGCTGTAGTTTGCCGAACTTTGATCTAGGTGGTCGGTATTCCACATGGTTAAGATATTGTTTTCCCTTTAAACTTCGTCCACGAAGTATAGTTCATACATTTTGTAGTTATCTTAGTGACACATCTGTTCTTTATTATTTTCTAAACAGAACCTCTCTATTCATTTCACGTATATTTGAAAATAAATCTTAATTGCATCCAATACATTTAATAAAAATACAAGATAATAATACATAAGGGAACAATTAAAACGAGTATTATACACTGGTGTAGCTAATTCTGAGTGGGCCCCGTATCAAAACCCCTTCAGGGTCTTTTTTTAGAAAAAAAAAAGTCCTGTTAGTGGTACTGTATTTACACATGTTTTGGCCCCTGTAGCTTGGGGCCCCCTATCATTGATACGGTGTTAGCTTTGCCCCTAGTGCTATAACTCAATGTTATTTTCTGAAAAATATGTTTCAATTTTACTAAAATTCCAGAAAGTTCTGCAGCTTTTGAATTGGAGATTAGAAGTTGTGTGTTCAGGATCAGCCTTGCATATTAATCTTTAATCGTAGATATCAGTTATAGTGATGTAAAAAAAGAGGTATTCTATCATGGGCAAATTTGCCTAGCTAAATCGATAAAATTGTGGTATGGAACAAAACTAAGATTTTCTTGCTGGTCAATCCAAAATAAAGTTGTTATTAACTTAAGCTATTTACTTTTGATTTGTGCTGCTTGTCTCATTGGTAAATTCATTAAAGCACTCTCACAACATCTCCATCTTTTTTTAAAGGATCTCTTTTTCAGATAATTTCTATAAAAAATCCCTCTTATTAGGACTTTATTTATTCCTTAAGTAAACTGCAGCTATTTGTGGTCTCAAATAATTATTTGCCAAGCTAATTCAAAATGCTGGGCTCTCTCTGATCGTTTACAATCATGCTAGATATTTGCAACATACATTGCTTTTTTTTTTGTACTATCCTGCCTCCTCTGGGAAAAATATCTCAAAGTTTTAAGTTTTTCTCATCCATTCATTCAATAATCTTAATGCAGTATTTTGTATTGTTCTTAAAATTTTTACGCATGCAGCGCATTGATTTTTTTTAAAAAAAGGTACTTATTATAGATAATATTTTGCAATAATATTAATTAAAAAAAACTTTACTGTGCTATCTTGACATGAAGTTGTGACGGTGCTGGGGAAGCGATGATTGCGACGAAAATATCCGATTATGCTTCCGCGCATGCTTGTTTGTTTTTACGGGGGAAAAAGCGATGTTCATTTAAATTTTTCCGGTTTTGTACTTAAAAGCAATAAAAAGATACGCTAAAAAAAGTAATTCACAAAACTTTAAATGGAATCTAGCATTGTCGAATTAAGTTCCAAACACGCATTACTATCATTTTACCATTTATAGTATTAAGTAAAATGGGGCGTCAACTTCTAATAAATACACATGCGTAAAAGACTATTTTACTGTCTGTCCCCAATGTCAAAGCTTAAACTAAACTCTGAATTTATTTTTAGACAAAAATATCCCGTTTTCATATGAATAGCCCCTGTGTTACTTCAATAGTGTGACGTTAATAAACAATGAATCAACCCATTTTTATATGAATTCGTGACGTTGTTGCACCCGTTTATTATTCGTCATTAAAATTTACAAACTTCCATAAATACGTGGTTTTTCTCTAACATGCGAAGTTCTATTTACATTACGGCATGGGAGATAAAATATTAAATATTTTAATTCCAGAAAAAATGGATTGATTCAGACAACAGTGAAGAATATAATAAAGTAAATTATTTTATTCTCTCTATAGGACAATGAAGTCAAATATAATATTAATGTTGGAGATTTCTTACCTATTTGGAAAAGTGTTCTGCTTGGGTTCTATTCTTTAATTTTATACAAAGACAACCTTAAAATTATCGTTAACGTCAAGTACATGGTGCACAATTAAGAAAATTAAACCTTATGTCGAATAATTTTTTTTAGCTTAACTAATATCGTTTAGCTTTTATTAATATTCTTATTAAAAAAATGATTAAGAGTTTAATTTCCCCCCTTAATTTTAGAAGTAGAAAAGAAGCTTTAGTAAATATTCGTCACTTCCGCCTACTCTAACTTATTTTTAAATAAAACTACACCTTTAAAAAGGAGTGAATGTTCATGTTTTCAACATTTTTGTGGAACTCTTTTAGTTTTTGAAATTTCTTCGCAGATATTTTTTTCCAATTTTTCTATCGTTTTCAATTACAAGTAAACATATGTGACGGATAATAAATAGTTCCTTAAGCAATTGCAATGCATTTAAGTTAATATTATGAAAGTGATTATTTGGAGCTGTACAGTGAAGAGAATTTGGAAATATAATTAAAAGGCTTTTAAAGCTAGACATATAGTATTTTTTAACGAGAATAATAATTGAGCATCATTAGGCTCAGAAAAGGGAATTTTTATTTTTTAATTATTATTTTTTTTAATGCGGAGATGTGGGTAGTTATTATCTTATGTACGATTTCGTTAGTGAAAAGCCACACACACATTATATACTTGTATTTAACATGTGCTGGATCGAAAGACCACAGAAACTTTTTAATACAAATAGTTTTCAAATTATGCAGTAAATAATTAATCACTTTAGAAAATTAACCCTTTTTCAATTCTTGTACTTTTTCCAACATTAATTGATTGACCACAGTAGTCATGGTCGTGAATTTGTTATCGGTGCTGTTTCTGTCAAGTTGTTGGTTTGAGTCCAGATGCCTCTCAAAATACATCTTGTAGAGTGACTGATGCACTTCAAATCTATTGAGGTTCAAAATCCTTATATTGACAGGGGGTCAAAGTTTGGAAGAGGGGGCAGCTCAAGAATCCTCGTTACGAGGTCCATCGCCAATAGCCACGTGTTGCTTCGAAGTACAACATAAATAAACTCTCTCAACATTAATTGTAAATCTGCCTTTTAAAAATATTAATAACGAGCTGCAGCTTCTGGCTCTATTATTACTTTCTTCTATATATGCACGAAATCATTATTATTTGAATCGAATTAATGTTAAAAACGTTTTTGACGATATGTTTACAGAATCACAAAACACAATTAAGTAAATACATCGTCAGAAGGATTTAGTTTTTTTAAAAATTCTTGTCTCAGAATAGTTAAAGCACATTACAGTTAATATAAATCTAATAACCTCTTTTTGCTGCTTGGTAACATTTTTTTCACTTTTTCCATTGATAAAACATTTTTACCTTTCTTGTTTCTAACCAAGCATACAAATTGATAAATGACCGAATCCTGAAAATATATTTACGAAAATAGGCAGAAAACTGTGTAAAACAGATGATCAAAAGTTTAAGTTTCCTGCCAACTGTTAAATAATCAAATTTTTGCATCTTCTTTTTTAAGATTTTCAGATCCAGTTTAATCAAAATTACATTTTCTTGAATAAATTTTGTTCAGTTGAAGTGTTGGATTTTTAAGGCAATATTTAATTGTATATATAGTGAGTTATAGCCTCATTTAAATTTTGAAGCGTTATAAGTGAAAAAGCAGTTACACACACACACTTGTAAAGTTTGCTTTAGTGAGGATGTGCAAAGAACTCTTATCTATATATGTATTTATCCCCCCCTCAAAATAAAAAAGAAAGGTAGAAAACCCTTTAAAAAAGACTACTTTTGCAGCCAAAATTTGAAAGTAAAAATTTGTAATTCATAGGGTATTTTAAAAACTGAAGCTGCCATCAATATTTTAAGTAAAATTTATGAATTAAGTTGTGCCAACAAGTCTTATTAATATATTTTTTTTAAATTGTGATTTATGACAAATTTCTGGTGACATACAAAGTACAGTTATTTAAATGTTTAAATTATCTTTTGATTGCCTTTTAATGTTGTATTTTCCCCCTTTAATTTCCCCTTCATTTATGTGTGTTTTAATGTTCTGTGTTAATCTCTTTCAGGAATTGGATAGTATGCATGGTAGAATATAGTTTTAACTCTATTTTCTGTAGTTTTTGGCTTAAAAGATGTGACCTAGAAGTGTTCTAGTCTTATAATTTTAAATTTTATTTAAAAAAGTTTGACATAATTATATCAAATTATCACATACTTAAGTTGTCATTTGTGCATTTTACAAATTTTTTTTAAAATGCCTTTCTATTATATGCCTGTGTAGTCTAAACTGAATTTCTTGAAAATTCATACCTGGAAAAGTTTACGTTTTCATGTCATAAGTAACTCCCTTTCATTGTTGGCAAATAGCTGTTATATGTGGGATTATTTTCAAATGAAGACATTAAATGAAATTTCTTGTAGCTTTTTCCTTGGTTAATAATCTAATATATTTTTGAATAAGATATACATGATTATATTTCTTTGAACTGGTCATATTCATATTTTTTTTGTTAAGATGTTTTTCTGTATTATAGGCAATTATTGAGAATTGAATCTCCTAGAACTTAAAATTTATTTAGTTTGCAATATGATATGCTTGTTTTTTTCATCTTTAGTAGCATGAGTGTGTGTTAAGCAATTTGTTTGCTGCTTGGTTGTCTCTTCTTAATGTAAATTGGTCTTCTCAAAGATTTTCATTGTGTAGTTAAGCTGGAGTCTTTATTAATAAAGATCAGTGCTTTAGAATTGACTCCTGACTGGAATGAGACAATTACAACTAGCTTTTAACTAAACCTTTATTAAAATTTTTATTTTCACTCAAGAGTTCAATCACACTATGAAGAGGTATTATGCATCACAGTTAAATTTATATGTGATAAAATATCAGTGTTAGGAACTTACAAACAGTATATTGGTTTCTTACATGTGTGTTACTGCAGAATTTTTTGATCTGTAAATATCAGGTTTGTGTTGCCTGAACACATTTGTAGGGTTAATGTTTCTTCTGTTTCTATCATAAATTAAAATACAGAAGCTTAATGACTCAAAATGTAAGCAGTTAAGTTACTAGAGTAATATCACACTATAAACTTAAACATTTTATTTCTGCTTTGAGTTTATTTTGAGTATGCATTTTCCCTTCTAATTATTGAACTGCATTTATTGGAGTAGAGATGAACTCTTTTTGGAAAAATTGATGTAACTAACTTTGAAATTTTGGAAGTCCCGTCAATTTCATTGTTTGCTAAAAGGCAAGCTGATGAACTTTAAACTAAATTTTGTTTTTTAATTTTTAATTATTATCCAAACAGACTTTAAAAGTACATATAATAAGGAAATAATCCATTTATAACGTATCAGCAGAAGAGCAAGTTAACCCCTCTGTTGTACTTTTGTTTTCAAATTAATTTATAAAACTGTCTCCTGTTATCAAAATATAAAACAAAGAAAAGAGATTTAAAAAAAATTCTAAAATTTATGAGCAATTCCTTATATTTGTGTATAATTAGTAATAAACTGCTATCTTTTGTTTTTGCATGAATCTCTGTACATTTACAAACTATTTGTAGCATGATTGTGGTAATGTCAATCTGTGTTTTTGTATTATGTGTTTGCTTATTTAATATATTTTAAGTTTTTCTGTTAATTAAGTTATTCAACATTCATGCATTAACTTTGTGCAAAAATTTTAACTAAATTATTAATATTAAACTTCCTGTGAATGTAGTTTTAGTAATGTTATGTATTATGCTATTTTGTGTTCCTCACTTTCTGCCTTAATACTAGCATGGATATTGTGACTGTATACTCACCTTTTATTATTGTTTTTAGATGTTTAATCAGTTGCATAGAATTTTAATGTAGAATATAGTTCTTATTTTGTGCTTTGATGTCACCAGATTTTAAAAAAAATCAAATTTTAAGGATAGCTCTATTTTATTTTCACTTAAATGATATAGCTGAGTGGTGGTAATTTGTGCTTGCATAATATTTATTTACCTCAATAACAAATTTCATTTCTAGCAGGGAACAACAATACTCAGTTTGACACGACGCAAGACAAGAAAGAATTATCCACAGAAACAAAGTGTAAGTCAAGTACAAAAAGTTGGCACTTTCTCCCACTCTACTTTTAGAAAGCAAATATACCAGTCCACCACCCTTGTGCAACACTAGTTACAACTTAACTTTACAGTATAGCATGTTTTCATTTGAATAATGATGATAGTTGGTAGCTGTTTTTTATAAATGAGTATTTTGCAGTTTTAATTTTTTAGGTAATAACATAGTTAATTGTAATTGTGTACTGTGATATAATTTTTAATAAGAAGCATACTTTTATATTTAGGGATTTTTTAACATCCTAGTTTTTTTATTGCTGATAAGTGTCTTTTTTTTTTAAATTTTAAAATGTATTTTATCTCATGAGAGTTAAAAGAAAACAATTTTTTTTTTGCTTTTTGTAGAATATTATGCACTAAATAAAGACTTTTTAATGCTAGAGATTATCATTTTTACTCATTATAAATTCACACAGGTTTTGTTATTGCAGAAAGAAAAATTGAAGGAAAATTCAATTATTCTTTACTTAATGTTGAATACAGCACATATTGATTAATCATTTTGATGCAATAAAAGATTGAAAAATATGAATTATTAATTGTGATTTTTAAAAAAAATTAAAACCATGAAATTTAAATGATTGTAGCTATACTATTTAATATGGTTTCAAAATATCAGAAAGATACTGAAGTGTACTTTATTCATAAAGCATTACATTAACAATAGTAAAAACATTAGATGTAACTTTTATTAAATTTTTCCCTTCAACTTAGAAGTGGTATAATTATGAATATATTTAAATTATTTAGACTTTCTTCTATGAAATGTGAAAAAGATATACACATGATCCTTGCATGATTGACTAAATATATACATCACAAATAGTCATACTTTTTTTAAATTGAAACCTTTTGGATTAAATTAATGTATAAATATATATAAATAAAAGTATATAAAAAAGTATAGTGTATGTTTATAATTTTCTTCATATCTTCTGAGTTTTAATATTATTTGAAATTAGTCTCTACTAGTAAGTGTTATGATCCCCTTTATCAGCTATTGGTGGATAAAAGAAAAGAACAGAAATTCAACATCCAGTGAGGGAATGATATTTATTTATGTTAAAAGATTTGAGTGTTGCAAAATTTTGATATTAAGTTCTAATCTAGGGGCGTAGCTACCTCTGTATCAATGATACAGGGCCCCAACATGTGTAACTATAGTCCAACTAACAGGGCTCCTATATCTAAACAAGGGCCCCAAAGTAATTGGATACAGGGCCCCCTCAAAGCTAGTTATGCCTGTGTTCTAATCACAGATATTTTAGCCATTTATCCACTTTATTTGTACCATTTATTCAGTTTTTCATTATTGATATTTATGATAACCTGAGATATTACAAAATAATTATTAAACAAGTGGCTGATTGTACACCAATTTTAATTATTATAAAAACAATTTATTCCACTAATTAATAATTTTTAAAAGGCAAAAATTCATTTTTAGATAATTTTCTTCCATTTATCAAGTTGGAATTAGTAATCAATTACTATATAATATGTCTCAATACTAAGTAATGTTTGCAAAATTTTGCACTAATTATTAAATTCAATTTCTTTTGATTTTCTTACCTAGTTGTTTTCGTTGAAGTGAAATTTCTAATGGCATTCTTATTTGTACCTGTAAAAGGTAATTTCATGTGATAAACTGTTTGAAACACTTGACCTTTGACTAAAGCATTTTTCTAGCCACTTATATAACGTTTTAGGCTAAAAATTTTCTTTTGGGAATTAATGATAGCTATATCACTTTGTCTCTTAAGGAATATTTCATTATAATGCTACCAATCTGAACGAGTTACAAACAGTTATACATTCGTTTAACATAATTTTATTAGCATTTTGCGTAAAATTTTTGTAATCATTTGATTAATTCTACTGTGTGCTTTCCCTTTACATTTAGTTTTTTTTAAATTAAAAAAAATATTTTCACTAAGAAAAAATATACTTTAAAAAAACTATTGTAATTACTATAGATGAGCCATTTTATTGTGTGTTGCATATATAATCAAGAACATCAGTAACCTCCTGGAAAAATTGCATCTCAACTCTAAGAGTGTTACTAAATTGTTTGTTTTCACTGTTCTCAAAAGAAATTTATGTGTGAAATGTTAAGAATGACTCAAGAAGGTCATTTTTATTTAACCATGATCGAAAATTGCAAAAACAGTATCAATTTCTCATTGCTTAATTTCAATTCAGTGCTAATTATAACAGAATCGAAATCATTGTAATATAGAAGTTAAATCTTACACTTATAGATCACTATATGCCATATTAAAGTGATGTTTATGCTCTAAAAAGTTTTTTCTATAGATTATGGAAAAATTGCAAAATACCATTCTTAACAGCCCTTTAGCACTTTTAAAATTTGTGCAGTTTAGCCAGAATTGGCTCTTAGCCATAAAACCAAACACTCACTCAACCCTTTTGAAAAAATGTCACATTTTACCAGTGTGAGTCTAATCAACTCATTTACTGAAAATTTACTCTAGGTGATAAAAACATTTTTCTGTATAGTTTATTTCATGTTATATGTAATTATTAGTTGTAACAAGCATATTTTAGCACATTTATATGACCTTTCATTTTTTTAAATTTTAATTCTTAGACCAGTCTCTTGATTTTGTATAATATTCTGAAAATATTAAGAAAAATGAAGTAACTCTTAAATTGTAGTTACTATTTTTATTTACACATTGAAAAAACATAATTATTCACAATGTTTTTTTTTATGATAAACAAGATTTCGTATACATATTTACATGTTTTTGGCAGAGAAATACCTAGCATAGTGCACATTTTGTCTGAGCACTTCTATCTTTTTTTAGGGACATTCTTTATTCCTTGCTTATTTAGTTGCTCTGACATCTTAAGTTTCATCTTTTGCAGCTGGTAATTTCTTATTTATTATTGCTGACATGGTTTTTTTTTCTCCTAACATTTTTGATTTTCTATAAGATGCTTTCCATGTTTTTTTTTTAAAAAAAGACGCCTTTTGAAAAGCTTGTACTTCATAGTACAATGGCTCAACATCCATAAAAACAACAAAAGCATTAATTGCAACTAGATCAATCACAATAATATAAACACATCATCCATCTTTCAATTCTTCTTTTGTGAATAAGCTAATGTGGCAGCTGATTTTTATGTAATATCTACTCCATCATCTTTAGTTTAATTATAAAACAAAATTAAGGTCTGGCTATATAAATAATGTAAAGTGGATAGAAGGGTCTCACTTTTTTTTTACATTTGTGACTCAAGAGTCGTTTTGGTTCTAAAATGTCTGATAATCAAAAATTTCTGCATTTGATGAGTGATCTAATTCATTTTTTTTTTCAATTCATCACTTTTTTCATCAAATTGATCTTGTAAAAGCTTTCTGATCCTCTTCAGTGGGACAACACTGAGGATTCTCTGTTATATTACTAAAAAATATGGTAAAAAGTATGCAACACATGTTGTACAATATGTCTCTGATTCACAGTCTTGGTTTGAGTTTGTAAGTAATCAATATTTTCTGCATCACTTGATGAAGGAAAGGTAATATTATTTTGTGAGAGACAATTATGGGTCACATATTACACATGTAGCAGACTAGTTGTTGAAGAGTAACAGCAAACACCATCTAATGACCATTAATTAAAATGAAATCTATTGAAATACTAAATTGAATTACATGTATTTCTATGTATGTTAATAATAGTGGTTCATTTAATCCAAATGGGTAAAATGTCACCTTTTCCCCCTTGGTGCTTAAAAAAAATATTTACAACTCTGAAAAATCCTACATGTTAAAGAAATGCATATTTTTTTTAGAATTACATAAAGTTTTAGCAGTTATGATTAAAATCTGTGGAAGATATAGAAAGATCAGTTTTAGAAGTGGGTTGAATCCTCACATTAAAGGTATACAGGTTAAATAGGTATTATTCTAAATTAACCATCTATTCATCATCTATAGCATTATTATGTGTTCTGCTATGCAGTTAGAAATTTTATTTATTTTTATTTTTCTGTTCCTTTTTTTTCTTATATAAAATTTTGAAAAGTCTTAAAGTAAGGAGAGATAATCCACAATCCTAAGATAACAGCTCTGCAACAAATCTTTGAATCAGTTTCTTCTATAGAAGTAGAGGTCTTGGTTTTATAAATCTCTTTCTCCTTTTAGCTGTTATTTTTCAGTTTTAGCAAAATTCAATCTTTTGAAAATTAGTTTACATTTGTCAAAATTAATTTTTGTTAAAAATAAATCATTAAGAAAGTAATTTCATTTCAATTCAATCATAATTGTTCAAGATTTAATTTTAAAGATTAATTTTAAAAGAATATTTTGTGACTAGGACAAGATTGGTTATTTTATCATAAACTTTTAAAATACTGGGGGTCTGTAGGTAATTTGTATTATTAGTATAGTTTATGTGTAGAAATGCTGAACTTACAAAGACATATTAAGAACCAAAATAATTCTTTTATTCAATTAAATATATTCACAAGGCTTTCAACTAGAGAAGAAAAATAACTAGCCTCAGTTTGAGTTAAATAATATAATTAAAACACATAAGCAGAACATAAGATTTTACAAATTGCAACCAAATATTTCCTTAGGCTAAAAATTATCCTAAGTCGTCATATTCAAAATTAAATAAGTTAATGGGGCCATATATTCGTCTTTAGTAAGCAGTACAATTGAAAATGTCAGTCTCCCTTTTGATTGCATTACACATATATACTGTAAAAGAAAATGCAGCTCTTGTTATATATTTACATAACTTCTGGAATTGAAGGGATCATTTGAAGAAAATGAATTATTACAGCAAGTTAGACTCATTCCTTCAAAGTGGTGCAACAAAATAATGAATCAAATAAGAGCAATATTTACAAATTCACCAGTTATTGATAAATAATAAAATGACTTTTTTTAAAAAAATTTCATTTTAAATTTTGTAAATCTTTAAATTATTTTTGTCCATTACTTGATGCAACATGTAACAAGCAACCTTTTAAATTGTGAAACAATATTGATATCTTAATTAGAACTATATTGTCCCTCCCTCCCCCCTTCCTGCCTAATACCTTTAAAAGTCTTTTTTCATCTTTTCAATATATTTTGTGAGATGGATTTTAATGCTTAAGTAGAAGGAAACTATGCTGTCCTAACAGTTTGAGATGGATTTCTCATTGTTTAAGTGCATAAAAACTATACAACTTAAATAATATGAAAATAATCAACCATCCCAATTAATTTGAATTTATTTATTGAATAACTATGAATACATGCATTAATTTGTTATTACTGTTCAAATGCAAACAACATTTAGTAAACTAATTTTGTAAACAAAATTATTTAAGTTTGCAACGCGGTTTTTCTTATTGGTTATTAGTACATAAATGCATATTCTCGCTTATATTGCAGTATTGCTTCTCTTTGAGTTTATTTTTATATAACAGTACATAATTTAAAAAGATTTGTGTCGAATATTAAACTTTCCAAAACTTAACTTTTAAATAATTTTTCTTTATTTCACCAGATTTCTTCTATTAGTGTTTTTAGATACTTTTTTCATATTTTTCAACTCTATAATTATACTGCGTATCATTGAAATCGTATAAAGGCTTCTGTAGAACAATTGGCAAATTGCAAAGTGTCAGATGGGTTATATGAAATCTTTTACTAAAGAGTATTGTGTGGAATAAGAAGGCTGCTCTGCACATTAAATGTAACAAAGTCTCAAAGACTAAATACACTTGGAGTAGAATTCAAGCATATGAGGCATATCTTTCTCACACATACATCACTAAGGTGGTATCTTGTATCACTTCAATCTTGAATAGAACTATGAGTTCAATTATCATTAGCCCTCTGTGTAACTTTTATGCTGCAATAATTTGTAAAACAAAACAATGAACTTTTTTTGTGTCCGTGAATGATGACTTGTAGTGCAGGCTTGAAATGTTTGTAATCTCATATTCAGAATCGTAAAAAAATGTTATTTGTTCTGTATACTAATTGCATATAAAAATGTAACGTGTCCGTTTTGGAAACACATAAAAATAAAAGCATGAATTCTATAATTTCATTGATGCTTGGCATTGTTAATTAGTGATGATCAGTTTACTAAACATTTTATTTTTCGATGAATTCGCTCTAAATATTGTGTATGTTCTCTCTCTCTTTTAAATTGATCTAAAACTAACAAAACACAAAGTTTATATGCCCATTCTAAAGAAATGTGGAAATTTTTTTTAAAAGTAATAAAAAATATTTCTTATACATTTGTGTTAGTTTGTAGCATCTTGATTTCAAATTATAATTGTGATATCTTATTCCTCTTTCTTTTACTTATATGCATATATTGTGTTTGAGTTCTCAGTTACAAAATGATTTGAAGTATATCATTTCTTTTGTTAATTTGTAAGATTTTACATGAACATCTTCACTTATTATTTGATATGAATTATAAAGGTTGTGGTGCATCCAGTATATAAGAAAAAGATTCCTAAATTATGAATATCTGTTGATTTTTACTTTTTATATTGCCGTTATTTTAGCTGCTCAATTTTTCATTTTGCTTTAATTTGCAGTTCAGTAACTATAAAAACAATACAAGATTTAAAGATCTGGAACCCATACCTAAACAAAAAGGAAATGGGCTTAAGAAGTTCAAAAGTATAAAATATATATTTCATCACTTACCACACATTAATGTTTGGAGATATTCTGTTGATATGTAGTACAAAGAGTATTTATATGTTGATTCTCCCTCTTTTAGTCATTTATCAAAAATCATGATTATCTCAAACCTTTTGATTTCACTCTGTATGTAAAAAAAAAGTCTTTTTAACTGAATTGAAATTTTTCTTTTATTTCTCTTCCTTGTTGAAAATCCATGAAAGAAAAATAAATATTATTTTGCTTTTTGATTGGTTGATTTTGTTTTTGAATTTTTATGTATCAATATATGTATGAAATATTTTTTGTGTTTGTTTGATATTTAAAAATTTATTTGATTCCAAACTATCAGTAAATCCAAATGTCTGTTGAGTTGTAAGTTCAAGTACTGATGCTGCTGAAGACTTGTCATACAGAGAGGGGATGATAATTAAATTAAATATGTCTAAGCTCTAAGTCCTCATGTTGATTGGCGAGGAAGTTAGGAGAATGGGGTGTTAGCTCAAGTGTCATCCTCATAAATTTGACCGAGGCTCAGAATTATGAGGTCTGACTTCAGTAGCCCATGCAACATTTATAAAAAAGTGCAGCATTAATAGAAAAAATCAAGTCAGGAGCACAAAACAAAAGAAATAAGTTGTTATTGAAGTTATAGTTAATGTCAACTGAAAAAATGAAACTTGAAAAAAGTTAATGAAACTTGGAAAAAAAATGTTTTCAAAGGGTTAGAGATATTCTGTGCCAATGGTAAAAAATAAATTTAGTCATTTCCTTTCCAAATTTGGACTTGCAATACATCATATGATTTAAGTAGTCATAATTATTTGAATGGTTATCAGTAGACATATATCTAGTTCCTATTAATAAAGTATTAGTTAAAAAATTTACTTTGAAAAGGACAGTTTAGCTTCAAATACAGTTCTTTCTTAAAACTGAGCATGCTGAAAAGGTGTTTGGAATAAATTGAACATGTATTATAATATATTAAATCACCTTATATCTGATTTGATTTACATGAAGGAAAATATAGTTGTGTGTGTGGTTCATTTAATTATGACTTCTGTCAGACATTTTTTAAAGAGTTATTTAAAACATTAAGCTCAAGGAAAGAGCTGAAATGGAGGTTATTTGATCACTTTTATTTTACCAGCAAATCAAAATACAATCTATTTGAAATATAAAACCTGATTTTGAGGTGGGGAGGTATATGTTTCATTTAAAACTTGTCTCTTGTTACAAATATAACAAACATGTCTATTTTTCAATTCCTACTATTATATAGTTCACTCTCTCCTATATATATATATATATATATATATATATTTACCGTAAAATCCGGCGTATAACACGCACTTTTAACAAAAAATAAGATCGAAGTTTAAGGGTGCGTGTTATACGCCTGATATGAAGATAAGAGCTTCCATAATAAAAAAAAAATGAGTATAGAAAAAAATTAGACTTCTACAAAGATCGAAATATGTTTGTTTAAAAGAAATGCCATTCCTTAAGAACTTAAAGGGTTGTAGATCTAGAAATACACTACTTTTTCAAAAGCCTGGGATAATACCTCAAATAAATGACTTCAAAACGTAAGAGCTTTGCTTACATATATTTTAAGTTTCTTCATAAAAAAGGAAGTGTGCGAATATACCTAAAAATTTAAAATTGCAGCTTGAAAGTATGGGTGTGCGTTATACGCTGGATTTTATGGTATATATTTATTTATTTAGGTATATTATATAAATAACATATTCAAATTTCAATCGTTAATAAAATACTTTCTATTCATCCATTCAAGTTCAAATACATTTTTTTAAACTTGTAGTGGATGACACTTGATGTTAATACAGTTTTTTCAAATATTCATTAATATAATTAAAAATGAATAAATAGTAATAAACAGAAATAATATAGTCCAACAGCATATATACAGTTGTGTCCCTATAGCGCATTGGACTTCTAATCCAAAAGTCTTGGGTTCGAATCCCACCTGGCCGAATTTTTGAGAATGTAGTTTCTTTTTTACTATACTATTTTATTAGAATAATTAAATTTAATTAATGAATAAATAGTGACAACCAAAAATAGTCCAACACAATGTATAGAAAGGACTCTTACAGAGAAAATGATGAATTTCTTCGAAAATGTGTTGATATAAATTAAAGCTAATCAAGGATTTCTACTTTAAATGGCAGGACTTATCATACAATGCAAGAATGCTCTAAATATCCTTGTTTGCAAATCAAATTAATCAAAATGTTGTTGTGGCTAATGCCACCTGTCTGACGTAGTCAGAACGAGGCCCACGAAATTCATCGTGGCATGGGCAAGAGGTACGCCTGTCGTTGGCCTTGAGCACCATACAGGTGATATTGCGATTTAAGCTCGGTGAAACTCCCCGAAGGGACGATAGATGGCGACACGACCTCTATCTCCACCTCCACAATTTCTGCAAGTGAACTGAAGGGGAGGGGAATATTCTCCAGTTCCCCTGCGCTCGTGAATAAGTACACAAGACTACGGACCCACTGATTTAACGAGCACGTACTCCGTGTGCACTCGGAGGGTATTTGGTGACATCGAGCATCGAACCCAGGCCTTCCGGTCTGGAGTCCGATGCTCTAACCACTAGGCTACCCACGGCCTCAATTAATCAAAATAGCTGTTGTAACCACACATTTTCAAATATTTAATTTCAGATCCTGAAATTTATTAAGAATATTACCAAAAAAGATCAATGTTAGATAAAAATTGTAATCATATCACAAAAACAAATTGGTTGTACTATTAAAAGTAATTTTTGAAAATGCATTGCAGTATAATCTTACGAAACTAATTTTTGCTGCTTTAATTAGTAGTTCTTTGATCAACTTCTTGTACAACATTTGACTGCCTGGAGTTTTTTAAATGCATGAAAAAAAAAACGTTGCTCTTAAGTTCAAACAAAGTATAAACTTATAAAGACTTTCAGTGGGTCATTAAATATTTAATAAATAATTATGAGCTTTTGATTTAAAATTTTAGTGTTTAATTTGTGCATTCTAAGTTATTTTCTTTTACTTATTAAGATAAAACATAGTTTATATAGAGTAGAATAGTTTTTAAAAAAAAACTGTTAAAGGGTGCAAAACATTTTTTAAACTTTATTTTAAAAGCCCACATGCATTTTTGTTTTGATGAATCATAAGTTTTTTGTCCCAAATATGTTATAGAGAGAAATTCATCCACTATTTGTTACAATCCTTTTGACTTATATTGATTTCTGGATCACATCAAATTACTTGGCATTTAAAGTTTCTGTCACTATTGATAAATTGGACTTCGTTAATTTAAGTACAAACATTTGATTTCAATAGATTTTTATTGAGATATATGGGTCGCCTTTTACATTGAATATATTACCAATAGTAGAGGAGGAAATTTGTGTCATTTTTTAATAAATTTTCAAGTATAAAAACCAAAGAATTTTGATGCACATCTCAGTGTATGTAGCATATGTGTGATTACCTTATATTCAAATTAGACCAGCTTTGTTTTTAATATGTAGTAAAAAAAAATTTGAAACATCATTTGCTAAAATATAATGTTGGTTAAGCAGTTTTTATTGATGTAAGAATAATAATGAAACTTGGGTTTTGAGAATTGTGTGCGCGTGTGTGTGTAGAAAAATCAAATACACTAGATAAAAATTTCAAAGTGATTTTTCGAATATTCTGATGAATTTATAAATTTTATTTGTGTAACTTTGTTAAAAATGGGAAATATTTATGTGGTGAAGAAGTTGTGTGTGTATAAATATGTGGTATATACTGTAACTATTTTTAGTGTATCAGAGTTTTAAGATTTAATGCTTTTTATATGACTGAATGCAAAATGTAACTTCCATTGTATAAAAAGTTTGCTAGGATTGAATAGCAAAAAGAAAAAGTATAAGTATTTGAAATTTATAAGGTTAAGAAGATGAAAAAATTATGAAGGCCTAAATATTGGAATATTACCAAAGTGTGAAAATGTGTTGTACTCGTGCCATTTGGAGCTTTGACAAAGGAAAGGAGGAAAACCATCATTAAAGATTATTATGTTTTCTTTTTAGATTGAGCTAATTTTGATATGTATGGGGGTTTTTTTTTCTGAATTAAAGTAAGTCATTAAGAAGCTTAAATATCAAGACACATTAGAGGTAGAGTTTTCAGCTAATATTTCATTAAATATCTTTATTTTATTAGCTGTGTATAGAAAATACTACTTACTTGACAAAGGTTGATTTTTAAAAGTGTGTATATATATAATATATATATATAATATATTATATATAATATATAGAGAGCTTTTTAACTGTTGTATAATACTATTGATTATTATTTTGTCTGAAATGTATTAAATCATATTTATATCATGTTTTTGCACTGCAGTTATTTTTGGATATCAGTTTGAGTTTTAAATATGCATGCATTAATATTTCTAGTAAAATTTTCTTTAATAAAATTATAAGAACATAGTAATTTTCCTAGAAAATTTAACATAAAAAATATTAGGAAGATTTAAAACAATTAGGTAATATGTTCACTATTTCACCTTTTTTCATTTTATTTTGACAAAAAAACTTATGAAGCAGTGTAATTTATTCAATAAAATGAGCGTTATGAAATACACACAGATGAAACCATTCTAAATTATGGTTTAACAATGAAATTAAGTGTATTTTTATAATTTAAAATATATTATGAAAGTTTTAAAGTGTGTGTGTGTATTGCTAATTAATGATAGTGAATTCAGAATTACAATTACAAGAGCTGTTTATCTGAACAACATTATGAATTTGAAATGATGGTAAATGAAAATTTATATGCAAGTTTTCTGGACAAACTTCTAATGTGGCTGTGAGTTACATCAACACTGAATAAATGAGCATAGATGTTAAATGAATCTAGCGATTGCAGTGGCAACAGATTGATATTTCTTTTTATGGATATCTGAATTTAATATTTGTATTTGTGTACATATGCACATTTGTTTTTCTCGAACATTTCAAATTAATTACTTTTCTTTTGAGCATTATTTCATATCTTTGCTTTTTATACAATTCCTGGTTAAAATTGGAAGTGATTCGATGTTCAATTTTATCAACATTGAAATGATTCCCATGAAATTGGATGAGATTCTTTACATTAAAAATAGATTCATTGCAGTGAATGACACATTGTATATATATTCAAAAGTTATTTCTGTATAACGAACTATCTGTTGTGATCTGTCATTGTTAATTAACTGAGATAAAATTGTTATATTTTAGTTTAGTTGCTGCATTTATAAAAGTTTTTAAAATTAAAAAATGTAGCAGTTCTGAATATAGTGCAAATGGATAAAAAATATGGTTAAAAAGAGGGAGGGGGGAATATAAAATGTAAACAATTTGTTTGCAGTTCATCATATGTAAGTGGTATGATTGAGAAATCAGGATATACACAAAATTAAATGAAAATGAATCTACTTAAAATAAATAAAATAGGTAATGTTTTTTTTTAATTCTGAAGTTATGAACCTGTGTTATGTGACTTAACAAGCAAAAGTTCCCTTCCCCCTCTTGATCTGTTTGCTGAAACGTGGCAGAGTTCAATGGTTCACATCATTAGCTTTATTCTAATTCCTCAAAAGATAAGTTAAGTGAAAGAATGGGGTTGCTGTGTATTTAATCAAAATAAGTCTTTAGAGTTTTCATCTTATGTTTGAAAATAAGGCTGAAAAAGTTTGTTTCATCCTCATGAGCAGAATTACTTAGTGTGTTACCAATTACTCTAGAGCCAGGGTTGGGCAGACTTTTCCAGGGTAGGGGCTACCTCTGCTTATTTTTTCTAGGTGTTGCAGTCCACCCAGTGTCAGTGGCGCACACAAGGAAGGGGGGAAGAGTCCACGTGTCCGGACCCCTTGATTTTTTCTGAGTGATTTTAATCCCATGTGTATAGTCTGTAAAATGTAATTATTTGTTATTATAAATTTTTTTATTAATTAATGCTGATTATTTAATCAGTAGTTTATTTTTTATTGTTTTTTGTCCTGACAGTATAAAATCAAAAAATATGTTTGGCTTCGTATTGCGGTATGATAGGAGAATGGTAGACCTTCAACCTTGACCCCCCCTTGAAAAACTTTGTGTGCGCCAAAGCCCAGTGTCATAGGTGTGGTGAGGTAGGAAAAAGTCTACAATATTTTAATAATAAGTATGGAATATGTACTTACCTACAGAACTAAAATAAAATAAAAAAACTTACACTTTAAAAAAATTTGTTTGAAGCAAAACGCAAGATACAAACATAGTAACAATAGCCCCAAATATAATAATCTGAAATGATGCATTTGTTATGAAACAATTCAAAATACTTTAAAAAAATTAAGCATTTTTATCTAAAGGTATATAGTTTTTGTTATAGTCAGTGGAAAACATACATATGGTCTGCGTACTTCAACCGATCTTGAATATTTCCCTATATAATTTCTAACTGCTAAAATCTTCAGTCACCCCAAAATGTCTTTGCGGTCGATCACGATTGACGTAATGCCCACCCGAGCTGTAGAGTAACATTAATTCGAGACTGAAAAAAAAAAATGGAACCTCATAACTCTTGTATTTTGTTTGTGGAGGATTTGCATATATTCGTCATTTTGATTCTCATAGCCTTCAACTGATTTTCAATTCCATAACTGTGAAGTTGAATTGATTAAAGTTTAAATAAATTTGAATTTTTAAAAATAAATTTGGAAAGGTATTTTTAAATTACTTGAAATATGTTATAAAAATATCAGATGAGTATTTTTTATTTTGTTATCTGCGATTAGAACATTTCCCTTTGACTATTGAACCTCGATTTTTATGGCTTCGCATTAAGTTTTAATGTTATCGATTCTATTAAGCTCCTGTGATTATTTTCATTCACATATATGCACTAAAGGTTAAAAGAGTTGACAACAATACGTATCACCATTCATAGTTTTGTTCTAAAATTTTTCTTCTTTTTGAGTACTGCTTTTATTTATATTACTTTTGCTTTTATCAATTTGGTAAAAAGAAAAGCATCTCCTAGCCATTCTACTTTCCCTTGCAATTTTAAATTAAAATGCTCAGAAGATGCTTAATCGTTTCCATCTGTTTAAAATAAAGCTGTTTTAAAAACCAATTCCGTTTTTAAAAAATATCATTCTCCTATAAAGAACTGTAAAATAATTCAGTAAAATCTTTCTACTGTGTATATTTTTTTCGTTTTGGGCATTTCTCTTATATATTAGGAAATCAGTTCATTACTTTTGTTTTACAAAGACTTTTTTTTTTGTGAAAGATTTGCAGTCAAAGGGATATTAATATCCTATATTTTTACCATGGGAATTTCGGTCTCTTTTTAGATATTTGTATTTTAGAATGAATAGCTCTTGAAGAATGTTAATGTTTTCCATTTCCTTTATGAAATTGTGTAAATAATGAAAATGAGTTTTAAAATAATTTTTTGTACATGTGCGAATTTTGAGAGGAAAATTTCTTCTAAGATTTTAGATATTTTTCATGTACACAGTTTTCATAGAAAATATCATCGCATTAGAAGAATCTTTTTTATGTAATAAAGGAATTTATACACAATTTTTTTAATTTAAATTAAATACTTATTTGGCAGATTTTTTTTTTAAATTTACAACATAGAATTAGTCATTGAGTACCATGTTGTACATTTTTTAAATATATTCAAATGATTTAGTATGAATATTCACATATTTTAATGCAAAATTATTTGTTTAAAAAGAATTAAAATATATAAAAAAATGAGAGAAACTTAACTTTAAGTTCTCAATATTTGTCACATAGATTTAATCATAAGTAATGTTAGAAAATATTTTTTGAAACAACTTATATATTAATTATACTTTTTTTTTACAGTAAAAATTTTTCTTGAAGAAGCAAGAAAAGATTTTGAAGAAAAATGGAACAATCCTAGTAAAGTGAGTCCAGTTTCTTTTGTGATTCCGTTTTTAAATAAATTATTGAATGTGTGTTTTTTAAGGAGTGTTTTATCTTAAGTAACATTTCATTTAATTCAGTTGTTTTGAAGGATTCAAATATGCAATAGAACATAAATTATTGAAAAATGGGACCTTTTTTGTTCATTAGAACATTAAAAGAACAGGTTTTAAATTATGGGTTTTTCATCTGAAAATTATAAAATGAGTACTGTTAAATCATCACAATCATACTTGTTCTGTAATTTATCTTTATTTAATAAATTAAAAGTGGACAGTAGTGTTTCTTTTATTAATACTTTTTTAAGTTAGATGGTTTTGATTTCTCTTGAATTAGTGTCAGTATTTAATTTTATTTGGAGATTTATATGCACATTATCTTGTTATTTTTTGGTCTTTATTTACTAATAAGAGCACGGCTGTTCCCCATATTGCACTTTCAAGGTATGACTAAAAAGTATCTTGCAATTGATTTTTTAACTGCATGAGAAGAATGCAAGCTTGCCTTTTTATTATTGTGAAGTCCATTTTAATATAGCTAGAGGTAATTGTTAATAGATGTTGTATTATAACAGTTTCATATTAAAGTTGTTTAATTGTAATCTTAATTTTTTTAACTAGCTTAAATAAAGTAAGAAGTAATTGTGATAAAACTTGTCACATCATTTAAAGGTATTAGTTTTATATAAAGGAGGGGTACAATTTTTTCAAAAGTGTGATTTACATAAATGATTTTATCCTGTGCAACTTTGTGTGTTTTTTTCTTTTTTTTTTTAGTAAAATAATTTTTATGTGGTTAATGTTTATAATTGCAAATAGTGCTAAAATTCATTTGACTTTGCAATAATTATGTGGCTTTGGAAAGTGTTTTGTCTGATGAAATAGATATTGAAACTAAATATTGGCTTATCAGTGTACATGATGTTGATTGCTCATTTGTATGAACATTTTCATGTATTGAAGATTTCACATAACTTTTAAGGGGCCCTCCCTTTTCTTTTATTCAACCAAATCAGATGCATTGCATTTGAAAATTTCATTTCCGTTGATCTCGTTCCATTACAAATTGTTTAAAAAAAATGTATTTTCAGGACAGTTGTATATTTTTGTTTCCAATTAATTTCTAAAATATGAATTTTATGAAATCATATATGCATATTAATAATTAAATTTTCTTACTTGGGTTTTTATTCTAAAATGTTAAAAAGTTCTTTATTTTAGGTAAGTTATTTCTCTTTGAAATCATATATATATATATATATATATATATATATATATATATATATATATATATATATATATAGTATATGTAGTAGTTATTCACAGGTCTTCCATAAAGGTAAGTAAAAACATGTACTATTTTTTTACATTATTTTCGGTGAAGCTATCGATTCTATGAAGGGAAATGTATGTGCTTAGGTTTGTATTCATGAAACAAAATTTTTTACTGAAATTCTCTATTCTATTAGTACTATTTATTCATGGAGTGTTTGTCAGAATATTTTTATTTGCCCTTGTGTCAGTATGTTTTTGTTTCCAAATTGTTTTCCTATATGTATGTGTTTTTATTTCTTTTTAAATTATTGTTTAACAATTGCAAACATTTTTTTTTCTGTTGGATAATAAATTCTGAAAGGTAATAGGATGACTTGTGCTTCCATATTATCTCAAAGTCTGTTTTTATTTTAGAATACTGCCTCGTTAGATGATTTTGATCGCATCAAAACTTTAGGAACAGGATCTTTTGGGCGTGTGATGCTTGTTCAACACAAAAATGCTAAAGATTACTATGCCATGAAGATCTTGGACAAACAAAAAGTTTGTATCTTTTCTGTTTTACTTCTTTAGCTCATTTATATATATTTTTTCCGTTGAAATATGCTGATTTTGTTATCTTTTAAAAATTAATTAAAGCGTTAGATATTCAAATATTATTCTTGAGTAAATTAGGGGTAAAAGATGAAAATCAACTTTTCCTTTAATCTATCTTAACAAATATTAGCATTGAATATTGTGGGTTAAACAACATTATTTATGATTACTAGAAGAAATTAATGTAACATTTAAAATGTCACCTCAATATTGGGAGGGGAGTGCAAATTAATGTTGTAACATTGAACTGAATTTAAAATAATGTATATTGTTTTTGAAAAAAATGTGGCAGCAATTAATATATACAATTTTGAAATTTAAAATATATTAACTTTACGTTAAGATTTTTCCTATATTTTATTCTTCCTTACAAAACAGATCCAACATTTGAAAAACCACTTTAACTTAACTTTTAGGGTTTTTAATGTTTATTTGATTTAGTAAACACATATCACCCATTAAATACTAATTTTTATTCCTAGTATTTGAATATTTGTGTAAAGAAGTCAAGTTGATATTTTAATCAATTCATTGACCTATACTAGACAATTTGTGGAGGATTTATCTAATTTCTCATATAAACGTAAAATTGTATTTTTAAGAAAATAATTCATGCTTAGCTGAGAAGCGAAAATGTCTTAACTTTGATTTGTAAGTTCTGTACATTCTTCAATTTCATACTTTAATATTAAAACAATTTAGAAATTATAATTAAGAGCGCTATTCTACATTTGTAATAAGTCTAAAATGGTAGAAATCTGCATTTTAATTTTGAGTAGTAATAGTGCTTTGATAATATTTACTAAAAGAATGTTACATGTGATTAATACTTTGATTATCTTAGAAGTCTGTTCTGGAATTATATACAAGAACATGCCAAATCAATATCAATCATTTCTGTGCTGAATTTAGGTTTTTCTTTAAAAAAAGGCTTTATGTAAGAATTAGGAAATACCTTATGTTACTGAAAAGTGTAGTTAATAAAATATATGCTGGTGGGTTTTTTTTCTTTTTTGCGTAAACGAATTTTTCCATTTCTACAATTTTTTTCCAAATCCAGCCTTATAAACTCTTGTGAGGCAGTGGTTGTAAATATTGCATTTTTTTCAGAAAAAACCTCTTGATACTACACTGCTCAAAAAAATTGGTGGAGTACATAGATCTATCAAAATTACGCAAATATTTCTTCTGACAAGTGGCATAAAACAAAAGTATCTATAGTCTAAAGTGTAGCAGAAAAGGGAAATAAGTGCAGAAATCGTGATTTCTTTGAAGCTTTTGTTTTTCGTTGTCTGAGTAATGAAACTCAACCTTTCGGCTGTTCTTTTGAGAGAAGGAAACTGGAAACTGTCACAACAACATGATCTTCCAGGATCCATGGCTTGGTGTACTATCAGGAGGCAAGAATCCTGGTAAACACAAAGAATTGTAAGGGATGCTGTTGGAGTGGCAATAAGTGTCATTGCAAGACTGTGAAATCAATTCTAAGAAACAGGGCATGTTTGGTGTTGGCCATTACAGGGTCATCCATGGGTTACCACAGCAAATAATGACCGATATATCCTGTAAACAGCTGGTCGAGACAGATCAAACAATAAGATGCAGCTTTAAAGACAGTTTCTATGAGCAACAGGACAAAGGGTCTCAAACCAAAAAAATTCAAATTGGGCCTCATGTGGATAGTCTGTATGCATATAGGCCAATGGTATGTGTATCCATTGACACTTAGACACTGTGCATCCTGAGGAAAGTGGGCTGCTGAACATTGAAATTGGATGCAAAGTGATTAGAGTCAAGTGCTGTTTACAGAAGGGTTCAGATTCAGTTTAGAGTGTAACATCAGATGTGTTTTGGTATTGAGAGAATGAGACACTTGAAATAACCCAATATTCGTTCAGGAAAGTTCACATTACATACTAGGTTGTCCGATGGTATGGGTTGGTATCAGTATAGTAGGACGTACAGACTTGTACATCATGTGGAATGGCAATTTGATGGTTCAATGGTATGCAAACAAGCTTCTAAGACCCCTTGCCCCACCTTATGCTGCAACCATTGGTGATTCCTTTCTTTTAATGCTGGAAAATGCTAGAAACCTTACAGCTTGTCTTGTGGAGAAATTTTATCAAGCTGAAACAATACAACATACGTAGAAGCCAGCATGTTCTCCTGATCTAAATCTTATCCTGTTGTTTTCGGACTCATTCAGGCAATGAATTCACAGGGAGATTGCATTCCTTCAAGAGTGGAACAGTATTCCCCAAGGTCTCTCTGATAATTTCATTGCTTCAATGCTAAACAGGTGTGCAGCAGTCTTCGTAGTTTGGGGGATCACATACCATATTGAGCACCCTGTATCATTCTAAACAATCAGTTTTTGTCATTTAAGTGCAACCAAATTGTTGGCCTAAAGTATCATTTCATGTTATGTATACCGTTCTAAACAATTAAAAGTTCTCAAACAACTGTTTTTTGGCTTCTTTTTTTGTGTATTGATTGGCCTGTGCTCTCCATTTTATGCCTATGCGTGCTATTGTGCAACAGCTTCTGCACTTTTTGCTTGTCCCCCCCATTTTTTTTTTTGAGCACTGTATTTTTTTATTTAAGAAAGACTTAACTACAAGCTAAGGAAACCTAGATTCTCAAACATTGCATATATGTTCATGTGTGTATATATGTATTATCTGGCAAAAAAATCAAAGCACAATTTTTATTTTGCTATTAAGGATGCTCCTCCTTCTGCAGTTTATCTGTTAGGTTAGTGCAGCTTGTTGTCAATTGAAAACTCATATTTTAAAAATATTTTTTCATTGATTGGAAATTTTTGGTGTGATTCAAGATGAGTTACTTTTCATCTGTGTTGTCGATTTACTGTGAAAATTATTTAATGGTTTTTTTATGTTGTATTTAATTTTGAAAAACTCATAAATTTTGAATTAGACATATTCCATTTTCACATATTTATGTGTGTGTTATTTAATTAACCATCTTTTGCTTAATATTTTACCAAAGGCTTGGTTGCTAACTTTATTTTTACAGAATTACATTTTATTTGAAATTTGATTGTCTTGTTTGCATCATTTATTTTTAAATAATTTTAGATTGTAAGAAATTTTCAAAATAAGTTATAGTTCATATTGCATACCACGATTACTTTTATTTTTGTGGAAGCTTTTCTTCTACACTTTGACTCCCAAATGTTTCTGAATTAATTTAAATAAAGATTAATTGATACTTATTAAATACTTTCACCATTGAATTATATGACACTTATTCTCTGAATGCATACATTAAAGTAAGGGTAATACTTATGTGAAATTTTATAATACTGTGTGGGGATTTTCCTTTGTGATATCTTAGTATTTTTAAAGAATTTAATAACATATTCTATTATTAGGCATAAATAGATACTAAAGGGTTCGGTTATTTTAATTTTTCTAAAATTTGATACTTTTTCATTTAATATGCTGAATTTCTTCAAATGTGAGACATTTTTCAAAAGTTACTTTTCTTCATGTTTTAACTGGTTAAATAAAAAATTGATTTATGAAGCATTTGAATATATTTCTAATTTTTTTTAGAAGAGTTATATGAAGTATATTTTTAACTGTTAATATTTTATAGGTTCTACTAGTGTATTTCTTAGATACAAATTGTTTTTTGAATTATTTTGGGGAAATTTAAATGCTTAGATTATATAAACTATACTGTCAATTATATATATATATATATATATATATATCCGTGCATTTTTAATTGAAAAGAACATTTGAGATTTTATGTATGTATATAAATTATGATCAACATTTTTTTATCTTAGACAGTAGATTTAGTTTTTTAAAATTATATTTTTATATCATTTTAAATGTTTTTTTTAAAGTTTTTGGGTTTTTCTTAGTCTTTAATATTTTATATTCCCCCCCTGTACATCTTTCTCTCTATGTCTTGTAATATACATATATTTATGAAGAAAATTTTTTTTCATTTTAGGTTGTGAAACTAAAGCAAGTTGAGCATACCTTGAATGAAAAGAAAATTCTGCAAGCTGTCAGCTTTCCTTTTCTTGTGAAATTAGAGTTTCATTTTAAGGTAATTTTTTAGTAATTAGTTCTTATGTAGCTGTGCTTTTTTTAATATTGTGAGTAGGATTTTGTACTCTGCTACTTCTTTTTCTTATTAGACTTGACTACTATGATTTGGACTGAATTTTATGTAATATTTCGTTTTTGAACTTGAATGGTTAATATCAGAGTATTTCAGAATACAAACTAAAGAAATTTTTTGAGATTTTTATTTTTCACAACTAATGGAGATTAACAAAGAACTAAATTCTCTTTTGCTTGTTAAATATTTTACCCTAGGAGGAAGGTTTTAAATTACAAAATGTTGAAATAAATACTTTAAAATATTTCATTCTGATCATTAGTAATCAAAATACACAAGTTCTTAAATATTTTGCTTAAATATGACTTTATTAAAAGACTACTTTATATGTACATTATTATTTATCCACTACTTTCAACAAGATAAAAATATTTTTTTTTAATCTTGGCCTAGGTAATCTGTTTAACTTTTACTTACTAATATTTGTAGAATTTATCTTGTGCTTCTTTTTCTTTCTTTCTTTTTTTTTTTTTTTTTTTTTTTTTTGTCTTTACTAAAGAGGAAATTTTACTCTAGTCTGCTAGAAATTGTAAATCGTTGTTCATAAAGCGTAAAAAAGAGGAAGTCATACATTCAGAAGGGTGAGCAATAGTTAGAACCATGCAGACAATTTTGCTTAAGTAATTTAATGGATTATCCATAAAATTAGCGATTTTCATGTTTTTTGCTTTCCTATTTAAAGAATAGTATTTTGCATTGTTTTCTTTCAAATCTAATAGTTAACTAAAAAGTGTTTAAGGTATTTTTTCTTGGTATTGTTCTTTCTATGAAAGGCTAATTTGAAATATTTAACTGTATCCTCATGTCCAAAATTAAGGTTACAAACATGTTTTTCGTCATAATTTTAAATGCCCCTAGCAAAACTGAAATAATTCGTATTTTTATGTATTTGAAGAATGGATTGTGCATTATCAACCTTCACTTTAAAAAAAGATGTTGTTTAGCTTCAGTTTTTGCAGAAATACTAGATTGAAACCGTTCAAGCATTTGAGAATTTTGCCTCGAGTTTTGTGAGTAATGCTTTAAAACAGACAAGTTAGCCTGCTTTTAGTGAGAATGACTTCTCATTATCGTGTAGATAATTCTTTAAGTTCGAGCTGGCCAGTCTCAAGTGGAAGTGGCTCGATCATTACAAGTGTGGCCTGAAAGTGGTCTCCTGGCTGTGGTATTAATTCCAAATAAGTGGTACAGTCACCAGAAAGGTCAACCAAGGTTGCTACAGAGCATCAACCTCTGTACAGGATCGCTACTTGGATTTAAGCATATGACAACATAGGTGGACAACAGCTCCTAAGCTCTCTGAAGACCTTGCTGGAAGAATTTCCAGGCAAACGGTCTACAGCTATTTTTCAGAGACTGCCCTATACGTCCGGCGTCTAGTCTTCTATGTCCCTTTGACTGCATGCATCAAGAAAGACAGAATATTTGCTGGTTTTTGATATAGATGGAAATATAACTAGCCTTCCTTTTAACATACGTTTTCCATGTTCTAATTTGAGATGTAGTATTGTTATATTTCTAAATTCTTTTGAATGTATTTTGTTATATATGATGTAGCTGTTAACAGTATACATGTGGACAATCCTGATAAATAAATACCAGCACCATGCCCCTTCCCTCCATTATTAATGCCATTACTGTGCCTCTTATTATCGATCATGATGGTCAATTCTACCTAGTTATTAGTTGTAGTTTGCTCTACAATAGGGTCATAGAATTGAAACTTATGTGTTCCATAGAAATACTACTATTATAGCTAGCTCATTTTTATCAAAATCTGTTCCCTTTTAACAATTGTATTGTCATTTCATTTTATATTCAAAATTTTGTCATTTTATAGGACACTTAAGTGTTGATTATTTTGCATGGTTTCTATTACTTTAATCTTGTCGTTTTGAAGATTTAAAAGGGTTGTAGTTTGCAAAATATTTCTCAAAATAAATGTTATTGCTGCTTAGAGAGATCATCTGTAGCAAGGTGTCAAACTCGAAGGATAACTTGGGCCAAACAAGCAAGGCTTAACTTTAGGAGGGCCTCTCACAAAAAAAAAATGAGCCTTACAGTAGTCGCATATGATGTGTAACATCTGACATGTTGTCATGGTAAATACGCAATAGTAACTTATATTCTGAAAAAAATGAATTGAATATAATTGGAAATAATTTTCTATCAAATAACTATATCTTTAATGAAAATTTTATTTAATTAACACAAGGAGTAATGCAATTTTTTTATCAAAAATAATTATTCTTGTTTAATTTAAGGAAGAGCGGAGATAATAGACTTATGATAACTAAAATATGACACATATACTTGTGATTTCAAAGTATTTAAAAACCATCGAAAAACAGCTTCAATAACAGTACCACTGTTAGTAGTTGATACATTTTTAGCTCTAAGTTGATAGAAGAAACAATCTCAATTCAACTGAACTTGTTACAAATAAAGAAATTATTGATGTATAATTAACTTTTATTAATTCATTATTTATTTACTGTAAAAATCTTTTGTTTTGTTTTTGGCAAGTATAAATAACCATTGCATTTTTTCACAACATGTTTTCGAGCTGCTTTAATAGTTTTCATATGTGCATTTGTGAGGCCTTGAAATGCCATCAACACATCGAAAATGGCTATACATGTCAAGCCTTTTATCCTAGAATGGCCAAGATAAAAGCCGTGACATGTATAGCAGGTGGATTATAATGCTTTGGTCCTTTGGCAAGGGGAATTACAACACTGTTGTCTTCATCAGTTAAAATATTTGTTAGTAGGTGGAGAGGATCATAATGCTTCAACTATCTGCAACTTAAATTTTAAGCTATCCATTTTGATTTTTTGAGGAATTTTATTTAATATTGCATCTTGTTTGCACATAAACCAAGAATTCACAACAGCTAAATCAATGTTTTGAATGAGCTAATAAAAAATAAAGTACAAAAAGGAAAAACAGGAAAAAAATGTGGAAATTTAAATTTGATCAAGATAAATAATTTTCGAAGGAAAGTAAAGTGATTTAAAGTAAATTTGAAAGCAGCAAGCTCCTGGGAATAGAACCCAAGGCAATTCATTTCAAGTCAGCTTCTCTAACCACTAGGCAAGTGCTCGTGGAAAGATGTAAAGTAAGCTTTTAGGATAAGTAAGAAGAATGCAAGGGTAGCGAAGAGACAACACCACACATTCTCATTGGTTAAATCAAATAGATCACTTACCTCACTTCCTGTTATCCACATCCATCCCTTTTTACGAAATCATTCTGACAAATATCCAGCGATCGAGAGGAAAGATGTTACACATGAGAAAAAACAATATTCATAGAAACATAGCTTTATTTCGAATAATACATTATAATAAGCACATATAAAAGAGCAAGAAAAATTTCTTGATGTCTGGATACTTGACATCTCTTCTCTGCTACTGTCTTTGATATTTTGGGAGAATTTTTCTTATTTTATTATATATTATTGGGTGGAGATATATTAGACGGGCTGCATGTAGCCTGTGATCAGTGAGTTAGACACTCCTGATCAATAGTATCTGACTTTTCTTATACTACTCGAAGTAATCAAATATTCGTTCAGGAAAGATCACATTACAGTCTAAGTGGAACTTACAATTAAGAGTAGAAATAATTATACTCTCTGCACATAGACCATTACTTGTATCCGAATTTTATTGATTTCCCAAGGGAGTGTTTATGATATCTTACTGTCATTTCATCAACGAATACAGTTTATTTTCAAAAATGAACCCATTTTGGAAACTTATTTACAAAATTTATCAATGCTCCATGTTTGAAAGGCTTGTCATTTTTGTTTTCATTTGTCTCGAATTGCCTTGAAATTTTATGCTATATTTTATTTCAAGGTAAAGGCCTGCGTTTTTCATTAACTGCACTTCATCTCTCTCACTGTTACAATCCTGCTCACTTATTAGACTAATATCCAGAAATATCAATATCTTTGTTTTCCACAGAGATTGCTGAGTTATGTTTATTTTTATTGCCACTTTCATAATAATTTCAGTACCAGTAAGCATTTTAATATCTTCACTAAATAGTTTTTCAAATGTATTCAACAAAAAAAAACCCATAATCATTTAGAACTTGTATGATTTAAATTCTCCCACAAGAACTGATGGCAGTGGGAAAATGGCCTACTAGCAAATTACAAAAGATCACTGTCAATGTATTTAACACTAACAGCCAGTTATAAAACTCAGATAAAGAAATCTCTACCTATCATGACTGTAAATCAATTGATTACACATTTTTTAAAGCATGAGAAAAAATCTCGCAAGTTCTTGTGGATTAAATAGTACACTCCTTTTAATGTGGAAGACTGATATTGCTTTATTTCCAAGATTTTCTTTACTTATCAGATAAATTCTATTAATCTGTTATGAGTTTTGGTTGTAGCTACTATTAAAAATATATGTATATCCAAATATTTGTTGCATTTCTGATGACATTTGCTTAAAACTTTTCAACTTGCAAATAAATTTTTGGTAAATAAGAAAGGACATTGTATTGTATAAAGTTAAACTTGTGAATTCAAGATTATACATTGTAGTTCATCTTTTACGTTGAAATTAGCGAAATATGTTTGATATGGCTTTTAATCCACATAGTTGGCTCTCCTATGGTTAAGCTTGGATTTTGATTTAAATTCATATGCACTTTTTCTCTCTGATTTATAACTACAAGAGATAAAGATAGTACATATAAGAGTAAATATTACTTTACGTAGAGTACATGTTACTTATTTTTCAATGTATACAATTTTTATAAATCAGATAAAAATAATATTGAAAATACAAATCCAACTCATTACCTGTTAGAAGGAATGGAACTTGGTCATAATTCAGTTTGACCCTGTATTTGAATAAAATTGATTTTTATGTTATTTGTTTAAGTTTTTCATAAAAATTAGCTATACTTCTCAGTTTTTAAATACTTGAATTATAAAATGCTTTCTGAAAATATTTTAGAATCTTGCATATTCTAGGTAATTAATGTATTTTGTGTGTGTGATTATACTCAATATCTTTACATTTTTCTCTCTTCTTATGTTGAATATTTTAATGAATAATTGTTATCGAATTATAAACTGTAAAGATTATTGAAGAAAATGCTGTTTAATGAGATCCAAAAGTGTTAAGTTTCAGAAGTTCCCTGGAAGCTAATTTTCTAATTATTTTAGGGGGGTGGAATCTACTGCATTATGACAAATACTTCATAGATTTTTTCAGTTGTGTTTTGTCTGATTTTTTCAGGTAATAAACATCATCAGCAATTATAAAATTGTTTGCCTGCTGTCATCGTATTGATTCTTTTGAAGATGAAAATCTAATCGTGTGTGGGATTATAACCAGAAAATATAGGATTAAGAATATGGATTTAATTATATGCATTGGATAATTATTCGTATTCTCACCAATTTGAACATGATACTTTACTAAAAGTATTTTTGGTTGAAAGTTCCAAGTTCAATGCTGAATTCCTGAATGCATATTCATAGTAAGACTTTCTTAATTCTCACTATAAAGTTACGATTTTAAAGAGTAGACTGTATTTTTTTAATTTTCAGGATAGTTCAAATTTGTATATGGTTCTTGAATATGTCCCTGGTGGGGAAATGTTTTCACACCTTAGGAGGATGGGTCGTTTCACGTAAGTTCTCTCAATCGTTTTTGAAAAATTTTCTTAATGTATCTTTCTTTTTCAGGACTTTTCTAACTTGTATATGGTATTAGAGTATGTGCCAGGTGGTGAAATGTTTTCTCATCTGAGGAAAAGTGGAAGGTTTAGGTAAGGTGTATGCCATTTATGGGATTGAACGCATGCACCTTTTTTCCTCCTTGTAGCATTTTCTTCTTTTTTTTTTTTGATTTTCTCTATGTAAACCCTCAGTTACAATTAATTTTTTTAAATATGTTGAGTTTCATTTTTTAAATTAGATTTTTCCTCAAGTTGAGAATTTTAACCTTCCTGTAAATATTTGTTGTTCTGTAAGGATTAAGGTAAACAATTTTGTTGATTCCTTGGTTTGATTTGTTTTATAATCTCTTACAATTTCTCCACATATCAAAATTTCCATACTGTCTTTTTTGTCAGATTTCTTTGACTGTACGAAATTATTTTCAAATATTAATTTTTGGTTTTCTGAGAACACTAATTTGTATATTGATCTAGCATTAGTATAATATATCTTCTCTGTCTTGTATAAAATTATTAATCAGTTTGTATGTTTAATTTGTTAAATTTCCTGTCCCTTTTAACCACAATGGTTTCAATTTTTCCCCTAACTACAGTCATTCTCTCTAAGATGTTGTTCTGCCTTCAGTTTTTGTTCTATTGCGATTTACTCGACATTCTTTTTTATATGATGACAATTATAAAAAGTATCGTTTTTAAAGATTGAAATATTTTCATTTAGTATGCATCATAAATTATTGATGTGTATTCTGGTATTTCCTAAGAATAAATAAGTTTTAATTTGAGAGATAAATGGAATCCATTGAAAAGTTATTTTTTACCCTGAAATTTCTGAAGTTCATAACTCTTGATGTTTACTTCTACTGATGTCTGGAATTCATTCCACTCCCCCCCCCAAAAAAAAAATTTAAATATTGGGAAACTAATTGTTACTGCTCATTTGATGCTATTTTTTTCTTTCCAGACTTTTTAAACTTTTTTTCAAACAATTTCAAATCACTTTACATCACTTAGAAATGATAAACTTTTTTTCCATGAAAAAAATTACTAGTTTTAATTTTCTATTGATTTAGTATGTTTTATTGGAGTTTCTTGTCATATAAACACCTGTTGTACAGCAGTTTGTATTATAATTTTACTAATCATGAAATTAGTATGTCTCTTTTGGTTTTATGTGACATGAATCTTGGAATTATTTATCTTTTTAGACTATATTCTGAATGACTTTCAATAACTAATATTTGAATAATATTGGGATCTCACTCACATTATTCTTATATTTGTCTTAATGATTAATTACATTTCAACAGAAATTGATATGTTGTCCAAATTTAGTTCTGACGATTTTTTAAAAAAATTTATCTGTTTACAAAAGTTTCAATTATTTGCACAATATGTAAATGTAAGGTATTTTGTACTGAGGGTTTATTTATTCAAATTATATAGCATTTTGTATTCTGCATGAAATTACATAAAATGAATTTGCTTGCTATTTTTTCATTGAAGTTCTACCATATTCTTTTATTTCCAATCCTGTCTTCTCTAAATATGCTTTGGAATGCATGCTGTTGAACTTAGCATGATTTTTGGGGTTATTTAGTTAATTATTGTATTTTGTAAAACAGTATGTGTAATAGTTCATTTGATTTTTATAAAAATTTGAACAATCTGTAGTTATAGGTGTGGTTCTCAGAAGAAAATTTTGTTATGGAGATTATTTTTCAATATTGTACATTTTTATGCATGCTTTAGTTTTAATATATGTGTGATTATATAATTTTACATATATTATGAGAATTAACTCAATTGATACAAAGACGGCATATTTTGCAAAGTTTAAATGAAGCATTTTGCCTGTAAAGTATTTTTACTGGATTGCGTCATGTGTGTAAAAAGATTCGTTGGTATTAACACCTGTATAGATGTAAGTAATTTGTACTTCTGAAGCATTGGGTCTTGAATGTTTTTGAGTATATTTACTCTGTGTAGTTCTATTGAGTAGTTATATTCAATAAGATTTATGAGATTAAAAGCATTTAACTATTTCAGTTCAAATTTCTGTGTTGAAATCTTGTTTTTTCTTAGAACTTTTGAATTATTAACTAATTCAATAAGTTTCTTTTTTTAAAAAAGACCTTAATGAAATAGAACATTTTTTAAGATATTGATGATTTAACGTATAGAAGTCATTTATAAATATAATCTTTTATTAGTATATTTTCTAATATAAAGTGCTTTGTTTTTTTACTCATACAGGACACATAGCAGAAAGGTTTTCTTTAAATATCAACAAAGAAAATCTGTGTATTTTGCCTGAGAACAATTACAAAAAATGCTTTTCTTTTTTGTGAAGTGAACATAAAAATTGAATAATTTTGTTTGAACATCTTCAATTGTACTGTCATTCTTTGTGAATAATTTGCTTTTTCAATTTTATTTCCTTTAAACAAGTTAGCTAAAAAAATGGAAATTACTTTCTGAATTTTTAAAAAATATTTTTTTCGTTTATATATGGAAAGATATTCTGGTTATAAGTTTATATTAAATGCCTACTTATTTAACACTAAAATACACACACACACACACAAGATATTGATCTTGGTTGATTTTATTAATAATTTTGCACATAATAAGCAATCACATTTAAAATCTGTTCATGTTCTGCATTGACATCTTAAACTTTCTGCTTCCTTAAATCGAATATCATGAATTATATCTCTATTAAGTAATAACTGAATTGTGTTTGTGACAGAAATGTAGAATTTTGGAAAAAATGCATTTCATATGATTTAAGTGTTAGTTAGGCCGGTCAGTTAAACATATGAAATAATTTTTATTGATTTCAAGGAAAAATTTTATATTTAAAAGATTTGCTACACTTTCATTTTTAAATACATAAAAATTGTTAATGTTAGATCAGTTCTTAAGAACATTTTACAGTGAAAATAGCTATTGATTAACAAGGAAGTATGTATGTAAATTCTATGAGATGTGCAGAACTAGGTCTGAATGAGAAAAATGTAGTTAACTTATTACACGTATATTAAATGTTTTTTAAATTTAAAAAATTCATATCTTGCATTTTGTGAAGTTTTTTAATCAAATTATTAAAATTGATTGATAGTAATTCTAATGTAAATAAATAGCATGTTACTTTCACTTGCAGTATGTCTAATGAGAACTTTTCTCTAAAAAATCACTAGTTCGTCCACATTGCAGTATATATATATATCTGATATAATTCTGTTGGTCCATAATATCTAAATATTTCTTAGTGAACCTCACTCAAGGTTTTATGCAGCACAAATAGTCCTTGCTTTTGAGTATTTGCATAGTTTGGATCTGATATACAGAGATTTGAAGCCTGAAAATCTGTTGATAGATCAACAAGGTTACATAAAAGTAAGCTCTTTTATTTACTTAAAGTAATATTTTTCTCCAGAATTTCTGTATCTAATAAATCCAGGTTTATATTCATAACCCATATTTCTATGTTCTTGAATTTTAAAAAAATTGAAAATATTTATATCTTTATGATAGTTTGAGTGGAAGAATCTGCATGTCTCTAGATTCTAAAATGTCATTGCTAATATATTGCTATCATTCTCGTTTTATAATTTTTTTCCTTGGGGAACTTTAAATACTGTAAGAAAATGCATTTTTATTCTTTAAAAAATACTCTTTTTACTAACAGCAAATTACTTAAAATAAACCATTTTTAAATTATTAAAATTAATTATACTGGAAAGAGTTTAAAGTGTATTAATCTGCCAAAAAAAATTGATCATATTTACCTGTTACCTCATTTTAGGGAAGAATTGGAAAACCTATAAAATTCGAAATATTCATCAGTGTGATTTTTATTTTGCAATAATTCTACTTAACCCTTTATAAAAGGATTAAGGCGGGTTTTTTTATATATATAAATGAGTTTATGAAAGAAAACCCTTCTTGGTCTGGTTTACCCCTTTTAGATTTAAAAGGTTTTAAATTGATAATGACCTTATCTATATCTAAAACTTTTTAAATTTACGAACTTTTATTGCTTAGCAGTTAAGTGATTTTTTTCTAAAAATAATTATTCATATTTTGTATTGTTTTTAAATGGAGAAAGGTATACTGATTTTAAGGCTGTGTTTTCGCCAAGTGTATGGAAAGCCTAAACTAAACACAGAATAATGCAAAACACATTTATAACAGAAAAATATGTCAGTTGGGATAAAAGTAGTATGATAAAATAAGTGAATCTCTTATAGGATAGCGAAGTGAGAACGTAATATTAAGGATGGAATTTTTTATATCTGAAAAAAAATATTCCAAATTCAGGTCCTATTTTTTAAAATTAAGTGAAGACAGATTTAAATTATATGTTATGTCTTAATTATAATGTAAGTTATACTTTTTGTAATCTGATTTGATGTGAATAATGATTTTCAATGTCTCATTCCACTCTCCAATTCAGGTTACTGATTTTGGTTTCGCTAAGCGAGTGAAAGGCAGAACATGGACCTTATGTGGAACACCAGAATATCTTGCTCCTGAGATTATTCTCAGCAAGGTAATGTGCTTGAATATTAATTTTATTTTGTATGGAATATACACCATTAAAATATGAAAATTACTTTTGAAATTTTTTGCCATTTTGGGAATTTTACAAAAAAATTTTTATTTCGTTTATGCAGCTTAAGCAGTATGAATGTTAAAGGAATGCTGCATATTTGCTTTTTATTCATCCAATTAAGATGTTTTTAATTGTCATTTTCATTTTCTAGGGCTATAACAAAGCTGTTGATTGGTGGGCTCTTGGTGTTCTTGTGTATGAAATGGCAGCTGGCTATCCTCCTTTCTTTGCTGATCAACCAATTCAAATATATGAAAAAATCGTGTCTGGGAAGGTACTTAAAAGCTCTACTTTTAATGCTGAACTAAAGAACCAAAATGTATGCTTCTTGTTTGTAACACTGGAAATATTTCTATATGAATCTTTTCCTCATCCAATTTAGGTTCGTTTCCCGTCACATTTCACATCGGATCTGAAAGATCTTTTGAAAAATTTGCTGCAAGTGGATTTGACCAAACGATACGGAAATCTTAAGAATGGTGTGAATGACATCAAGAATCATAAGTGGTTTGCCACTACTGATTGGATCACAATATTTCAAAAGAAGGTAAACTATAGAGAATTGTATTTGTGTTGTGCAGGTAGGTGCTGTATGGCATATCTGAACATGTGTAGTTTGTAATATTTTTAAAAATATTTATCAAAATATATTTTGTTTTATTGTATACTTTTTAAAACTAAATTCTTCAAGCATTTTTGTTGCATTCTTTTTTTCTGTGAAAGAAAATCTTATTGATGAATTTGAACTATTCTAATATGTCAACATACAACTAAATTGCCTTTGAATATTAATGTGATAAAGAATTACTCACTGATGCTTTTATGGAATTTTTTGTATCAAATTATTATTAGAAATTAAAATTTTTTATGAATTATTATTTTTAAAAATTAGAAAAGTGTAATATTTATAAATTTTGCTCTTCTCTAAGGGGTTTGAATAACTAAGAGCTTAGAATTATTCATGTACATGTGATGGTTCAAAGGCATTTGCTTGAGGTGCATGTAGGTGTATAGCTGTTGACTGTTTCAACGTAATGTGTTTTTTACATAGTTGAGGCTGTTATTTTTGGTAAGATAATATTTATATGTATGAGAATCAGTTAACCTATTCTTAGTACTCCTAACACTTACAAATACACCTCATTGTTGGAAGATATCATGGATTTGGTTTTTAAGAATTAGGATTTTTAAAAAAAATTAGAATTAAACCTCTGTATTAGTAACTGAATTCAACATCTAAACTAATTTTTTTATATATTTTCTGGTAATACTTAGTTTTCTTGCACACTTATTTTTAGGATATTTTTTATTAAAACAAGACACTTATTCAACTGTCGTTTTGAATAAAATATTTTTCCATGTACAGAATGGGATTTATGGGAATCCCATTTGAATATTAGATGTAGTGAGCACATTCTGAAAAAAATGAATCAAGTTCAATTTTTTTTATTGTTTTTCACACGATCGCATTCCACTGTATGATAAATATTTAATTTATTCTTTTTTTATGCTCGTAATTCATATATCAGTAGAGCCTTAAGTATATAATATATATAATAAAATAAAATTTATTTTCTATTAATATATGCTTTTAAAAAAATTCTGACTGAAGTTTTCTTTCTTATAAACAAATCTCTTTGAAGGTGATGGTATCTGTTCCTATTTTTATTTTGAAACATTTGTCTATGCATTGTACATATACTGTGTTTCCCCCCAAAATAAGACCTGGTTTTATAATGATTTTTGCTACAACAGATGCTACACTTTCTTCAGAGGATGGTTCCCTTTTTTGTGGCTTTTACAATTACAAGAATTACATATTCATCACAGATATTTGCATTTATATAAATACAGTTGTATTGTCTTCTGAAACATTTTCTGAAGGTAGCCATTTATCTTGTGTTAAGATGCTTTGATTTCTTTAAGTAATATATTTCATTTTGCTGCCATTTCAAGGGTGAAGTTTTGACATCAGCCCTGCAAACAACCGAAATTTTTGTTCTTCTGTCAGTAATTCAATTACAGATCATGTCTTCCAGCTGAAGGAAATATTAGTTTTTGAGACATGTTCTATACTTAGCTTCTAGTATTTACCTCATCCTCCTATTGACTGAGGTTTTTGTACCCATGTAATTTTAAAACCATTCAAAGGTATGTTTTGCAGAAATTTCCAAGATGCTATCTCTTACTTCTCCCACAGTTCCATAATTTTCTTGTTTTTGTGTGATAGAACCCTCCAAATATATTTGGCAATTATTTTCTTGTATTTCATGGAATACTCCTTCTTTTGTGCACATTTTATCTGAGGCCTAATATATTTTTCCCTTTAAATAAATTAAAGAATTAAGTTGCTAAGCATCTGTGACAACACACATTTTCAGTGTAAAAGATTGTAATCAATCACAACCAACAAATGTGGAAGTGTGTTGCTCATGCGTGGATGACAATCTTTCCTAGGTCTTATTCTAAGGGTATATGGCTTGTTATAAGAATCTTGAAAAATTATGCTAAAGCTTAGTTCTTATTTTCGAAGAAATGCTGTATATGTGTGGTGATTATAAGACAAATGCATTTTTTTTATTTAACTTGCATATATCCCCTTATATGCAGAATTCTCATAATTCACTCATTTCTTTTTATTTACTGCATGTGTATTTCTGTTGTTTTCCTTAAGTTATTTTTATGTTTATAATTTTTTTTTTTTTTTATGTTTTATTATTTGCATGCCTTTCTTTTCCTTGCATGGCTGTTTAGATGAAAGCCCCTCTAATACCTAAACTAACATCAAAAGGAGATACTCGCCAATTTGATAACTATGCTGAAGACAAAAACACTTTCAGACGAACTCTTACTGATCATTTTGCATATGAATTTCAAGGCTTCTAGTACAGCTTAGATTCGTCTATGGCTAAGAGGTCAATAATTTTATCTTTTGCAGTCTTTTTCTAAATACGGAGTATGCTTTATTTTAAGAGCTGAATTGTGTGGAATCCAACAACTGTATTCTTTTATTTATCTATTGAATTTATGTATAATTGTTACTGTAAATAAATTGTTTTAATGTAATGTATATAAGTTATTGATCATCTCTCAGTTCTTTATATGTTATAATGTGCTTGAGCTTAAAAAAGTCATTGTTTAAGTCTATTTTTTTTTCTAGGCACAACTTGTTAACAAATTTGTTACTTCTAATAGTTTGTATTTTAAATAAAATTCTCAACCTGTTTGATATTATAATGAGCAAATGAAATGACTAAAATTTACCTAAAGAACGTGAATTTTATGTTATTGAGGAATTAAACAGATGTCTCTTAGTTAAAAGTATAGTTTGTCTATATTCATCGATTGACTTCTTATTTTAAGAAATTTTCATAATGGTTTTTCTTTAAATTAAATTTTGAAATTAGTTACGCTGGTTTAAATCAATTTAAACTTTTCAGTATAGAATATATATAAAATATTAAATTCAAGACATGTTTATATTAAGATTTGTTTCTAAGATTGTTTAAGATATGAGTCATTGGAGTTGTTCAGTGATAAGTTGTTCAATATTAGTTGTAGTAACTTAATTTACTTTAAAATATGAGATTAATGTACATAGAAAACATTTTCATAATACTAAAGTACTTAGGAAATTAAATGTTCAAATTTATTCCTGATTAAAACTTGTGCTACAAGGATACTTTGGCAATTAGATTTGTTGTTTAGGCACAGTAAGGAATTCAATGTCATTTACTTACTGTTTGTCTTAGTCTTGCTATTTTTACTGTCATTCAAAAAAAAATGATCCACCCCTAATAATTTCTGAAATTCTTGCATCTGAACAATATTCTTATCAATGTTAAAGGTTCAATTTTATTACTGGTTTAATTAACATTTAAAATTTAATCCATGAGCTGATACATGCCAAATCTGTCAAGGCTTCATATTGGTGGGTTCGGATGTCATCCTTGTCTTGTCACTTGACTAGTTCAAAATAAAAAGGCCAATCCCCAGTAGCCCTAGTTTGTTTTAATCTCAGATGTGAGTGAACAATAAATGGGTTTGAAATATAATTCTTCAACTATGGAATCATATTTTTATTCATTTTTTCTTTAAATTGGCTTGAATTTTGAGTTTCTCAAATTTTTACAATTTTCTATGAGTATTTAAAAGTGGATGCATGAGACATTTAGCTGTTCTGGTAAGAGTTTAAACAAAAGATTTTTGACTGTGAACCGAGAGTTATATTCATGATATTTTTGATGTTCATATGATGTTTTCTGTGTTTCAAAATTTGACTACCTTTTGCTCATAAAGCTGTATTGAATACGTAAATAACATTAATAATTTATGCTCTCTCTATTATAATAGTTAAATTTTAATCATTCAATTGCTTTATTATTCATGTTTTTTAATTAACAAATGAAATTCTTTGTGTATTATTAGTCAAATTTTCTCTTTTTGAAGAGTAATTTGCCCTTTTGTTCACTCTTTAATTTCTATGATTATTAATTTAGTACATATAGTACATTCATTATTTTTTCTACAATGAAAACTAGGTATAATTTTTGATTTTTCATTATCACCTTTGCATAGCTTTTAATGATACTTGTAACATTTACATTTGTTCATATTTTCGTAGTTTATTTTGTAATAGTATAATTCCAAAATCACAAGGATGTCTCCTTACACCTTATCTATCATTAATAGATGCTTTAAGTCATTTCAAGATTCATATGAAAATAATTTGCAGTTCTCTTGATACTTAACTAGAAAAAATTATAAATTAACTATGTTTTTTTGCCTTTCTTATCTGATTAAAGTTGTATAAAAGTACGCATTTCTGTAATTTAATGTGTGTATTTAACTAGCAAAGCATTGCTTGATAAATACTTATAATTCAGATGAAAAAATATTATTTTGTTTGTTTTAAGATTTTTAATAATGAAATTATTTTGTGTAACTTAATCAGTTTCAGTTCTACTGAATATGTTGCTCATATTAACAGAATATATTACATTAAAAGAAGTAAGATAATGATACATAATGTTAGCATGGTAATCGACAGTTTAGTAATATGTCCCAAAATCAATGCCCTTTAGACAATACTGCTTTATTCATTGTGTAATCAATGAATGTTATGCCTTGTGATTATTTTTTCATTCAGTTGACTTAACACATAAAATGAAAAGAACATGTAGTAACATTTAGGTGCTTGATATATAACATCTTTCCTCTCGGTTGCTGGATATTTGTTGGGAGTGATTTCGTTAAAAGGGATGGATGTGTGTCGCAGGATGTGACGTACACGCGGGCTACTTGATTTGACCAATGAGAGTGCGTGGATGTGTTTCGCTACTCTCGCATGAGGGTCCAACTCTAGTAGCCATCAAGCACTTGAGCGCTTTACTCTAAATCCTTTAGTCATGATATTAGGGGACATAAGTGCGGCAGAATGCTTATTTGAAAATGGACAAACAGTGATTTCGGTGGTCATATACATTTCTTTGAATCAAATCGTGCATTTTGTTCTTTTACCATATAACAAGGGTGGTTCTGCTCTTTAAGAAAAAATTATCACTCGCGCTTCCCCTGATTTTGAGTGGTGATTTTATTTTTAACTTCAGTTTGCCAAAAGCTGAGCCACTCATAGCTTTTATGAATGATGTACTCAAGGTCGAAATGAATACAAAATAGAATGTTTCTTCTAACTATGTTACTGTTATTGATGCTGTTTTTCAACTGTTTTTAAATACTTTGAAATTGACCTCAGGACCGCAAGTAAAAAGCTGTCAATCAGACTTAATTAAAAAGATTGTAACAAACTTCTTTCAAAATATTGATAATTCTAGTAATCTCTTGATCTTGAATATTGAAAAATATATCCCTGATCCAAATTTCAACAGACCTAGAAATATTCTCTCAGATCCCCTCTTCATGTAATTTTCCTCCTCTTAAATCTCGTTTCCTCCATCTTAAATGCTTATTTCACCTCTTTTTCCACGAGTCCCCCGTAGTCAAGTCATTTACTCCCAATGCTTTGCATCGGGTTGGATCCCCAGATTCTTCCATTTAATTTTTACTTTTTACTCTTTAATTTTCCTCGGAAAATTATTCTGACTTATATCTTTTTATTTAAATGTTCCTCTACTATTTTAATTCTTGATGGCATATTTTTAATAGCTTTTAAAAAAGCTGTTTTCTGTTTTATTTTCAGCTATTTTTTCATGGTCCTAGCTGCATTCCCATTGGTCGGATTTGCCCTGCCCACCCAAGATCGAAATTTTAACTTTATTTTCGGTGCTTTGTGCCGACTTTGAGGATTCTTTTCTGATTTTTAATATTTTAAATTTTTATTTTCCCAAAATCCCCCAGTATTTTTTTTATTTTTAAAGCATTTAAACTTAACAAAGGGCAAAAGTCAATCATGTACAGTCATTCAAATACCTACTGATATGAGGTTGTAGCTCGAAAGAGCTGGGTACTCAGGTTATCCACCCAACGATGAAATACTATGAAATCACAAGTATATGTGTCATATTTTAGTTATCATAAGTCTGTCTTCCCTCTTCCCCAAATTGAACAAGAATAATTATTTTTGATAAAATATTAAATTTTTTTAACTTCTTTTGTTAATTAAATACAATTTTCATTAAAGATATAATTATTCGATAGAAAATTATTTCCAATCATACCCGATTCATATTTTGTTTCAGGAAAAAAGTTAATATTGCTTGGTTACCACGATAACATGTTAGAAGTCACACATCATACGCGACTACTGTATATATAAGACTAGTTTCTTTTTTGAGTATCTTTCTATTTGTATGGAATATTCTTCAAGAAAAATATTACTACATAATTAAAACTTTTTTCAATGTTTTTTTTATTATTATTAATTTATTGTATAGACAGAACTTTTGATGGTAATTTTATACTATTTAATGTTGTATTGGAAACATAAAGCGAATTTAAATTCAGATTATGTGACAAATATGCATGCATTTTCTTAATGTAATTGCAGTTAGAGGCTTATTTTATTTTCCTACAGCTAAGACTGAAATATAAGTTTGTGGGGAAGAGTGAGAAATTCATTACAATTCAATATATTTTTTGTAAACTAATTCATTTTTTTATATATGTTAAATTTTTTTACCTCTGATAACAAAACAAGCATTTCAAACATGTGTATATACAGTTCGAAAATAATAAATTTTGTTTAAAAATTTAATTATTTTGAGGAAAACGTGTTTTACAGTATATTTTCTATCTATCTCCAAATTGAGATTAAAAGTTATTGCATCTTTGCAATTCGTGAAGGAAAAATTTTATACAGATTACTTTAATATAATTTAGTTTTATTGTAATTATTGAATATATTTACAATTAAGTTGAGTGTTCTATATTTTATTCATTTTCAAAAAGGTGTTTGTTTTTTAGAATTTTTTTTTATGTTAACTGTTCAATTTTTTCTTCATGCATTTATATAGAAATATTTTGCATCATTATAAATTGAGGTAACAGTTTTTTTTAAAACTTAAAATTCCAGTTGGTTCACCTCTTCATTCATACCTATAAATCAATGCCAAATGTTTTCTCTGTTTATTAATACTAATGTATAATTTCCTTGTTCGTTTTAGATGGATTCCTTATTATTGATATATAAGCGTATTTTATTACTTATATCGGGGCATTTTTCAATTAATAAATTTAAATTAGTTCAAAGTTCGAAGTAGTTAATGGGGGGGGGGTACTGTGCTGAACCTTATTTCTGTTATTTTAGTCTTTTATTTATTTCCCCCCCCTTATGTTCTTTAACTCAGTATAGTTTTTAGATGCTTCAAAAGCCATGAAACGTTTAATATATTTTTATATGTGGAAAGTTAAGCTTATTCTGAATGTTTTTATCATAGTTAAAATTTCTGTTTGTGCTTCTTATTTATTTCTTTATGAGCATCATGTGTATTTCATCTGATTTTCATTTTAATAATGTGATTAATACTATATAGTTTTGTTCTAGTAAAACATCTATTAGAGTTGACCACTTCAATGGAAATGTTGCTGTATAAATTATAATGCACATTCTGTTAAGAAATCTTTTAATCTCTGTTTCTTTTTCAATTTTCTGCTTCTTTTTCAATTTTATCTTATTAGAACAAACTTTACTAGAACAAAACTATATAGTATTAATCACATTATTAAAATGAAAATCAGATGAAATACACATGATGCTCATAAAGAAATAAATAAGAAGCACAAACAGAAATTTTAACTATGATAAAAACATTCAGAATAAGCTTAACTTTCCACATATAAAAATATATTAAACGTTTCATGGCTTTTGAAGCATCTAAAAACTATACTCATATTTCCAGAATTATTTATTAGTAAGGCCAGTGTTTACATTTGCAATTGAAGAATTACCAATTATTCTTAAGTTTTTATAATGTAGATCCTAAATCTTAAAATTCTTGAAGTGTTTTGTGTTATCACATCAGCATTTAGAAACAGGTGCTTTGTGATTAACTAAAAAATGAAAATATATTTTAAAACGAAAGTCACAAACTTCAATTGCACTTGTTAATTGTTTAAGGCTTATCTGCACTAAGATACCCTTTTTGACTTTCCTGGCATGTACATAAATAATTCTCTTGAAAAATGATTTATTTGTCTAGTAACCGTTATAACTGTGTGTAATTAAGTAATTCATATTAAAATGTGTGCCTTCGTTTCCTTGTGAAGATAAAAATTTTATTTACATTTTTCAAAGACTTATTAAAATTTACTGTACTTTTTGCTAGTACAAAGTTTTTCTAATATCTAATCAGTCTTAAAACATAACTTAAATGCAGATGAAGTGATCAGAGTGTTGCATTACTTATATAAAAAGGAATTAATTATCTGGTAACTTGTGAGAAATTCTTCGACAATATAGGTTGTACATTGTGTATATTCTTTCCATTAATATTATTTAATGTGAAGGAAATTCTACATTCATGTTCATCTGTTTCTATTCATAGTATAACTTGTTGATTATAGAATTGTATAAATAAGTTTCGTAAATCCTCTCATATGAGAAATTACATATGTTTTTGTTTTTTCAATGAGATTTGTCTTTGAAAGGTCTAATAGTTTAAGTTATCTACATTGTTTTAACAATTAAGATGCACAATTTCAGACTCCAGGATAAAACAATCCAAATTGTGACAAGTTCACATTGAACTTGAGCAATTAATGCAATGCATTCAGGTAGGTAATATCTATTTGTGATTTAAATACACTGGAAGTTGTCAAATAAAGCTGCTTTTAATTGAAATTTTTTCAAAACTGTTATGGCTTAATAATAGTATTCTTCAGTTTTAATAACATATTCATTTTTTTTTAAAGAGAAAAATTAAAAATATTGTGAATTCTACTCGTAAGATTATTGGTTTTTAAGGAAATTAAATATGATTGGAGCATTTAAACTAATTAATAAAAAGTTCTCTTTTATTACATATATATTTTAATTTGAACTGCAGATTCTTAAAAATAAATGAAGACATTAAAAAATAATTTCAGTTGAAAGAAAATCTTTTCTGTGGAATAAAACTGAAATGAAATTGATATGTAAATATCTGGAACAAAATGGTAATGGTGGTAATATAACTGTTAAGTCTTTCAAAGGGAATTATTTCTCTTGTTGTATTGTTATTTCAGTTAGTCTTGAATTTTAATTTGTTTAATAATATGATGTGTACTTTTTCTCTTAATGTAGGTGGAAGCTCCTTTCATTCCAAAATGTAAAGGACCAGGCGATACCAGCAACTTTGATGACTATGAAGAAGAGGCACTGCGCATATCATCAACAGAAAAATGTGCCAAGGAATTTGCTGACTTTTAGTGTTTGCATTAGTTCTACACTCCTAACTTTGGGAGTCTGCGTTGTAGCCCTTTTTAGCTGGGCATAAAATAAATTTAACAGGAGAGAGAAGAGCATTGTGTTGCCAATGATAGCTTGTAAAACAATGCACGGAAACAAAAATCATATATACATACCAAATCCCAAAACCAATCTAATATACCATCACTGTGCACAAGGAATTAAAATATTTTGACAGTTTGATGTTTTAAAATGTCAGTGACATTCTAAAGAGTATTAGCTTTCATAATTTTATCATGAAAGATTCGTTATTTTATGGTAATGCAAATGTTCCATGCTTATAATTTATATTGTATGATTATTTTTAATACATGTCTTTGCTATAAGCTGATATTTGTTTTTACTGCTTAAAGCATCACAAGTTGAAATACAAATATCAGTTTTATTTTTTATTTTCTTATTAAGCTGGTGTTCTCCATAAGATATTAATATATAAGCTGATAAATGCAGAGCTACATAAATGTTTCTGTGTATAGTGTACAGCATTGTCATCGGATTTTAGGATACTAGACTATTATCAAAACTTAACGCTCCATCCGTGTGCCCAGTTGAGAAGACAGCTGTATACTTGTCTTGCCTGTTGCAACAAAACTAATGGCCAGAATGAAAACTTTTATTTTGTAGATGTAGAAGTTTTGTATTAAAAAGTATTGATATAAAACAATATGAAATCAAGAATAGTGGGGATTAGTATGTGACAATGCATAGTACTCTTGTTCATTTTCCACGGATCTTTAGTGCGCGCGCTGGCACAGGAAATGGTTCTAATATTTTTCCCATTGCTGAAAAGCACATTTCTTCATTAGCTGCTGTACATAGTTTTATGTTTCATGCCATAGTTGAAGTTTTTAAAATCAAGAGTCTGTGTTTAACTGCCTTGTGATTTGCCTTGAAATATTATTTCAGGTTCTGCCCCGTGTTATAAGTTGTTATTGTTTCATTTTTATAGAGCTGGCTTTTCTCAATGCTTAGTGTGGTAGTTGTTATTTGTGATGTGACCTTGCAATTTTCATTCAGTTCCCTCAGGAGTGGGTGGTTATGTTAACATTTCATTTTAAGTATTTTGATAACCATGCCATAATATATTATAGATATGTTTTTTGGCATGGTCCATTTATTGCATTAAAATTACATAAAACCATTAATTATAATACATTGATCACAGAAATGCATCTGTTTGGGAAAGAAAGAGTAGATATATAGATATCTTTTTTCATTGTGCAGCCACAGATTTGTAAAGCAAATGATATATACATATGTGTAATAAATTGTATTAGTGGATCGGTGGAACTTGAATGGCAGCCAGTGAAAAATGAAACAAACTAGTCGGAAATTAGAAGTCAGTTGCATGAGCTGAAGCTCTTGTCTGTATAACTCATTGTCATGTATATTTGTTGATTCGTGTTTAAAGTTGTTCTTGTATTAAAGATTCTTATGCTATATATATTATATTTATTAAATGTGTTTTCTTCATTCCATTTCATTTGACAAAATTAAAACATTGTACCGTAAAAGTTCATGAACTGTTTTTTAATATTATAAATTTTTTTTAATTAATGTTTTCTAATATATTTTAGACATTTAATAAACAAATCTAAATAGATATATCAATGAACTAAACCAAGGAAATTGTTTCAAGTGTCTATTTCTGTGTAGATATACTAGTATTTGTCAACTAACCAAATCAATAATGCCTCCCTGTGTGCTAAATTGTGAAATTCTAAAATTTACATTTAACTTTATAACTCCATGACTTTAATGAAAAGTTGTTAATAAATTGATTTTTGTTTGCATGATGTTGTGAGTGTTTTTATTTTTTCATTCATACCTAACACATTTCTTATTGATGAAAAAATTTCCTTTTCAAATTTTTTCAGTATTTAAAATGTAACAAAAAGGAATGGTTGATAAAAGGAGTTGTTTTAATCTTCTTAATATAGTTATACATAACATAAGGAAACTTATTTTGGAAATCTAGTTTATATTTATGTTAAGAGCCCAGCTTTTTGAAGAGGGGGAAAAAAGGCATAGGTTACTTACATTTAAATGACATCAATACCATTTTATCAAAATGGGAAGGTTCTAACGCTTTTTAATGTATTTTGTATTTTCTAACTGAAAGGAAGTTAATTTCCTGTAGTTTTATCTGAAAAAAATAAAAAGATGAGTTTTGTACTCAAAATTTACTCTTACTAAATTTGGGATCTTTTTATTGGAAGGAGTGTACCTTAACTCTCGAATTCTTAAGATTAATGAGCATGATATTTAGTGTAACATAGCTTGTGAGTATATTGGCGATTAGAAATGCATTTTTTTAATAATTAGCTTTTCATTTCTGTATAACTATGTGTGTGAGTGTTTTTAAAATGGTCGTTTGAATAAAATCTAGCAAAACTTATCTAAATATTTTAATGTGGGTGAGGTTTTTAAATAATTGGCTTGGGAGTTTATTAGAGTTAGTAGCAGAGAAAGTTCATTTAGTGGTTCTAAATATTAATATTACTAACTGAATTATTAAAATGGTGAAATTTAATTTTTAAGCACCTTTTTTCTATACACATGTTATTATTTGGCATAAGTTTTTGTATGAAGTTACTAGAAGATTATTGAGAATGTTATAGCATTTGGTTTAAATGATACCTAGTGCTATTTATGTATATCAAATCAACACTCTTTTTAGTTCATATCATTTGCAGTATATTTTATAGAAGTTATGAAATAACCTTTTTTTTACTTGATTATTATTAATAATAATTTTTAAGTGAGAAGTCTGTTATTTTCTTTAATAGATTCACTTTGTATTTGTTTTTACATTAGCATAGTAAAACGAAAGTGAAAATGTAATTTATTTTTGAGTAATACAAAAATTATTTTTATAAGATGATTTGATCAAATTAAATTTGTGTGCTAATTCTAATATTGATAGTTCAAACACAATATACATGTGTAAGATACTGCACAATGTTTAAATTAACAAAAATTATTTTTAAAAAATTGAGCAATCACATTTTCTTAAGATGTGTTGCCTGAAAAACCCATGTAGTGTTCCTTTTTATTTTTGTATAAATTCAAACTGATGGAAAAAAACACTAAAGGTTATACATATTTTTAGAACACACTGTTAACTTCTATTTGGAATAAATTTTTGAATGAGTAAAATTATTTTTAACAAAAAATATTTAACTTTTGAACAGCTTCACAGATGTAGTTTATGATCAGAAAACTTCTGTATATAACTAATTTTTTCCCCTTGACTTTTTATAAAAATTATTAGTTCAAACTGGTAAAAATAAAAATGAACACTTGTTTTTTTTAACCTTCATAGTTCTTTTTAATTAATATTTCTCGTATAAAGGCTGTGTAGAAAACCATTGTTGAAATAGTACCTGAATCACATTGTTTGATTTTAAATTTGCTATTGTTTCACGTTACTATACTTAAAATTTGTCAAATTCGCAAAGTCTGTACAACTATTATGTAGAATTATGAATGGTTTATCTTTTGTGTCGTAAATGAGGAACTGATAATTATTCCAGTATTTCTTTTCTAGTCAATGTTACAGCTGTAATACAAATATTCCTTGCACTAATTTATGAATTCCAGTTAGACTCATTGAAAATAAAAGATCCAAACCATGATTATTAGCTTCAATCTAGACATTCTTTCTTTTTAATTATCTTAAAAGATAAGCTTGGGGTATTTCTCAAAACTGTTTCAAAGTAAACTAAATTGTGTGTGGGCTCTTGAATGAACTCCAATACATAGTAAAATTAACATGTGATACTCAAGATCATTCTGCAAAAATTTTAGAGATGCTGCAATATAAATGAATTACAACATAATTATGAATTACATTTTTGGAAACTTCATACAATAACAATCTCATTTATTTTGACATTTTTATCATATTTATTTTGTTATTTATCTGGCCTTGGAAATAAATCTCTAATATTAATTGTGTTAATTAATTGAACAGAAAGAACAACGAAATTAATTTAAAGATTATATGTTACATTTTCTTTTAGAAATTATAGCATCTGAAACACATATGACGATATCAAATATTTAAGTATTTTTTTCAGTAAGCTTCTAAGTGTTATTCATGTTCAGCTTATTAAAATTCATATCAACTATATATTTTTCCTAATGAGAGTGAGAGATAAGGGTTCTGCTAATTTTTCCAGCTTTAAATCGTTTAAAATCCTGCATGATGTGTGTGTGTGTTATTCTACTCGGGAAAAAATAACTTATAAATTTTCTCTCAAAATTTGTGTCATATTACTTCTCGTTAAATGCAATTTCTTGGAAGTTTCTGCTTTCAAAAACTAATCACAATTTATTATTAGCAAAATTTCTTTTTTCTGTAACTTCCGAAGTTTCTCTTCAAATTCTTCAACATACACATATTTCACCTCCATGGACTTTCAAAGAAGTAGTAGCAAAGTTTCATAGGAAGTGCATTTATTTTTATATCTTCATGAAATATAACATCTCAATCATTTTTATCTTAATAATTTGTTTGACACTTATCGTAAAACATCTTCGCAGCTGCCTAATAAGCCACAAGCTTGATTTTGTTGTACATCAGTGCTGGTTTTTATCCTAAACGCGATTGTGAGGGGCCTGTGTTGTGTGTGGGAAACTAGAATTCTGAGTCAACATAAAAGAATGGAGAAAATAAAAAAGATAAACCAAAACAGCGCCTTTTCAAAAGAATTGAAAACTTGACACAAACACTTATCGCTGACAAGCAATGAATTCTACAATGCAATGCATAGTGGTGTGAATCATTTAGTAGTAGTATTTACATTACAATTTGTTTCTTTCAGTCTGTCATACAATGTAAAAAGATAAATTTTTCGGGATTTGAAACTTGCAAGTAGTTATTGTTAAACAACTAAGCAAATTTTAATTTAATTGTAATTTTTTAACCAACTCTTAATGTAATTGAAAATAATTTATTTGTGCATTGGTAAATATTTAGGATTTGTGTATAATAGGAAGGGGCTCTGAAAATATTCAGTGAGACAGACCGTGACCGTTACACAATTAGCTATTGCCAAAGAGATTGTTGTATATTCAAAAGTTTCTAATAGGATACAGAAACTTACAAAGCAAGATGTCGTCCATGCCATCACTTTTCGTAACTTAAAATTATAAAGCTTAACATAGTAACCTGTTACACACAGGTTTAGTAAAATACTACATCAAAATACCTACATTCAATGATATTGCCCTCGGTCTTTTATGTAAACTCTGAAAATCAATATTTCAAATTATGTACAAAGCAGATAAGATGTGAAAAAAATAGAACGTCTTTCGCGAATTATATTTTGATGAAAGAGAGAAATAAGTGCTTCTGATCTGTTGCAAAATTTAATTGAAGAATAAACATTCAACTCACGCAAAGCAAAAGCCTTCTAGCCAAAGCGAATTATGATTTATCAAAATGCATGTGAGATGCAAGAAAAGATTTTAGAAGGTAAAATTAAGTTGTTTTTTTAATGCTAGAAAAATAATTTCCTTTTTCAAATAGAAATCTTTATTGATTAAATCTCATCAACGATTGACTGAAACTAATAAAGTATGATAAAGGGATATATATTTTAAGAATTTCTTTTGTGCAATCAAATTCTTTTTTTAAATGCGTTCTGATATTTATTTTACCAAGCCAAAATATTTTTTTTGAAAAAGAAAAGTATACCAAGAATGTATAAATAACATGAAATAAGAGCATAACTTTTTCAGTCTTCCGCATTTTTTTCTTTTCTTATTCAACTTTAAATCGTTAAGAGCAGAGAGAAAGGAAAGCATCCTCATTCAATACTTTCGTTCTACGAATTTTTCTTGTTTCGAGAGCAGCCGTGTAAACAACTTTCATCTCCATTAGGCGTGCCTCAGTCAATCAAACCTTGCGCGTTGTTAGTAACCTCCTTTAGCCTTACCAGCTTTTTTTAATGCTGTAGGTGAATGACATGTCACTAGGCCTTGGTCAATTTTCTAATGAATTGCAATTTTTCCTACTACAGGTGAAGCATGGAATATTTTTGAAATTGAATGCTTTTTTTTATTAGATTTATTTCATAGATTACCACTGCTAAACTATTTTAGATCATTTTTATTAATTTTTCTGATGTGCGGGATGATTGTTTGAACGAACTCATCGCTCATGAAACTGATGTGTTAAAGATTTTAGCCGAATGAATCGATCCTTTACGAAATATGTCAAAATTTGATAAAATAAACCTTTAATGCAATGTCTTAAAATATATTTGCATGGATGGGAGGAAAATAATTGTGCTTTATATTTCCGACCATGTTTATACAGGTATGATAAGTATAACACTTAACTTTTGGGTTAAGGATTTGCTTTGCGTTTTGTAACCACTATATTTAAAAGCAACTTAAGTTTAAAAAAAATCCCTCCTAATTCTAAAATAAACTTATGAAAAAGAATTGCAACTGCATTTTGATACGATACAGTAGTACTGTTTCCTTTTCTTAAGAAAAAATTAATAAGCATTTTTTTCACATGTAATTAGAAACATGTGGTTTATTAACTTTTCCTATTATGTAATTATTTTGAATATATCGAAATCCGATCCTATCGAATTCTGCTCAATTCCGTGATTTGAGGAATTCACCAAATGATATTTATTAAAAATAAATGTTTTTAGATTGTTTTTATTATTAAAATAAAATTAATCACAACTAGAAATTAAGAAATTGAAATATACATTTTAGTAGAACATACATGAAATCCAATAGAATGAAATTTTTAAAAAATTGGAAATTTTCAGAATCAGTACTACTATTTAAGAAAATTTCTTAATTATTTATGCATTAATATTATCACAATATTCATACGTTTAATAATAACTTTGGAATTCCTGAACCAGTTTTTTAACTATTGAAGTGCTTTGTGATTACACTAGTTACGTGCTGTACATAATTTACAAATATGATTTGTTCTAGCAGAAAAGACTTCCAAAAGGACCACGATTTTTTTTCTTTTAGATGATGGTCGAAAATGAAGTACATATTAAAGGCAACCTCAAAAAGCGAATGCCCATTATTTAGTTTCAGAGTAAAGAAACTCAATAAAGCTTAAAAATAATTATGTATTGTCTTTTTTTTTTTTTCTTGTCAGTCTCAAAAGATACATCTGCTTAAAATGTGATAGAGGTAAATATATATCTCAGAAAAGATCGTTCGGTATTAAGTTAATTTCAACGAACAGAACTTTAAGGGAGATATTTTACTTTTTAAAAGAATCGTAAGAAAAAATATATTCATTATTTGTGTGGTGAAATTTCCAATTATACGTGAGGAAAATAATTTATTCCCTAATATATGCAGTTCAATATCTCACGTACTTACAAAAAACTAAAAAAAACTATATTCTGTTACAAACAAGGATTTTTTCGGTTAAGAAAAATGGTTGAAATGCCATTTAAATAGAGTAAATTTTTATAATTTACAAAGAAAAAAATTAAACAACTACTTATTTAATTTTATTTATTTATTTACTTAAACATCGAATCTGGACACTATTTTCAGACATGAATGTATTCTCCCACATTAGTTCTACTGGTGATCATAGAATAAAAATATTCTCTGACAAAAAAAAAGGAAATAAGTTTTAAAATATGCTAACTTTCAGTGAGATTCGAAAGTACTCTCTCTCTCTACTCTCTCTCTCTCTCTCTCTCTCTCTCTACTCTCTCTCTACTCTCTCTCTCTCTCTCTCTCTCTCTCTCTCTCTTTGAAGGGAGAAAATTGTCTTGGTAATCGTAACTGGAACAAATTACTTGTAAATGACATCCCCGAAGAAAGACGCTGTACATTTTGAAAAATCGTTCCATATGGTTCTACCCCTCTTATAATAGGAAATGAAAAATTTTAAAAATGCAGCTCTTCAGGTGGAAAAATACACCGGAGATATCGAAAAATAAAAAAAAGGAAAAGAGAGTTATGCAGCGTTTTTGTTTTAAAGGAAAAAGTTAAGTCTTCCGTCTTCATTTCCGCCGAAGATTTTCATTTAGATTTCTAATCAAACATAAATAATGAGTTGATTAAGGTTGAGTAACTAAGCAATGAAGTGATTACAGCAATATACTTTTCAGCAAAAAAAAAATTCACCTATTTCCTGATGTAGATAGCAAGCAATTTTTACTCAGTCCCTAAAATAAAGAAGAAAAATTGTCTATACAAATAGCCAGAAATTACTATACACACACACACACACACACAATATTCAAATTCGTTCATTAAATCAAAAGTAAATATTGAGTTAGACGTTGTGGGAAAAGTATTAATACATAATTATCTAATATGCTGAAAGTAAACGGAAATAATGCTGCATGTTAAAGCTTTTTTAAAACCAGAATTGTTGAAGAGTAGAGAATGTTTAATTCAGTACTCTTTTTCTTTTTTATTCTATTAGAGAAGTTATTTGTTTTGTAGCTGAATTGTATAGTAATGAATCAAAAGCTTGTAGCTAGATGATCATTTATTTTTCTTTTACAATCTAAATCGTAGCAAAGCAATTTATATTATTATATGACTTTTCAATCATTTGACTAAATAATCGGCAAAAAGGGTTTTTTCTTTTACGATTTGTTTAATTCAGATGTGGCCAACACGTGGCACAGTGGAGTTGCTACTGTGACACTCGAAGACTTACTAAAAAATTTTTTAAAATTTGAAACGATAATAAATAACCATTTTTTTTACAATTTTACTGAAATGGGGTTGTCTCAGACAAAAAACTTTTGGATCAAAATATGACGTGAATAAATGTTAAATATGATTGTGCGAATAAAAATGTTTTCTGCTTGAACATAATAAAATAAATATCACTAAAAACTAGCTGATATGTACCTATAATGACCTAATTTTGTTGACATTTGTAAGAGCTAATCTTAACATATATGACTTGGTAAAAAAGTAGTAATTCAATAGCCACATTAAGTACTGAGCGTTTAATAATTATTTTGAATTAAATGATTCAAGTTACTCATTTTTATTTTATACCTTTCCTAATTGATTGAACTTGTAAAAAGTTTACTAACCCGCGGTCACTCGCGCCTGTTTTTGCTACCGTCGTTACTCGCGGGGTGTAGAGAACACCCCAAACTTTTAACACGTGTATTTAATTATGAAAATAAAATTAAGTCATTATGATACATATTTATAAAGTACAAGATGATTTTTTGTATTATACAAATAAAATTATTAAATTTATTGCATATAAATGAGACTAACATTAATTTAAACTAAACATACAAAATTTTCATTTTAAAACACATAATTTTATATTTTTTCATAAACCAATAAAACGTATATACCAGTAATAAATATATTTTATAATTAATGAGATAATGATTGTAGAAAGTAGAAAAATAACATTTTAATCATTTTCCAAATATTCAGAGCAGACTGTATACATATGCTCAACTTCTCGTGGGAGTTCTCAGCCCTCCAGATAAACTTTTGAAGGTCATTACATTCCAATCGTTCGAGAAAGAAGGATTGCATCAGGCCTGAAGGTTCAATGACCTAAAATGTGCAGCTACAGAAAAAATTGTGGTTCTACGCATTCTTTTTAGAATCCTGGGAGGATTTTCTTGTTGCTGGGGTGTACAGAACACCCAGCGCGAGTGATCGCGGGCTAACAATAAAATCAGAGTTTGTACTTTCGTCTAACTTATTATGTTATTTTTAAATTTCGACTGCATAGACTTGTATTAAAAATGTGCTATTTGCGTAAAAATCCCATAACAAGCTTATAAGTAATATTTTTTTCACTTATCCATATTTGTTTGTTGGAAAAGTTGGAAGTGGCAGGCATAAGTATTTTTTTTTCAAATAGTGGCACACTTACCAAAAAGGTTGGCCACCCCTGGTTTGTTTATACTAATTCTGATGCTAAAAAATAAATTCTTCAAGGAAAATCTCGTTGGGGAGTTTTTGAATACATAGCTCTTTCGAGCTTTAACCTCTGTTCCTGCACTTTTGAGTGACTGTGAGGATATTAACACTTGCCCATTGGTAATTAAAAATGCATTAATGATTAAATATAAAAGTTAAATTTAATGAATTTCTTCATGGTAACATAATTTAAATGATTTAAGTACACCAAATAATAAGTTAAATTCGGTGATTCAAGAAAAATAAAATTCCGAGAGATGACATGTAAATAACACTGCAAAATATGAATTCTAAAAACAGTTTTTCTTTTTCTTTACCTTTCTGTTGCAGGCACATTTTCATTACATGATTCTGTACGTTTAAAACCAAATACTAAGAAACAATTAATAAGAAGAAAAATAAAATTAACAATTTCTCTTTTTTTTTACTAGGATTTTTTTGTGCGTTTACATACTTAACATTAAGTACGACTTGGGAAAATTATTGCATGAATTATATATCTCTCTAAAGTAATCCTACGAATGATGTTCCAAAATATTCAAACTTAAAAATCCAAAACATTCACTCTAAAACTTCCGTTGTTTTTCCAGTTACTTTAAACTCCGTTTTGAAAATTTCTCAAATTATGCATTGCTCTTGTTAAGATTTAAGCAAGTATATTTCAAAATTGTTTCTGAATAAAGTCGTTTCAAAATGAAATCTCAATGTCTAATTTAAGTTTTTACTAATTTTATGTTTTCATTGATTGGTATTCTGTATGAGAGATTCATTTTGAGCTGATAAAGAGAATAACTTGAATGTATTATTTATTACTGGTTGTCTTATGAACAAATATGCCAATTTACTTCTGAAAATAGGGGGCGGTGTAGACCTAAATGCGGCGGGATGCTAGCAATAAAATTAAAGTCGATGTAACTCAAATGAGAGAAAATGAACTTTAATCTAAAACAAACAAAGATTTATTATGATCAACGTAGGTAATTAGTATCAACAATTTATCAATATATTTCAGAATTAAAGTATATTAAGACAAAGAGGCACTTTAAATGATAAGAGATACTTTCGTACGACTGGTATGGTACGTCCGCTCGGTATGAGTGAGGTCGTAGAAGTGATAAGTTGTAGGAGGCACGACAGTAGCGGAAGTGTGTGTGTGTGTGTGTGTACAAGGTACCAACAACCTCATTTCATTACTAGCAAAATAATTCTTCAAAAATAAGAATTAAAGTTTAAACTGTCCTTCCTACATTTATATCTGTTTAAATGAAAAGCCCTGAGTATAACATTGTTAACCTAAGTGAATGGGCCTCATGCAATAACCAATGAAAAAATTCTACAATTGAAAATGAATTCCTCAATTTGCTATCCTGTATTTAAATCTAACATAAATGAAAGTATTTATTTTCTAAAAGAAATTTCTATTATTTGTATTCTACTATCCACACTTAAATTTCAACAGTTTTTTGTTTGCTAAATTCATAAATATATATATTTCAGGAAGTATTTTAAACTTACGTTTAAATTGCTTTCACTTGTGGAATATATATTACAGATTTTAAACTTTTATCATACAATAAAAGGAATATGAAGTTAATTAACATCTGGTTGAAATGAATTATTGATGTAGTCAGGATATGGGTGCAGTTCCCAAAATAGAACATGATAATATTTGCTCTCATTTCTTTGTTAAACTGCCCGATTTCCTTGTTTTCTCTTTATTCTCTAAAATTATTAATAGGGCTTAATATACGAAAAAGGAAACAGCGTTGTTTCCTCTTTCAGCTGTACTCTTGTTACACTATCTTTTCTAAGCACTTTTATTTTTCCTTTATCCATCTAGGTAAAAAAAAAAAACATTCTAAAATGTTGGATATTCTAATGTTTTAATTTTTCTACTGTCACACTCCCGTTGAAAAACCTATTGAATGATGTCAAATTTAGTTTATCTCAAATTTGACCTTTTTTGAACTGCGGAAGAGATTTTTTTAATTGCTTCGTTTATATAGAGCTGAAAGTGAGAGTAATATTTATAAATTCGAAAATAATTTGCAATGTATTTATTCAAGATGCTTCATCCTTGTGTTGAATTCTTAAGCAAACACACAAAATAAATTTTCCGACACAAGCTTTAGAATATCGTAAATTTGGTTACGTTGGTTTTCAACGCAGAGACCCGTGAATATCGTCCCACTAGAAAAAATGAGGAAAAAAGTCGAGGCTCTATTGAGAGATAAAGAGTTGTACTTTTTCACTAATTTTGTTATTGTTATAATCACTATGCATGTTGTTTTTGTAGTGTGTTTCATGCTGGAATACATACGAAAGATGAGAGATAGATGAACAGAAACACATACAATACAAGTAAAAGCATTTTATTTGTTTTATTTTTTTAAGGTATTCGACTACGTTCGGAACCGTGATTTTGCAAAAGCGCATAAATGGATAATTTTCATGATATTTAGTGTCCCTCAGATTAGAATACATGCATAAAATTGTGTTAAGGACATTTTGACAAAAAAATTTTATTTAAATATAATATTTTGGCAAAAAATTAACTTAGAATAATCTTTTTTCCAAATGTTCTCCTTTTGTGAAAAATGGTTCTATTATAATAATATTTTGCCTGTATATAGTTCAGACATCTCTACAGAGGCTCAACTATAATTTTTGAAAAATTCACATTATTTTCAGAGTTGCCTCCAATTGAAATAATTATTGGCGTTTTTTTTTTCTTAAAATTGCTCCCCTCTGTTGTCATAAAATATGAATAAACCCACTTCTAAGTTATATATTTCAAAAATTCTAGTTGAGCCCCTGTAGAGAGATCTGAGCTATATACAGGCAAAATATTCTTATAATATAAGCCATTTTCACAAAAGGAGAACATTTGGAAAAAAGATTATTCTGTTAATTTTTTTCCAAAATATTATATTTAAATTTTTTTTTTGTCAAAATGTCCTTAAAACAATTTTATGCAAATATTCTAATCTAAGTGACACTAAATATCTTGAAAATTATCCATTTATGTGCTTTTGCAAAATCACGGTTCCGAACGTAGTCGGATACCTTAAAGGAAAAATTTCAGATCTTAGAGTTTCATATGATAAATCTCAGTTGGTATGTAAATGCAATTCATCTTAATTTTTTTGTCTCTAAAAATTTATAGTTCTTAATTCATTACACAAAGTTTAGGAATTGTTTGATCGTTTGACAAAAAGTGTTCATTATCATAGAAATAACTTATGAAAAACAAGAGAAACTCGCAACATTTTTATGTTTTTTTTATTTTGTTGTTCTTTTTTTCTCACCAATAACATTTTATATGAGAATTTTTTGTCTGGTGAAATTTTATAGCCGATATTACATTTATGTTACTGTTATCTGCGCTAATTCCCGTGCGCCAACAAAACCGAAAACTCTCATGACAATTTCAAATATTTGTTCAAGTAAATCTTGTCTACTTAGCATGCACTATCGAGTTAATTTCATCACTCTAAACTGTCCAAACTGCGCACATTCGAGGTAATTCGAGCGGGGTGATCTTCGAGCATCTTATGATGCTGTAATTTTCTCACTCGAATACAAGAGATCGCTTTCTGCACTCGTGAAACTGAGTGCGATTCGTCGTCGTGATTTCATGAATATTGTAACAAAGTATTCTTTCATTTGCTAAACGTTAGCATTTTGAAAGCATATGTTTTGTGTAAAAAATTGAGGTGAAAATGATTTAGATTTCTCAGAAGCAAATTAGTAGAAAGACTTATCCGAAGTAATCATATATCGATACAAATATAAAAAATAAGGTAGACCAAATCTTCTGGAATTCTACGAGTAACGGAAAGTCATTTTCCCAGTTTTATTCCACAAACATTAAAAAAGAAGCTCCCGCAAGATGTTGCGCTGTGTGTTGAGGTAAAAGGGATAGCAAATGAAAAATTAAAAGAAAAGAGAGTTGTTACACGTGCAAGAATTGCAATGTTGGGCTTTGTGCTGTACCTTGCTTCCAAATATATTAGACAAAAGAAAATTATTAATAATTTTTAAAAAAAATGCTGCTAGTATTATTATTTCTTTTGAAGAAGTATCAATAAATATTTTTACTGATAAAAATGTTTTGCAATATATTCGGCTCTTATCTGCAACGTGGATTAAAATCCAAAATTAAAATAAAAATTTCAATTGTTTTCGTATTTTTTAAAAATTTATTTATTTTTGCCGAAAACAATGTTTTAAAATATATTTTCTTGAATAAAAGAAAGAGGGTTTTTGTCGGTTTTTTTGAAGTAAACGTGCGGTAAAGAGTTAAGAATGCTGTGTCTTGCTATAAATCATGAATGTTTGATGAATAATTCTACCCACACAAATAGATACCGAAAAGACATTACATTATAACACTACTCACCTACAGGAATGAGTTTTCCCATAGACGAAAACACACGCACGCGTGATTGATGTTGATTTATATAAAGAACCTATGCACTTTTTTCTGCAGTGCCCCTAGGGGATTTCAAGATTTTAACAGAAATAAATTTAATTTTGACGCTTATAGAATAAAATCAGGAATTTGATATGTTAAACCAGTCAGTGGAGACGCCCCCCTTCTCAGCACTAACACTAACCTAACACTAATCAAAACCAAAATTTCGATATCTCAAACATCGAAAGTTACCACGATTTAAATAAAAACTATAACTTATTTCAATTTTTAGAATTATTAAATTTAGTAGCAGATTTAGTGAAAAGGATGCCAGAATTATTTAAACTAATTACTAAATTTAAAGCAGCAAAGAGAGTTCAAGACAAGGCTCTTGCCTTGATCGAAGTTCCCCTTATCTAAATTTTTCTTTAACTGTAAATTTTTATTTTATTTTTCAGATTTCTAATAATAGTTTTGTTCTTTTTTCAAGTTTTTTTTTATTTTTATGCTCGAATTCTTTTTATTAAATTATTTTAGTTATGTCCAATACTCCTAAAAAGGGCAGAAATAGAACCAACTCACTCAATTAAGAGTTTGTCCTTTGATATCGCTTTGCTTTCCCCACAAGTCTCCTTTCTGTTGACCTGTACTACTCTTGTCACAACTAGCCTACTCAAGAAGCATCGAATTCTCAAGTTCATCGCAGCTTATCTAACATGATCTTGAGGGTCTCTTCGGGGACTAGACTCCCATAGAATGCATCATTGATCTTTCTACATGTAGAGTGTTAAGCGACATAATGGAAAAAAACACAATAGAATTATTAGATTTCAATTCAGATCAAATCATTATGGCTCGGCTCTTGAGAACATCGATTCAGAAGCGTGTGTTTGGTGTGCTACTCTCGTGCTGTCGTTATGAATACTTATGAAAAGTGGTGTATGGATGGTGAAACGACAAGTCTACGGTCAGCAGTTAGTCAGCCATGCCGCATTTATTCCACAGGAAGGCGGAGAGTGTTACGCATTAGACGCCGTGACCTAAGAGCTACAACGACTAATACTTCCAGCAGCTACAACAGTGACAACCCAGATGTGTGTCTTAATGCACAGTGTAGTCAGTATACACTGTAGCGTATGAGCTTAAGCAGGTGGCACCCGAATCGCGTTTCTGCGCTGACGGAACGTTATCGATAACAGCGCCTGTATTGGCTCATTGAACATAAACATTGAACCACGGAAGAATAAAAAAAAAAAAACCCTTCCCTGCTCCATTACGTTTTCTGTTCAACATTGACAAGCGATTGACTTTCAATGGAAGCTCTGGCACACACCGAGTGTATAGTTGGCCGGATACGTGGCAACGATGGTGAAGTATTGGGGTTTGGAAGATGTTTTTGAGGTACGAATTAGGACCCTCAACCCCATAGAGCATTCTCTGATGCTTCCTAAGTTAACTTCATAGCAAAGAAGGCGCACCCCTTCGATGCGACAGTGTTCCCGGCGAATGATGGCGTTTACTAAGAGGACAATACACCATGTCATAGTAACCTAATCATAAAGGAACAGTTCGAGGAGCATTGTAGTGAATTTCAAGCCATGGCTTGGCCTCCAAATTCATCTGACATGAATCCAATCGAACATTTGTGGTTTCATGTGGAAAACCAAATTCCTGCTGCTATGCTACAATCTCATAATGTGTGGAAATAGCGAGACCAGTTGACGAGAGCCTGTATCAGATACCTCAGACTATGTATCAGAACCTTGTCGAGTTAATAACTCACTAGGTGTTGACGGTTTTGAGAGGAAAAGGTGAACTCTCTCTCTCTCTCTCTCTTATATTAAACATGTGGTCATAATGTATTGGTTCTTCACATTCTGCACACACACATACCCACACACGCACACACATTATGTCTATTATTACATATATACGAATAAATTCATGTAGAGATTATGCAGATCGTACTTTTGCTATTCATATTAAAGAAATAAAATAGAAAAATTGTAATGATTTTTCCTATGTACATTAATTTATAATATCTTGTGCGGAAATAAACAGCTCTGCTATTAAGATGCTGCAAGGAAATTCACCGCTGAAATTACAAACGTACAATTATCTAGATTCGGTTATTTTCTAACGGTATGTCTCAATACGCTGATGTGCTGCGTTATGATTGTAAGTATGCCGTGAAAGTCTGTAAATCAATAATATTTGTCATTTTGTATGTAATGTATTAATTTAATTATTTTCCCTGGATTTCAAGATAGAATCTAATTATGAGAGAGAGATTAAAATTAATTCTGAAAGTAATTAATTGATTAATTTAAAATTGATTATAAAAGTACATCGTTATAATAACAATTAAACTTGAGCATAATGCCGTAAAAAATAAGTGTACGCAAAAATATAAGTACAAGAATATGTGTACGGCTGAAGCGTAATTTTCTAATTACTTATATAGTATTACTTATTTAATAAACTACGAATTACTTTTCAATAATGTAATGTTAATTATTGACTTTATGTTACAAAGTTGAATGTGTTTAAGCTAAAATTTCTGTGGGTTATATAAAATTACGCTGTGGAAATTTAAATTAGATTTTAAAAGTACTATAAATGTAGAAGAATCGAAAGCATTAGCTAAAATAAACGACGAAGCTCCTCGTAACAATACTTCCCTCAGATACTGAATATACCTGTAAAAAGTCTATTAGAAGTTTTCACTGGCGTAATGGTACCATTCTCTCCTCCTAATTTCCTCACCAAATTATGAGAATACTTTAAGGCAACGATTCTCAAACTGTAGGGCGCGCCCCCGGGAGAGCGTGATAACCCTACGTGGGGGGGGGGGGCAAGAGCATACCGAAATATCGAAAATTAAAGATTATTTTTTAAAAAAATTATTAGTTTACTGAAAGGAAGTAAAAAGAACATGTCATAATAAAAAATAAAATACACGTTTGCACACCTATAATATACTTATAAATGCATCAGTAATGCACAATGTATTTGATAATTAATTTATAAATACTAAATTCAGAACAAGTTTATTAGTTATTAGTGATTCCCTTGGGCTTGTCTTGAAGAGCGAAGTTTTCAAATGAAGGTTTAATTTTAGAAATTGAAACTCTGAGTTCTTTTCCTATATTTAGCTGAGAATCTATATTTTGTCTTCAAAGCAGCAGCCACAGAAAATCCTATCTGATGTTGGAAATGGTTAGAATCCCAATTTAAAAATTAGAAAGGAAAATTAACGAAATATATTTATCCTATTACTTAAAAGTAACTTACTTAAAATATATATATATTACTTTAAAAAAACTTATACAAAATTTAACACTTATATTGATAATTTTTAAAGTTTATAATTAAGGTCGTATTGCATCTTTAACGTCAAAGAGTATTACTATTGCATTTAATACATTGTTATTGTATGGGAGGGGGAAGGTCTGATGAATATTATGATTGAAAATTGGGTCGCAAATATTGAAAGTTTTAAAATCAATGCTTTAATGCTAAGTTTGTTTAACATGCAGTAAATTCCACAATTTCACAAGACGATCCACAGCAATATGAAGCTTCGAATCCTTGGCTCCAACAATAAACCTACCATTTCCCCTACACACAGAGAGAAAAAATATTAAAGAGTAAATTATAATATATATTTAATTAACACTAGAACGACAGAAACTTAGTATATACCTATAATGCCCAAAAGCAGTCAAATGGATTGCATTGTGAAAGAATGATTAATGTGTTAAGAAATTTGCTTAAAATTAAATTTTAATGTTTTTTGTATTATTTACAGTCATATAACAAGTTATTAGTAAGTATTAACAGTAAAAAATTGCTTCACTTGAAAAAAAAAATCTATTCTAAAAACTTCTAAGAAATTGTGCATTTTATATGTAATTGTTTTTCTAATAGAAATTAAAAAGCCGTCAAAATGACTTCCTTTGGCAACCTAGTGTTAAGGAAAGGCATTTGTGTGTAACATGATACATGTTACGGTTATGTATTAATACATGTATACGTATTAATACATAAAATACTATATTCACAGAAAAAGTTAAAATTTAAAATATTAAAAAATACTATATCTCCACGGAATCCTAAACATTACATATAAAATATTATCTTCAATTTACTGGCTTTGATTCGCATAATTTCATAATCATTTCCTGTTGTAAAGTATACTGAATTTTTCTTTTTTCTTTAAAGTATCTGAATTATTTCCGTTAAAAAATCAAAATGCTCATTATTCACAGCTTTTTGCCAAACAGGAAACTGGAAACATATGTAAAGTAAAAATATTTTCTTTTAAAGTAATGGATATAATACTTTATTTGTGTTAATATTGTAAAATTAAAAAATATATATGTGTTAGCTTTTCCATTAGACGCATTTTTCATACATAAAAGAGTTCATCAGTCCAATAAATCTACTTCATCTTCCGCTGAGTAACTTGTATACACAATTCGTACCTTTCTGTTTCTTTTCATTAGCCACTGCAACAAGGAAGCGAAGAGTTTTTAGTAATGTTTAAAATTGATTTAACTTTTTTCTTTCGTTCAGCATTCACAATTGATTAAATGAGTCGTAACTTTTTTCGACGATTCTGTTTATTTTCAATCTAGCACAAGCTTGGCAGGAAAAACATTTTTATTTAAACGGTTGAACGATCAGTATGAGGGGTAAGAAACAATTGCGTAAGAGTTGCTTACTGAGATCTTCTCACAGAAGTAAGCATGACAATCAATACGACTTGTGCTATAAGTGATGTTATTTTAAGAATAATTGATGCCTAAATTTCGAACACAAATCAACAAAGAACTTTTTACGCTAGTGTGATTTTAAAAACAGATTAATCGATTGGAATACATGCAGAAAAAAGAAAGAAATTTAAAAAATCACAGAATATGAATATAAATATCCATTTTAGGAATATAATATTAAGTAAATACAAGATAAAATATTTTTCTTGCTTGCTGGAGTTCATTTTTAGTAGAACACAATTTATTTATATCAAACGAATGCTTTTATTTTAAATGTAATTGTTTTTAGAAATTTCTCTCAGTCTTCTTTCATTTTTCTAGGTTAGACTTTATGCCCTTGAATTGTGTAGGATGGCTATTATACTAGTTAAATTTTGCTACACATTTTCCCACATTTATAATGATTAAATATATAATATTTTTTTATCAAACAACTAACAAAAAATTAATGATGCGTTAAGTTTTACAGAAATATGAAATTAATAAGTATAATTTTAGTAGTATTAATTCATATTTATATTAATGTTTGGATTGAAAAAGGATGTAAATATATATAAATTATTATATAGTTTCGATACACTATTTAGTTCTTCAGATTATCGAATGATTTTAAAATCTCCTGAACCGAAGATAATTTTTCTTACGAATGAGAGAGAGAGATAGAGAGAGAGAAAAAGAGAGAGAGAAAGATACATTAGATACATTTCCAATAATTACACAAATACTATAATGTAATAGGTTTCCGAAACCAATAGATTTATAAAGATCTATTGGGCTTAAGAAGTTCAGCTCTTCAAATAGATGTTCAGAGATATAAATAAAAATTAATGATGCATAAATGGTTCGTTGAAATGAGACTCATGTTTCATTTATAGCTAACAAAGTCTATTGTATTTATGATAAATGTGGGAATGAATTCTTTTGAAAGAAAATAACGAAATTAGAATCGTAACATGTGCGTATTTTTTCCCCATCTAAGGAAATTCTAAAGAAATTCATTTAGTATCAAGGAAGATATTATTTGAAACAATGTTTTTTAATCTAAATAATTAAATCACTGTTTTTATTAATATTTAGCTGTTTTTCTCTTTTCAGTGACATATCATTGTTATCTCTTCCTAAGACTTCTTTTCTTCGATTTCTTTCATTGCGATCACCTGAATTATTGTTTGCGTTGCTGTTTTCTTAACTTTAATATTTTTTTAAAAGTTTTATTCTTTTTCTTTAAAGAATTGTTTACTATAGAGGTTAATCACAAATCCAAAATAAAGAAATAAGAGTTAACCTCTGAAAATAAAAGAAATAAAAGTTATACAATGTAAACTTATCATTAATCACGGACCATTTTCCTTTTAAATTTGGATTTACCTTAAGGCGTTAATATTTGTGATCAATTATTTTCTATATTTATCGTCAATAACAAGTTAAACTTTCAGCAGATGTTATCTAAAATTCATGTCTCCAATTTGGTGTTAGTTTAAAAATTTTAACTGCTTATAAAAGAACGAGAAACATACACGGAGAAAAATTCACACATTTCATAATACTTTTATATACTCTTAAATTTAAATTTCTGGACATAAAATTTTACATTTTGCCGTTATTTTGTAATATGATGATAAAATCTCTCCTTTTGTTTAGGCAAAGAGGAACTTATTGTTGTTTATTATACTCTTTGAAAGCTGTAGGATTAATTTAGACTTATTTTAAACACTGGGTAGACAGCTTATGAATCATTTAAAATATTTTTGAAGCTAAAAATTTATCATCAGAATTTATCCTTTTCAGACAGAATAGTTTTTCTCTTACTCTACATTTCTCATTTCGTGCTTTCACAGCTCCAAGAGAAGATTCTTATTAAAGAAATTGCACCCCTTCTTGCTTAGGTATAAAGTACCATAATAATTCCAGTCAAAGACGCCACAGATGTTCCTATATCGCATCATTAATCAATACAGCCAACAATTAAGCCATTTATGTCTTGTGAAATCGAGATGTTTTCTGTGATACCTCAGGCCTTGTTGAACTTCTGCAGCAGTCTAACCCCTTAATAATAAAAACATAATAAAGAGGTGAAACAAAAGATGAGATATCTGATTGCCCAGTGAGGTAAAGTCGTTTCACTGCAATGAAACGATTTCAAAAGAGAACCATCTTTTTTAAAATCTCGTTTTATACACTACAAAGATTCCCCAAAATATAGTGTCTTAAATTATAAAACAAGATCAATTAATACGAGTTCATTAAAAGAAATACCAAATTTTTAAAGGAGGAGTGAGAATAACCCGCAATGTTTCTTAATATTTATATATGAAAAGAAATATCTTTTCTGCCTTAAATAAAAATTATAGATTTCAGATAGCACATACTAATAAGATCTGACTATGTTTTCAATATATGCTGGCAAATTTAATCCCTCTAAAGAATGGAGCTTTGTAAAGAAAAAAAAACACTGATTATACTTTTGAAACTCTTTTCTCTTTTTTTTATTTTAATTTAGAACCTTTACATTAAAAAGTTTACTTTTACTGAGAATTTTATTTTTTGGTTTCGCATAAAAATTTTCCTATTTAATTTTTAGTAAAGTATATGTGTGTGTGTGTTTAAGGTTAAGTTTTCATCTAATTTATTTTCTTTTATAATTTAACTTCAAGACTTTTATGCGTAAGATTAATTTCAAAAATACTTTTGTGTTGATAAAAATGGTTAAATGTTTATACTTTTCTCGTTATAACTAGTTAAATGAAACGTAATAAAAATTCAGAGACATGTGGGAAATGTAATCCTGTGAACTAAAAATTAAAATATTGACAGTAAATTAATGAAAGCTACTATTGTACTATTTATTCTTATTTTTGTTCAGAAACTGATGATGAACTATAAAAATTTTAATGAATGCAAATAAATAGGAAGCATGCTAATTGATTAATGCGAAGAACAATTTTTTTAGAATTTGTGTTGAAAAAATAATAATACAAAAATATACATTTCAAATATAAATAAATATAAATATTAGTGAGTAAATATAATATTCTAATGATAAAAATATTAGATATAATTTAAATTATAAGGAAAATAGAATGGTTTTTCACAAACTTTTCATTGTATCGAATCTTTGTATTATGTTCAACAGATTAAAGAAATCTGTTATTTTTTTGTGAGGAAAAAGGGGTAAAAAACAACAATTCAAAAATCTTTTGCAAGCCATTTCGATTAATCCCAGTCTCCAATTTTTTTTAAAAAATAAAGTAAATAAGTATTTTTTTGAAATTGCATGAATATAAAGGAACAAACACACACACAAGGCACAAAAACACTGTTTTTTATTTATATAATTCAATATATATTTTTAAATAATAATGTAGGAGAGTATATATATATATATATATATATATATATATAATAGATCAATATGAATTGTATCAAATATGGGCAATGTCATTAAAAATAAAGAAAATAATTTCTTTCGAGTCTTTATTGAAAAAAATATATACTATATACTTCTTGTTTAATAATTAGAATTAACACTAGATTGCCCAAAGAAGTCATTTTGACTGCTTCTAAATTTCAATTAGAAAAACAATTTACATATATAATGTACAACTTCTTAGAATTTTTTGGAATATATATTTTTTCCAAGTGAAGTAAATTTTTTTTATTGCTAATATTTACTAATAACTTGTTATGTGACTGTAAATAATATAAAAAATATTAAAAGTTAATTTTTTTTAAACAAATTTTTTTACACATTAATCATTTTTTCACAAAGCAGTCATTTTGACTGCTTTTGAGCAATATAGGTACATACTGAATTTCAATCTTTCTAGTGTTCAAAGACTATTAGACTGTGGTTTTCAAGTTGAAACAAAAAAAAAAAAAAAAAAAAAAGAACATGAACAGATAAGAACACAAAGAAAAAAAAAATATATTTTTTATACTTTTTTTCATTCAGTATCTATTACAATGAAACTCCATAATTCACAGTGATTGCAAACAAAATGCGAGAGATACGAATAAAGACGGCAGCAACAAAATAAATTAGATTGAACACATACTAATATCTTTAAAAACTGTGGTTTTAATTCTGTAATTATAATTTACTGCATCTGTTTCAATGGCTAACAATTCTTTTTACTGACGAGTTCTCAGCACATGAAGTAAAGTATTAAAATAATAACTTTTAAGAGCTCTATCTAGCTATTAAAAGATTCATACAAAACCTTTTGTCACTGCTTTTCGTAATGTTTGCATTTTTATTCAACCTTTTTTTTTTTTTCATTACGCGAAATTTTAATTGTTCATAAATGTGGTTTGGCCACTATTCATGAAATGATAAAACGTGTGAATGAAAATACTTAAAAATAAAATGAATGAATGAAAGAAAAGATTTTTATAAAAACTTAATTTTTGTAAATTATCAAGTCTTTGTTGACTTCAAAAATATTTATTTTCATATAAATAGTATAAAACCTCTGTCATCACAAAAGAAACCATCCACTATTGTAGTAAAAGAAAATTATGATTTGTGTGTGCCTGATAAATATTCGAATTGCGTTTCCAGTTCCATTATCACTCGCATAATCTTACAACTTCCTTTTGTATTTGCGGTTAAGCTATTTACTTATCTTTCAATAAGTGTAATCTAATCTCAATTATAACACTACTGTGAAATATTAAAAAATATTATTGCTTACTAATAACGCATGTATAGTTTATCCATTCATCTCACAAATGAAATATTTAATTTGTCGATGTCGAAAAAGGCTCTTTGAAGAGAAGTAAAATTCTACTCATAACTTTCTTTGTTCACTTTCCTCTCGATTTCAAAGGCCGTTAGTTATAACACATGTTTTCGCAATAACTGTTCTTGCCCCGGGGCAGTTATGCTTCCAATAAACAATGATTTAAAAAGCGATAGAGAGGGAAGAAAGAGCAAAAATATCTAGGACGAGCTCCCCCAAAGCAGTGCCCCATTCATTATTATTACTGCCAGCAGCTTCCTTCTTGTTTCTACAGAATAAGCTTCTTTTTCCCCGGGTGACTTCTAACTTTAGATTTTACTCGTTGAGGAAACGAACAAAGAAAGTGACCTAATAGATCTTTACCTTAGACCCGAGGCTCTAGTTATCGATGATCCACATCACTCTGGGTGAAAATCCAGCGTTTTGATTTGTCCATTAGATTCTTTGAACCATCCCAAATTTTCAACCGTGGCAAAACGACCACTGCCCCTTCGGTATAAATACGGTCACTGATTTTCCTTCACAGCATTAGAGTTTGGATAGTTCTCTGAGTTACAACAACCAGTTCGATCATTAGTATTTGGATTTGTACAAAGAGAATCTTTGCATTATGAAATATTTGGTAAGTTTCGTTGTTATCATTAATGATACTTTGCCTTCTTTTTGGTTGATAGTATAAACTAAACCCCAGGCATACAATAGAGAGAATTACTTTATATCTTAGATTGCTCTCTATAAATTTGGATTTTATACATAGTTGAATGTGTCCTTTTATTTTTGTTTATATATGATAGTATTCTATCACACTAATAAATAACTATTTTATTGAACTTAATCTCTTGAGTTTCTATTTTTAATAAATGCTGTGTTCATAAAAAAAGCATTTTAGAATATTTTTTAACAAATTGTCTCACTTTGTAGAATGTCATTTTGACAAGGAAGAACGAAAGATAATTTGTGAAAATAACACCAATCAGTTTATAAATCTTGATTGAGGGTTTTTGAAATTAAAGGCAATGATAAAAATTTAAATGTTTAGCTCTTATATTTTCTATAAATCGAAATTCAAAATAGAAGATTTCAGAAAATCTGTTCTAGAATATGAATTTGAAAATATTAAAGAAAAGTATTTTTAAAATTAAATGTGAATCTACTTAGAAAAGTGCATTTGCAATGCTTATATATATATAATTTGTAAAAATAAATTATTTTTCAATGATTGTTAAAGTGATATGTATTAACTATACAGTTACGTTGCTATCATTATTATAGCATTCAAGCTCCAAATGTATAGCAATCATAGAGATTAAGAAAATAGGAATAAGTAGTTAATAGGTATAAAAAATAAAAAGAAATTAGTCAGTGCAAATTTCTCAGATCAAATTTTAAACAATACAATTGTATCTAAAATTAATTTGGATAAAGCGACTCTTTTTTTTATTGAATCAAACATTTAAAAAGAAACAAAGAAAGGAATGAAACACTTAACCTTAACTCGTTTTGTTTCATTAAGATTTCTTCTGAAACAATGCTCATTGTTTTAAATTCTTAGATTATCCGTTTTGTTTCAAAATATGTTTCAATAATTATTTATCTAAAAATTGTTTTAAATTAATGATCCAAAATCCATTCCAACATTCCGAGTATTTACAACATCATAATATGATGGAATTGTATCAATAAACGTAAAAAAAATTATAATTCAGTTTTAAAATCGAAGTCTTAGTTGTAAAGAATTTGTTTTATTTAAAGAATGCTTGTAAGACCAACATTATATTAGTAGCTCTTAGCTTGTTTTTAATTTAAAATATTAACCAGATTCATTTTTAAACAAGCACTGCACATTCTTCTCTCTATGTAATACAGAAATTTAATCACTACATTTTTATCTGTTTTTTTTTAAAAATAAAACATTAATCAATAAATGTATAAAAATCTATTATAACATGTTTACACAGCATACCTCCTTTACACGAATTAAATGAAAGAGTTCTAGGAATATGTGTCTTTCCGTACAAGAATAAATTGTCAAAAAGTATTATTCATATATTCATATATATGTGTCTCTTTGGAATATTTTTGTGTTTCATAGTAAGTTGTTTCACTACAAGCATATTTAATGGAATAAAAACACAATAATAAACACGCAGTTTTTTTTGTATAAAGATCTTCTATTTCGCACTTATGCATCAAATAAAATATTCATTTTCAAAATCCAATTTGTAGTTTCTTTCTATTGCGATTACTAAATGTAATTATTATTTTTTCATTTTGTGATTTTAATTTACGCTGACCCATTAAAAGGAAGAAATTGGATGAATTTTATATACATTATTTCATAACCTTTCTTATTAGAGTTAAGAAAATGAGGGTTATGTATTTAAGCGATAATCTAAATCTCTTAAATTTTGTCATACTGTAATTTCCTATACTTAATAATCATAATCAGATGTTTAAAGTTTGTAAAAGACTCATGGCAAATATATTCTGGGTTTTATTATTGTTCCAATTTTAACATTTAATTTTTCACTTCAAATTATTAAATAAAAAATAATAGTTACATCAATTTTGTAATACAAATTGTCCGAATGAATTTCTAATTTAAGGGAAATCACTCCTTTTAATGGCATAAATTTGTTCTGTATCGTTATATAAGTATACCATTTCAAGAAGTTTATGATAATATTTAAAAGATCTTAATATTCTCTTCTCTGTTCAAACTGTTATTATAACAGGTTAATGCTATACTGAGAGAAGAAGTGTCTGAAAAAGTAACAAATTGAAGAATTTCTTTTTGCCACACTAATTCAGTCTATGAATAAATATAGATACTTCTACTCTGTAGCTTCTTTGTATGTATTGCTTTCCTTGGGCATTACAATTATAAAAACAAAAACAAATTTGATAAAAATATTTTTAACGGATAGAAAGCCTCAGATTTTTTTTTACAAAGCATATATATCCATTTTTGCTTTTCATGAAATAATAAGTAATAATTTTTCATTTCTGTCAGGTTGCTATTTGCCTTTCGATCCTCATCTTCGAATGTGCTTTTGCTCAAGACTTCGACGGTTTTGATGGATTTGACCCCTCCTCGTTTGCCAATGCCAATTTTGGTGGCGAGGATCTATCTGGATTTGACAGTGGAAGCTTCGACGGATTTGCGGATGGTGGTGGCTCTCTTGGTGGTGCGTCCGAATTTGATGGAGCCTCCGATTTCAACTTGGGACAATTTGGACTTGGAGAATCCGCAAGATTTGAGGGGGAGGCGGGATCTTTTCACGGGTTTCAGAAGAAGTAGTTGAAATAATTTGAAAGGTACGTTCACTCTGGTTTATAATAAATTTTACTTTGTTTATACTTACATATCTTGTATAATAAACTTGAAGAACTAAGTATTATTATCTTGCAAAATAACATCAGGACTGAATCTGGAGATGATTCAAAATTGACCTAAATGAAGCTTATAATTTAGTCTTCAAACAGTCAGAGAGAATAATAGCATATACCTTTTTTCTTTTAGGGTACATTCATCACTCTGACTTTTAATCTAAGAAACTACGTCTCTTTTTTATTTAATCATACCATTGTCCTTCTTTTTCCTCTGGAAATGACTACTTATTTATATAGGCAGTGCGTGTTGTAATTCTAATATAAGTAAAATTAATAAGTATAATATAATTTAGTTTTAGGGATCTACAAGTGTGGATTTATATGCATGATGCTATTAACTAATAATGAATATCAAGATTGAAGATTTATCGGAATATAATTCGAACTAGGAAATTAACTTCTTAACGTAAAATTTCAAAAGGTCTTACATTCCTTCACTGTGCTTTTATGACGCTCATTTCGTTCAAATTATACTGAATTTCTTGGTATGTGTATGTTGAGTAATTAATTCTACTATTGATTTAGTCTCCATTAGGCACTGTATTTTTAAAAATTACTGGTTTAAATATATTATTGAATCCAGCAGAATTAATCAGATTAAATTCAACATGCAGGGGATTGAATGGGATACTTGCGAATTATTATATTATTTTAAAAATATTCATTACACAAGCAGTAATTTTAAAAAATGTGTGAAACAAAATTTAAAAAATTAATCCATATTTTTTTTCAGGAAATAATGAAAATATTCAATGTTTGAAAAGTAATTTTAAGCATTCTAATGAATTAATAATAAATAAATACAAGGATTTAAATTGCTATCAAAATTTTTGGATTTACTCTAACTAATACTATAAAAAAGCCATAAAATGAGAAGTCGAAATTTGAATTAGAAAAAAAAAAAAAAAAAAAAAAAACATTGTTTTTCTCAAAAGTCCCCCCCCCCCACCTTTTTTGTAGAATGTTTGTAAACAATATTTTCCTCTAATTGAAGGCTTAATTTAGGTAAAATGATATACTTATCTTTACGTCTTAAGTGTAGGTAATTTCAATTTGTACAAAAAAAAAGGCTTAAAAATAGCTGAAAACTGTAAGAAAGGCCAATTTTAAAGTAATTAAATTTTAGTAATATGTAAGATTTGGGCCTATGTTATATGGTTGCCTTAACGTTGACTCCAATTTAAAAAAATTACAGAAAAAAGATTTTAAGAAGTTAATTTCCAGGGCTAATAGAGTGGCCGTGGTAACCGAGCGGGTTAACTCTTGACCAGTGTTGTTTTTGTCAAGTTTTGGGTTCAAGCCTTGGTACTTTGTACAGCATGGTTACTGCCTCTAAACCTATCGGGGTAAAAAGTTTTTACTTTGTTGTAATGAGGATGTTAGGAGAGTGGGTTGCCAGTTCAGGTGTAGTTCTTGGCACTTGAACTTGATTCTAAAGTACAAGGCCCATCTCCAATTATTCTAGTATAGCTTCATAGTAGGATTTTGGTAAGTGATCAATCGACTCAAGTAAAATTAAATTTTTAAGTAATTAATTGTTTATTTTTCACCTATTGACAAAATTATATAAATAAGAATACTAGGTTACATTAAAGTACCAAAGCATCTATGAGGAAGACCATGATGCTCTTTTCATTTATATTTCTTCTTTCCAAAATAATTTCATTGATTTTTTACATAAATGTACTTCCAAAACTTAAGAAATGACTAAAGTGTTTCAATACATGATAACATTCAGTCATATATAAATCATGCATGCAACGTACATAAATTTTTAATACCCAAACCATTTTGATATTTTTTTTCATTCTAGTTATATAAGAAATTTTTTAACAAATAATTCATAATTCATTCATTTAATGAACTATATGTGAGATGAACAACCCTTTTCCTAAAGTATTTTTCAGATAGGCAAACAATATATTAATTGTTTCCTCTTTCTTTCATAGGTTGAAAAGAGGAGTGTGTAAATAAGATAGAATAGAAAGAGGAATTATACATAAATCTCCAAATGCCTCGAGCATTTGTTTCAGCTTCATCCAAAACAAAAAAATGGCCGTCTCAGAAACACATAAAGATGGCTCATTTCTGCTTGTACATAGTAATTGTTTGCATGTTACTGTTTAATAAATGTTTTGTTCTATAACCGTTGCCTTCTTCTGTATATACAATATTATTTCGTAGTTTATAGTGTAGTAGTTAGCTGAAACTCTAGGGAACTTTTTAGTTTGTAGTGCTATGCAATGGTGTCGGAGATTGAAAACTTGTATAAATATAGAAAGTTTCTTGTATATATTTTAGAAATACAAAGTGCAAGTAATATTTGATATTCACATAATAAACACTTAAGCTATAAGAAAACGTTTGTTTTGGTAATAAACATCGAGGTTCGTTATTTTGGATCTATTATCTTGAAAAAGAGATTAGATCTTATTAAATACCGTAAATTCTAAGAAATGAATTGAATTATGGTTTAGAGTTGGAAGAAAATTAAATTTTTCCCATAAGATGTTTTAATTTACAGTTGCAATCTTGGGAATAATTATTAAATCGAAGTTTCTAGAAATAATATAATATCAAGCACTTATCACATCAGAGAAGTTTTGGTTTTTATGCAGTATGTTGTTTGTTTGTTTTTAAAATATCTAAGCAATATAAAGATAATTTTATATTTTTGCCTTTTGGCTAATTGATATAATAATACTCTACGAAGGATTATGGTATAATATTACTAATTCATTCTCTGATTATTTTTTTAAAAAAAATCCCGGTGATAAACAATTAATTCTTGTAATAATTTACTGCTGAATGCAAGTATCACAAAATTCATTACTCTGATTACTGGGATACATGCATCCCAGTAATCAGAGTAATGACTTTTTTGTGATACCTGCATTCGGCTGATACAAGATGAAAAATATTCGCATTTTTTAATCTTCATCTTTGACATAATGACTCTAGTCAATTGAAGAGAACTGTAATTTACGTTATAATCCTTAATATTCTTTTTTGAACTTATGCTTAGTACCTTCTAATAAAACAATCAATTTATTAAGAGGAAATCTATCTTGGAAACTAATTTTATGTAGCCATATCTTTGATTTTATACCTGTGAAAATATCATTACTACTGATTCATACCGAGAACACACACGCGCTAGACTTCTATTAATACATAAATATATCTTTGAGTTTTTGTACGTACTTTTAGAATATTTTCAACCTTTTGATCTTTATTAAATTTTAAGCACAGACTCCAAATTATATATACCTATTTTATTTTACAAAAAATTTAAGAACGCATTAAAATTAATTTATAAACTACCTTTCTTCTTAAAATCCTAACCAAACTCAGTATTTTGATTCTGGTAAAGTTTATAAGTTTAAACTTTTAGATTGCGGTTTAATTTTGAACTTTTAGAGTAGGAAAAGAACACTAAATAATTCTCTCAAATGAAAAATGTTAAAATAGAAGATGAAAAACTCACCAACAATTTATAAACAGAGGTCACATCACATTATTTTTTAAAAAAATTATCGTAACCTAAATTAGATAAGACTGCTTTCATAAGCAGGTTCAGATCCATGAATGAAAGAAAGTAGAAATACTCATTCAAAACTTTAATATTCAGTTTAACCAATTATTATACTTATAGAAAGTATTAAAAATAGTTACAAAATTAAAATTATGGCAGAAAAATTAATTTCTAGTTTCCATTTTTCAGAATAATAATACTTAAGGCTCTTCATACACGCACAGCAACTGAATAATTCAAATAAGATCGTAAAGGAAATTTGGTTGATAGTGTAATTGTGAAAGTTTGATTTTCGAAGGAAAAAATAAACAGTTGTAAAATTAACAGTAACAGTTTAAATGTATTGATATAAAGAAGACTGAAAAACGCTTGATATGACCTAATGTTCATATTGTTCATGTCTCTGAAGCATTGTTCTTTTTATAGCGTAGGACAAATATGTGAGATATTTTGAAGTATTTTTAACATATGAATTCGAATATATTTTAAATATAAATGTGTTTTTATATTTACAAGGGCAATGGCTAAATATGAGTGTGCGTCTAGAATTACATGTATTTTTTATATTATATTGATTCATATTTTTATTAGTTTGGATATTGCATCATTTTTTTCTTTTTCTTTAAATAATATTGCATTTTTGTTATAATGATTCGTTAATATATAGTTCTTATTGGAGGTATTTTATAATTGTTTTGACAGTCAAAAATCTAGCATTTTGTGTGACTTATTTTCACAAACAATAACTCTAAGTGATATGAAAATATGTTAAACTGTCTAAAATTTTTAATTTCTTTTTAAAAATATTTTGGTCTTAAAATTTTAAAAGTTTTCAAAATAATTTTTTTTAACTTAAAGAATAATGATTTATGACTGCGACTTAAGAGAAATAGTGTTATAAACTGGTATGGTAATGTTGTGGTTTTTTTTCTTGTTATACAATTTCTGAAGTGTAGTTATTTTACATGCTATGTGGGACAAATATGTGAGATTTTGTATAGCCTTGGAAATTGATGAATATTTGAGTATTGTAAATATAACTGTGATCTGATTTTTTTTCAGACAATGATTTAAAAAAATGTGTGTCTAAAATTCTTATACAGTGTATATATATATATATATATATATATATATATATATATATGTCCTTTATTATTTTAATTATATATTTCTATTGATATAAATTACTGTATTGATTTATTATTGGGATTCATTGGGTATTGCATGGTTATTATGATTGATGAGTTTATAGTGTTTGAAGAAAGGATATTGTTATATTTATATGATTAAAATGGCATTTAAATCGCCACTCCTTTCCTCATAGCTATGAAGGGTTCTTTCCTTCTATGAAGGAGACATGTATATTGTTTTGTTTCTATGATAACATGTTACATGCTTATTGGATTAGTTATATTATCTGGACATGTTTTTTGGGATTGTATAAGCAAGATATTTGTGAAAGTTATTGGGTGGATTCGTCTTGTGCTTATTTTTGATTGCTATTGCTTTAGTAGATGATTTAGAATGCTGTAAATGTAGATGTAGAATTTTAAGTATTTTTTCTTTTAAATTTTTTTATTTGCATTATTGTATCGATTAGCTATTGATATGTTTGATATTATTGTTATTATTATATCCATGGATAAGGGAATTGTGTATTTTAAATGACTTTTCAATCGCCATGCCAATTGTGGCTTTGAGAAGGTTTTGATATGTTAAGCATTACACTCCTTCTATGAAGGAATTATGTAAATGTATTGATGGTAGTGGAAATGTTTTATATGTATTCTGAAATATTTGGTTGAAGTCTTCAGTAGACACTAACACGATGTATTATGTAAATTACTAATGATATGTATAATAAACTTTCTTTTCATTTTCACAAAATTGTGTTTTTGTCAAGTTATTAGAAAAACAGATTATAACCTTTACACATAATATATTTTTGTAAAACAAATATTATTATATCAATTAAAAATGCTAAAAAAAGTAACTAAAGTCACATTTCTATGTTCCTTTAAGCTGTACGTAAGAATGGAATATTTTTATGTAATTGTTGTGGATTATATTGCATCAGTTGATATGTAAGCAATTGTGTGCTGATATTCAAAGACAAAAAAATAATTAAACAATTTTCAGAAAGTAATAATAAAACACGCTTGGGAATAAATATCATTCTTTTTCAAAAACATAAACAATAAGTCAGCCCTTAGTTCAAATTTGCTAGAACACATCAGATCAACAATTGAAATAATTGCATTGTGTTTTATAAATATTAACAAAGGATAAATAATTGGTTTTTTAAGTGTGAATAAGTGAAATAAGTTATAGCAAGAAAATTCAATTTTTTCAAAAATTGCTAATTTTATCCACCAATTCAAAATTCGAAGTAAAAAAATTGCTAAAAAGAATGTATTCACTACTTTCATGTATCTTATTTATGAGAATTATTGCTAATTACTTTGTTCTGCGTAACTATTAGGTATATTTGTATTTTATATAGGGATATCATCTTGACTAAATATTAGTAAAAATTGGGAGATATTTCTTTAAAAATTTTTTAACAGGATGATAATTTTTGGAGCTTTTGAAAAAATCCTCTTCGTAATATGACACTAAAAATGAGCTTTAACTTCAGAAGAAGGTAAAAAAAACACCAAGTATTATATCGTTTTTTAATGACAATCAAGTTTCTTACGAAAAATAATAACAATGATAAATACTTTTAAAACTAGTGTTTTTACAATACCAGAGAGAACTCCTTAAAAATTTTTGGGAAGGTTACCTTATTAATACTGTTTATTTTTAAATAAATGATCCTAAAACTATTTCTAGAATAATTATAAATCCTAAATTTTGTATTGTTCATTGTATATCGTTTAATTGTTCCTTATTAATAATTTTAGGTACCTGATTATAATAAAGACTTGAATTTTGATCAAAATATTAAAGTTTGATTAACAATTATACCATTGTTTGCTTAACAAAACTTCTTCTATATTGAAGCTGGAATTAATAGAAAAGAATTCAAGAACATTTAATATTAAACAATACACATACAAGGCGTCTCCAGAAACTAAGTACCGTTTTGGAAAAACTTACATAAAAAACCTTCCTTCAAAAAAAATAATTTTTTTTTAACATAAAAGAGCTTGTTGGAAACGATTTTTCTACCCATGTTGAGGAATTTTTTAAATAAAAAATAACTTGTCTATAGCCTCTTTAGAGAAAGTTGCCACCAGAGAATAGTATTTGAATTATGCGGAAACTCATAACAAAGCAATATCTTATTGTGAATCATTTGTTTTCATGAATGTTCTCATTCCCTTTTCCAGCCAAACCATTACTGACAAAAGAAGGCCTCCCACTCCATGCTTCGTGTGACTAATACCACCTGCCTAACGACGTCAGAACGAGGACCGCGAAATTTATCGCGGCTAAAGGCTAGAATTTTTACCTCTTCGTTAGCCTTAGCTTTGAGCACCATGCAGGTGACAGTACGATTTTGATCGGTTCCACCCCAATTTTGAGGGAGAAAACCCTGGGAGTGGCCAGGAGCCTTCCACCAACCTCACGAGATGACTTGCGGCTCGACGGTTATTTAGAGTACCCCTTTGCCGCAAAGGCACTATACATTTACAAACATCCATGTCTTCTCCGGGATTCGAACCCAGATCCTACGGTACCGCACTCAGCGTTGCTAGCCACTATACCGGTTGGGTGACCCCGTGCTTCGTCATGAGTATTGGTTCACCCAACATTGGATTATCGGACCCACTTTCTCACCATTACATTTTCCTCACTGTACGTTGACGATGAATTTCAACTGGCTTAGCATTCCTTGCGTTCAAAAAACTGATTACAGAAAGCACTCCACAGTCGGTGGGATCGGCAGTCGTCTTAAACATTTTGAACACATACCAACACGGGTATAAACAACACAGTTCAACTTTAATAGCGTCACTGAGCTGACGATCTTCCAGAGACACTTGAGCGAAAGTGTTGAACTGCAAAACTATCACTGCGGTTACTGTAGAACGAAACGATACTCAGTTTCCAGACACGTCTCATACTTAATGATAAATTTTAATATCTGATTAAATAAGTTTTTAGTGAAACTTTTTTTATAATTCAGCCTTTGAAAGAAATTAATTCAAATACTTACAAATGAAATTTTATGAAATTTAGTGCAAGAGATTTGTGTAATTTTAAATTTATTATCAGCCAAACATTTTGAGAAAAGAAGTTAGAAGGCACATAAGTTACTAATACAGGCCAGTTACTATATCAGTTAATACATGCCAGTTACAGGTATTTAACAGGAATAATATACACGTACAAAGTTACTGATCACAAGGTTTTTTTCACTTAAAGTTGGAATTTCTTCTGTTGTTTGAAAATATTCTAACTTTACAGCTTTTTAAGCCAAAAGCTACTTTTTTTTTTAGTTTGCTTAGAATATAATTTAAAAGCAACTATTAATAAAGATTTCAGTCATGATTTTTGCAATACTTCTTTTTCAAAAGTATAGTTTATATATATATATATATATATATATATATATATATATATATATATATATATATATATATATATATGATTTCTCAAAAAAAATTTCTGAACGTAGTAGAAAATCATATAATTATTTACTTACTTTTAAATAAAATTTTAAAAAGTATGGATGCTTACGAGTATGCAAATATTTTTTAAAGAACTTTCCATAAGTAACCTTCTTCTTAATAGCACACAGATCAAGAATGCACTCGCTTATCTTGCTTTCCAGAATGCTCTTTGATCATAAGTAATTGTATCTACTGCATCATGAAGTATTCTCAAATTCAAAAAGATTTACTGTTTTAATATTTAAGTAACTTTAATAATATTACATAGTTGGATTTTAAATCGCATCCCCAATCTTCAACACGTTTTTATGGGGAAAAAATCGTGTAAAATGGTGAATCGATTTCCAGTATTTACAAAAATTTAGAATGAGAACTAATGAGAAGTGAATATTAATTTATTTTACCAGTATTATAAAAACTTTTAAATACACACATGAACCTATAAATACTATAATCGTCAGAGTATCATGTTCAATTTCCTTCATCCAATGAAATTTTCCGCCTTCCATTTTAAGCCGCACCTGATTTTCAGTAGCATTGACATTGGGAAAAAAATGCAGCTTAGATTCGAATAAATACGGTAATTTATGGGACTCTCCTCACATTTTCCTTTTCACAATCATGTCTTTTTTCCGCTTAAAGTAATTTTGTCTGTTAATCTACATCCTACCCATTGTTCTTTTTCAATCTGTTAACATTCAAAACGGTAGCACTGTCACTGTAGCCAAGTAATCTTCGTCACCATTTATTGGCACGTAGTGTCTCATTCGAGCAAGTAAAGTTTCCAAATTAATATAGTGATTTTCTATTAAATGCTTATCAAATTCCTAATCGGAATGTAAATATTTAACAAATATAGAACATTCATTAAAGAAAACAAAATAAATTACATGTAGGAAATCCACAAACTTTATTTAAGTAAGACTTTAATAAATGATCAATCAACGGGCATTAAATTTTCTGCTTAACTGCTCAATTTTTATATTTTCACATAGCAAAAAAAAAAAAAAAAAAAAAAAAAAAAGAGCTCGGAATACTTATTAATACTGTTAGATGTACATTTTCAGGGATAATTAAAGGGTTGAAAAATTGGTCATATAAATCTAAAACTATTCATTTTTTTGTCTCCAAGAATTTGTTTTTCTAAAAGTTCTTTTTGGTTAGTGAGTGGGAATGAATTTTAAGAGGAAAAAGCGGATCCAAGCATACGCTGAAATTATTTGACCATTTAAAAAAATCTAGAAAAGACCATCTAGAAAAGAGGAAATGTAAAGGGAAAATGAATTCGTTTCACTATTTGTATAGCATTTCTTATTTATCTTCTACTAACGTCAGAGAAGAATTAGAGCTGAAACATGCCACATCCTGGGTTAAAAAGCTTAATTAGGCTTATTAAATTTTTCTTCTATTTAAAAATCATCACACACACATACACATATGTAAACAATTCTAGAACTTAGCGAATAATATATGAAATGCTGACTACTTGCTCTAGTGTTACAATTATAAAAACTAAATTTACAATCAAATGAAAATAAAAAAGGAAAAAAAATCTCAAAGAATTGTTTCTCCAGCTCAAAGTAAAATATATTAACATTACATTTTATCTTTTGAATTTACTTAAATTATATTATATCAAACAAAACTCCGATTCTTATTTTAGCTTGGGGCATCACTAACTTACGCAAAATAATATAACTATGTATCTGGAATGTTTATGTGTATTGCATTCTTAAATAAACTTCAATACCCTTCAAAAACATTTCACTTCAATTCTATGAAAGCTCAGTTTGTTGTGCCTGGTGAAACTGTTTCGAAATGAAACAATTTAATAACTAACTAAGGGGTAAAAGTGACATTTTAAAAAAATTAGACCGTAGAGAGCCGAAGGGTATCAAATAATGTGTAATTATCAGTTTTGAGAAAGAAGGCGTTCATTTCTTTCATCACCTAAGGCGTAGTATTGCACTTAGAGCAGTGAAAATGGCCTTGCAGAATTTTCAGTGGTGCATCTACAGGTGTGTCCATACTAAACTACCTAGATGACGACACCACCGGTTCCGATGAGTCTAGAATGTTGAAAACAGAACCAACCTGAAAGAATTGAAAATGGCCTCGATACAACAGGGAAAAAATATACTTAAGACGTTATTTTGTAATCTTAATGCAATTTCTTTGTTCAGTCTTCCGTTAGTTATATACGGTTTTATTACATGAAATTAATCACGTTTTTTTTAAGAAATAATAAAAGAAAAATATATTTTTTATTCCATTCAAAAGCACGTTATTTACTTAGATAAGAGATTATGAAAATATTAGGGATCTGAGTCATAATCTGAATGTATTGTATTTTGTAAAAGTTTTAATTTATTTAAGATTAGCATTATTTTATTTTTTGATTATAATATTTCAGGTCTTCTATAAAACTTTCAAATATTTCGTTGGCGAATTTGTATTTATTTATTTTCTTTACTGTACAAGAAAATGATTCAAACATTTTATAAATAAATTTACATTTTAAGGAACGGCAATTTATAATCAGCTTTTACAAATTAATTTAATTGAATATACAGCATTCGTCAAAATATAGTACACACTTTAAAGATCAGTTTTTATTTAAACGATAAACAGTGACTGTGCAACTTTTATGGCGCAAGTGCCACTTTTGACTAAACTGCGAAACGATATACAGAACTAATAGGACAAATTATTAACTTTTAAATTGTACATATATATATAATAACAATATTTAAAGAAAATCATTATATATAAACTTTTGTGAGGAAAGCTTAATGAGTATAGTTACACCTCAGTAAATATCATAAGATATATTTCATGCTTAATATCCCTTACAAAATGCAACAAACTTTTACATATTTCTCATTAGCAATTATTATTTTCTTAATAGTTGTCAAAGAGTTTTTTTTACAAAATATGAAATGATGTTTAACATAATAATTTGGTTTTGTATTGTATTATTCAAAATGTATGGTTGCTAAGTATTTTATGATTTCCTGCTTTCAAAAATTTTGTTATTCAAGAAAAACGTAATTCTTAACTATATGAATATACTGCATACATTTAATCCCTTTTAATGATAAAAATCATGTTGACCTTAGACGTGGGGTCAAATTTTTTTTGTTTGCATTAAATTTTGAATTTGCAGTTACTGGGTTCATAGTTTCTGCATAATACATAAACATACGAATACACAATATTTGAGATTTCTTTCTTAACTTTTGATTAATAGGTACCAAATTTATCGATTTTGTCTCAAATTTCATTAAAGAATCCAATTATTTGTAGAAAGATAGTAACGATAGTCTTACAATTTCTTGATTTTATGTTATTTTATTTCGAATTGGCGCTTTCTACTTAATAATCTTTCATTGTCTTATTTAAACCTTTTCTGGAAAATGTGATTCATTAATTCTTTGATTAAATATCTCCTCTAGCACTTCATTAAAACTAGAGAGAAGATGCAGTATAGTTTTTATAGTTACATTTCTTAAAAACATTTAATCAATCTTATTTGGATACACAAAACAAAAACATTTCCCATGTTCAAAAAACTTAAACCTAATGACTTAAGAAGGACAATAAATGTTTCGAAGCCTTTTAGGCTATTAAAATTTTGTTACTTTTGTGCCTGAAACAATTGCTATTGCTAGGCGAGAAAAAAATCTGTTTTTTCTTAAAAATTATTTTGTGAAATTTCAATATTTCATCTAAAAATAACTTGAAACTAAAAAAGTTATCAGACAGACATATTGATGCAAATGTGGACTGATTTAAAATTCAGATATATTAAGGTCAAAATTTTCTTTACTACATTTTCCTTATTCTCAAGCATTTTTCCCAATAAAAACAATACTTTTCACTGACATTTTACAAGTAAATAACAGTGACACTCAAATCTTCAATTCTCTTATAATTAGAATCTTTTCCCAAATTCCTAATCTTTTGAATCAAGCAAAAATGTAGTAGGGTAATTTTTAAACAGGACGCGCGCTAAACTGTGATTTAAAAACAAGAAGTCATTGAGTAAAAACTAAATTTTTTTCTAATAAAAACAGCATTCCTTTTTATTCACTAAGTGTATACAAAAGGGAATACAAAGCATACTGCTACTAATAAGATTTATTTTTATAATTTGAGGATGAAAGTCTCGATCAAAAGGAAATATATAAGGCAGAAAAGCATTACCAAAAATTAAAATTTAGTCACTACTGAATTATGAAAATTACCATCAGTTACCAACTTCATAAAAACAAATTTGAAACTTTGAAGCATTATAATAAAATGCTTTCGATAATACATTGGTTTTCGTTACAATGAATTGTTTGTAATGGAGATATGTATGTGAAAAGTTATGAAAATAACATAAATGAGAAACATAATAAAAAGAATGCAGATAAGTTTGGGAAGTTTGCATGTAGCCAAACAATCTTACAATTTTATTTACACTATATATTTCCATGCATAATCCGAGAAATTTTTGACCTTTTTAAAGTTATAGTAAGGGGTCGGCAACCCTGGCGTAGTTATTCCTGAATGAGCCCTGTATCAAAATTTCTTGGGGGCCCTTTAATATTTCACAATTTTTCTTACATATGGTGAGGCCCCTGTATCATTAATACGACTGATATGGTGGTAGTTACACCAATAGTCGGCACTTATTGGGTGCTTTGGGCCTTTTATTCAAAAAATGCGATAACCGTATAAATCCTTCAAAATCAGTGTTTGAGTCCGAGTTCAGTACATTTCGTAAAATTCACATACATTAATTGAGTTGTCTAAACCTGAAGTTTGAAGTTAGTCTTCTGCAAATTTTTCTTTCTGCTCATTTTCGAAAGAAAAAAAATAGCGCTGAAATTAAGATTAACACAGATAGTGTAAAGATAGCAAATCACTTGAAAAAATGTGTTAGCTTCAAATAAAAAAAATATCAGATATACCGGAAATAAAGCTGCCGTCATCGGCGTCTGGAGTTTTACTTTACGCCATCATGACAACATATTTGAAAATTACAGGATTTTCTTACCAATGCGGCTTATGTATGGGTTTCGAATTTTGAATAACTTTTTGAGGAAAAAACATATTCTCGTCTTATACACGGATCGGATTATATTCTGAAATATACAGAATATAAATAGATATGATTTAAATATTGACAAACTGTATTATTCTTTAAGAAATATATGTTGAAGTGCAAGAAAACTGTATAGTAATTTCTGAACAGCATTTTCTTTGAATAATTTCATAGAATAATAAAGGTATGCGCTTTTTAAATATATTCCGGCTTTCAATGTTTGTTATTAGTCTCAAATTCATTTTCTTGTTTACATATCACCATTGAACAGATTAGAATCATCTAATTAATCAGTTAACATTTAGTTGTAAAGTCTTTATAAATAGATGAACTTGGAGACACTTTAAGAGTTTAAATTTATGAAATTCTCGATAAAATAAGAAACATCTTCATCAAACTTGAAAATGATATTTGAGTTTCTAAGAATCAAAATTTTAATTTTAATTTGGACAAGCTACTGTATAAAAAATAGAGTTAAATGATATGTAATGTTTATACATTTACATGTCGGTGAATTTTGCTGATTTTTTAGTGCTTTCTATTTCACGAGGACATCAAATCTAATTTAAGTTCGCATATTCTGTATTACTTTTCGCTTCACTGTTTTATTTTATTTATTCATGTATCGTAAATGTCAATGTCTCAACTCAATGGAAGTTTCTGCTATATGATATGAAGTAACAATGTAATTCTTTCCATGTTGTGCTAATTATATGGTACTAATCTCTATAATTCAGTCAAAATAATATTCAAAAGGTGTTATGAGTGTACAATTAGTCAAAACTGTTTGCACTAAATCACCAGAATAGAGTTTCTTAAAAATCTCTTTGTGATTAAAATACGTATCTCGCAAAGATTGTGTACTAGAATGCAATAACTTGAAATATTTAGTGAAAATTCTTCAATAATTCTAATTACAGAAATAAATTGTGAAGAAACTTCTAGTAATAAGAATTATTACATTTGTCACAAGTTTAAATATTTCGGTATGCAGTTATTCAGTAAAATTTCAATATTGTTTTGCATTTTAATTATATTTAAGTGTTTTTTACTTCTTATTTTGACAATAACTATTTTTTTTACTTTTTAATTAACGTATAACTTTAACAAACGTTTCTCTCTATTCGATATAAAACGTAGAGCTTGAATCATATCGCACAGGCAAACTGTACATTGGAGTTTAAATTTTGTGACAGAATGATTATTGTCACTGTTTTTAATAAAATATATTATTAGAATGCCGATTTCATATGTCTATGGTTAACGCCTTCGATGTCTTTCATTCGGATATCTGTCAACACTCACTACTCGAGCGTGGGTGCGTCTTTTCTTTCTATATAAAAAGTACTCTACGATTAATGTCAGTACTGCCAAGATAACACCTATAAAGATAACGATGAAAACTCCACCTGAAAAATGAAATAAAAACTTATTACTTCTCAATACCTTATAATTTTGGGTTTTACATTTTAAAATTAACTGGTACTGTTAATCTTTTCTTACCAATATTTGCAATGCTTATACCATCGCTTTGTTGCTCACTGTCATCACAATCTTTCTTAGCTGGATTCTTATTCCACCACTTCTCTTTCAAACCTTCCAGTTTTCTTTGATTTAGAAGTTTCAAAATCCTTTAAGTAAAAAACAGTCACCCCAAAAAGTATAAATTATATCAGATAGTTTCGAAGATAATTGTAATTGGGGTGTCCTTTAAACTTAATGTGGATAATCTTAAATAGTCTTAATGAAGATAATCTTAGAGCTTTAGCAAAAAGTCTAACTCAGCGATTCTCAAACTATGGGGCACTCTTCCCTAAGGGGGCGTGATAATCCTACGGGGGTGCGAGCATTTCGAAAAGTCGAAAAAGATTTAAACTAATTATTAATTTACCGAAACGAAGCAAAACAAAATACATTCTGACATATTAAAAATAAAATACACATTTACACCGATATATTTATAAATCTATCAGTACTGTACAATGTATTTGATAGTTAATTTATCAATACTAAATTAAAAACAAGTTAAATAATTACTAATGACTTTCATGGGCTTGTCATGTACAAAATTTAATACTTATCTTAATAATTTGTGCTGTTTATAATTGAAGTCATATTGTAGCTTTAGAGTCAAAGAACATTAATATTGCATTCAAAACATTGATATTGTTTGGGGGTGGGGGGTGATGAAATTTGTGATGACTGAAAAGTAGGTTGCAAACATTGAAAGTTTGAGAAGCACTGCTTTAACTTACAAAGAGATAATTTCAAGCAAAACCAGATTATCATGCAGTTATTAAAACACACACACAATATGAACATTTTCCTACAACTTTCTTCAAGCTTTTACCCAACTTACTACCTTTGTGATTAATTACTAATAAAATTGTTCTCTTTATTATTAATTAATCAGAAATCATAATATTTAGAGTATATTTAATAAACCTATAATAGAAGTTTACCTATAATAGAAATAACCGACCTAAACAGAAACCTATAATAGAGAAAGACAGGAATTAACAAATGGTGGTATTTTGAAAATCATCAAAGACTTCAATTTCATCATCCTGTATAAAATGGGCGATTCTTAATGGCTGCAGATCAGATTTTTTGAAAAAAAATCATCCATTCAAGAATTATTTTTCGTTAATTCTTTTAGCAAAAAATTATGTATTTTAGTGCATTTTTTTAAAAATTACAGTACTTATGAAAAAGCTTTGACTTTCATTTTACTTAACTTTCTCCTTTGAACACTTCAGACAAACTGAACAAAACAGATAGTTATAGATATTTACACCTTCCTTCGGATAAGGCCTGAGCAAACATTTCCTTTTCGAAAGTGGGCGTTACTTTTTCTCTTCTGACACACCCCTGTGCCGGAGAGAGGCTTCAACACACATTTTTTCCTCAATCGTAAGTTAGAAGTCAATGGTCTTAAGGTGCGTTCATTATAAATAACTTCCGCAATTATTATTTTTTAAGTGATCTTTAAATTGTCACTTTTATCAATTTTTTTAAATATTACCTAGAATTTGGTGTAAAATGTTTTCTAAATCCAATTTAATAGTATACCTTTCTTTCATCTATTGAACTATTCTATTATTTTGTGCAATCCATGCGAATTTGAATTGACTGAAATAAGTCGTCAAAAAATTCTCTATTGCCATGAAAAAACATTAGATAAAAATATAATTAAATAGTAATTGATCCCTAATAGCAATGATAATAAAATTTAATTTGTTATTTCTATTTTTATAATAAATTTCTAGTTCTAATGTAGAGTTTGATCAATGCTATGCTTAGGGACTGTAAACAATTTTCTAAAACCCTATTTCACTATTTGCATTTCTATAATAGGGGTATTCAACAGCACTAAAAGCACTAACTTATTTATAATTTATTGAAGATACAATTAAAGAATATAATTTAGTATGTTTAAAATATACATTAAACACTAAGGAAACTAAGTTATAAAGTGCTTACGACAGCGTTTCTCAAATTGTGGAACACACCCCCTAGGAGCATAATAACCCAACGAGGGGGGGAGAGCATATCCAAAAGTCGAAAATAAAGCATTGTTTAAAAATATTTATTTCTTGAAAGGAATCAAAACAAAACACCATTCTGACATAATAAAAAAAATACGCATTTACACTGATGTAGTATATTTATAAATGCATCAGTACTACACTCACTGTATTTAATAATTAAACAATACCAAATTAAGAACAAGTTCAACAATTATCAATGACTCCATGGGCTTGTCGTATGGAAAATTATATAAAAAAATAATACTTATCTTTATAATTTTTACGTTTTGTAATTAAATTCGTATTGTAGATTTACTTCAAAGTACATTATTGTTGAATTCAATACATTGTTATTGTTTGAATGGGAGAGGGGGAGGGGGTGCGAAGAAAATTATGATTGAAAATTGGGTCACAAGTATTGAAAGTTTAAGAAGCACTGGCACATTTTAATTTCATTAAGGCAAGATCCTGAAAAATGTCAAATTATTTTTATATACAGACAACATTTAAACAAATGGTCATGAATTTATACTCAGATTCTTTTGTATCTAAAAATATGATAGATTATTTTTTCGGCTTCTTAGTATAATTTGATTATTAGAAATAAAATTTGTTGATAAAAGTGAAAATAAATTCTTCAAAATCTGTATTAACTCAACTGGATGCCCCCGCATATGGTTTAAGTGTTTCAGGTTATTCTAGCTTTGTTATAAGCTCACATCCTTCGATTTTTTAAAATCATTAATAGATACTTACGCGCTAGACAGCTGATCTTTCAAGGGAGAACCTTGCTGAACAGCTAAAGCTAAAGGCTTACGGCTGAATTCACTTCCAACGGAGACGAGTTCACAATAGTCATCACAGCGTATTTTACTTGTGTTGAATCCGCTGTCGAGAAATTTTTTAAAGCTTATAATAGAACAAAAATAACAAAAATTATGAACACATAATAAGTTTTCCTATTTCAGATTCTCTGCAATACTTTTTCCTGTCATATGAGTGACAATCGAATATAATAATACACGCTCCTTATAACGTAAAATAGAAAATGTTGAATAAGTAGGAAGAATAAGTAAAAAAAAAATAGTCACGGAAAATCACAGTTGCTTTAATAAGTATTAAAAAAAATTGACATCTAAAAACTAACTAGGCATGAATTCCAAAATAATATTTAATTGTGTCACTATCTCCTTTAAATACTACTTCAAGTGAAATTACTTTGAAAAAAAATACAGTTATATTTCACTTATAACCATTGGGAAGACAAAAGTCTATGTGAGACATAATGTCTTCCACAGTTTTTAATAAAATATTCTCTGTATTTAAAAGGGGATATCATGAAATTATTTGTAATTTATCCCATTTTTATATTTTAGATTCATTTATTTCTCAATATTTCAGTAACTAATTAGATTTTAATATTTTGAGAAATTCTCTTGGAAATCATAAATTACGGAAATATTTCATAAATCATTATAAATATAATCATATAGTTCTTTTCCGGGTTTCACAATTCTAGGCTGCGAAACATTTAATTCTAAGCCCTAATTTAATTATATCTGAAAATAAGCGCTAATTTTTGGTAAACTACGTGAGAATGCGCGCGGGTCATCCCAGAAGCTGTCAAACTTGATATTGAACGGCAATTTATTTTTTCTTTCCCATCCCTCTTTTTCACAATCGTTTTATTGAGGACACGACCTTATGAAGGAAAGTTGAAAGGTTTCTGCTTCAGCTTCCAAAGAATTATTACCGTTATTTATCTATTTTTTAATAAATTAAAGGGAAAAATTCACCGACTTTCCATTTTAGAATTCATTTCAGATTTTAGAATTCATTTTGATTTCAGTCCAAACGAATGATTTCCCGAAAAGGAATTACTGGAAACGAATTATATGTACAATTAAATTTAATATCAATTTGTTTGTAATTATACATTTGAAAATAAAAATTGCTCTTTTATTCCGTATTAAGGGGACTTGGTAGCCTTTGAGCAAACTTCTTTATTTACGTACTTAAAAATTATATTTTAGCATTTTATACAATGTTTCTATTCGAGAAAATGTTACCAGATGAAAATTTTCATATATTATTCACACAATTTTAAAAATTTAAATTTTTTGAAGAAAATTGGGAAAATTTTAAAATTTTACTCCTTTTGTAAAAATTAAGTTTTTGACCTGAATTTTTTATAATATTCTTATTGATGTTCTAAATAACTTTAGGGATCTATTTTAGAATAACTTCATTTGTTTTCGAGAAAAAAAATAAAATGTTGATATACAGGCTAAAAATCAAAGAAAAAGCCAACATGTCTTACATTTTATTTTTTTTAAAAAAAGTATTCAGTTTATAGCAAAACAGATCCCTAATTTTATTACATGCTTTACTTTAAACACGCAGGAAAAAAATGGAAGTGATTGGTAAATAATTGTCGAAGGAGTAGCATTTTGAATGCACTAAAGTTTCGAAAAACACAAACTGGGAAAAACCAATTTAAAGTTTATAATTCTGAAAAAATAATTATTATAAGCTTAATTAAACTTAAAATACAACTTTAAGATATTAGTTATACGTTTTTCTTTAAAATAATTGCATTTTCATATGTTTTCAACCCACACATTTTTATAAATGATCAACTTTTAGAGAGTACTAATTGCACAAGAAAATTCAAGAAAAACGTTAAAAAAAAATTTTTTTTTTTTTGTCACGACAGAAATTTTAGCTGTTTTTCTTCTTATAATATTAAAGTATTACATTTGTATGAAAAATATATAAGGAATAAGAACTGAAATTATAAAATTATTAATATAAAATGCCTTAATTGAAAAATTTTACATGCACACATTTCACAAGGAAGAAAAATTACATTATTGTATTGCCTCGGAAATTTTCTGCTTTTAATACTACACATTCTTTTTTATAGTTATCATTTCTATTTATAAAATAGATTTGTTTTATCATAACGCATTTTTTAGCTTTTTTTTCTAAAAAGGGGGTGTGGCTGAATTGCCTAATTTGTTTTCAAATGAAGTTTTATTCAACTTCTAACTTTCCGACCTGCACAAGTGATATATCAATCGAAAGATAATAATGCAAAGAATAAGATTAAATGAAAATAAAAAAAACGATAGGTTTGTGATTTTTAGGGTACCAAGTCCCCTTAATAATAGTTTCTAACAAAAGTTTACTAAAAAATAATAGAATTTTAGATTGCATTAGTTGTGTGAAATTTTATACTTTTCTCTCCCTTGAGCACAAATAATGCTTCACCATATCTTTTTCTGCTTTATATCCTCCCAATAATTTTTGGAGTTCAAGCATAAATTTTCAGTACATTACTTTTAAAATATTAAACAACTATTTTTGATTGTCATATGTCTCCACTGAAGAAGGGTGCCTCGTATTGGCGTAACGTACACTCCCGCATTGCGGGGGGAGGGGGCAGGATAATAGGGGCCCATAACCTATATCATGTTATGGTTTTTCAATTTTATAAGAACCGGCTTGGGGACCCAAACCTAACTTTACAGGAGGCCCTAGTATTCTTCATTACGCCAATGGTGCTTCGTTACATGGAATCACTGAGTTACTTTCTCATTTTTAATACGTAATAGTTATTTACGTAATTTGTGAATCAAGCATAATTTTTACTTTACCTAATCTTTTTAAAAGTATGTACGAAGCACTTACAACACAAAATAATGCTTTATACCTCTCACAGAAGAACTCTGAAATCAACCTAATGCTTGATTGTGGTATTATTTGGAACCAATAAACGCTCATTAGTTTAAAATATTGATAGTCTGAGGAGATTAAATGTGAGCTTTCGAAAAACAACAAACAACGGTAGGTTAACAACAAAAAATAGATTTCTACGTAGAAACTGAATCCCCTTATTGATAGGTCGACAAATTTCTTTCTGTTTGAACGAGAGAAAAATTATCTCCTTTTATTTGTTTTAGTCTTTTTTTCTTATGTTACGGGGAAGGAAAGTTAAGTGTTTTTTAAACAATATTCTTTTCTTTTCGCTTAAGAGTCCAAAAAAAAATTTTTTTTTCTTCTTTCTCTTACGCACGTGTTGAAATTTTCTTTATTATAACTATTTCCTTCACAGACATCACGGCCACTGACACTTAAGAGTGTGGCCGCGGAAGTCGAGTAGTTGAGATCATGAACTCGTGGTTGAAATCGCATTTGACGAATCGGAGCTTTGAATCTTGATGTCTTCGAAGATCCAGCGTGTAAAGAAACTGATGCGCGGTAAATCTGTCGGCTTAGAACAGATGTTCCCAAACTTTTTTGTCTCATAGATCCCTTGCCATGTTTTTCAGTTTTATGTAGACCCCCTTACCTAACATTAAGTTTTTGTAAATTTATCAACTTAAATGTTTTTTGACTGCTGGTATAGCACTTAATCCATTAACTGTAGCACAATTTTGAAGAAAACGGTGATAAAAGTGCCTATTTTTTTATTCAAGAAAATGTATAAAACTAAGTGTATGTTCAATATATGTATTTATTTTTAAGTTTTGGGCAAATTTTTAGCTCGAAATACAAAAAATTAACTTTTTAAGAAAAGCCAACATTTAGGGTTATTATGACAGAATGTTGCCTTTCTAGCAAAGAGAAAAAATTAAAAAAACATGAGTTTTAAACATTAAATGCTAATTTTAGTATATTTATGCAATGTAAAAACACATTAGCAATTTTTCTTGCGGGATAAATTTCAAAGAATGATATTAAAAGGCCATTATCACAGGAAACAGTACAGATCCTTCATCACTGCTCTCAGGTTCACTAACCAAACTTTCTAAACAGTAATTTATTTCAGAATCACTCTCAGATCTCTTTATATATAAAGTAGAATGCGATTCACTTCCAAACTAACTCCATAATGTATACAATATCAAAAAATATTTTTATTTTATCACAGAACGCTCAACTCACATTCACGAAGAGTAGAACTTAATAAGTGAGCTAAAATTACAAAAACATATTGCTAATACATACATTTTATTGTGCTAACATCCAGTTTAAAATAAAATAACTAACTCTAAACACGTTACTAATAATATGGTACTGCCATCTGGGAAAAAATAAACTTGATTCCGGGCATAAGAAATACATAGTGTTAATTTTTTTCAGCGCGTTTCTTTTGAACACTCCAGGCCGGAAATATCACTGGCACGAGTGATTGAGAGGGAAATTTCACCCCGTGCCCATGATTTGGCCCGGAATGAGAAAGAAGGGGTTAACATAACTCAGTGGCACGACAGCCCATGAGAGCCAAGGCCTACTGTACCCAACTCAGTATACGCGACCTTCGGCCCTTAGGTGCATGCGCATATGTTCCGGTCAGGTGATCAGTCTGACGCGAAACCCCCAGTGTTAAGTTTGCAAGCAAGCTTGGTACTCATTTATCGACCCACTGAAGGGATGAAAGGCTGTCAGCTTTGCCCAGCACGGGGTTTGAACCTCGGACTCGTAGCGTGAAAGCACGGTGCACTAACCACTCAGCCATTGGGCTTCACTGATACAGCACTACTTTAAAATTTTTATGTGTTTTTAACTGTAATTAAGTAGAGTGTTTAAAATTTAAGAAACGCATGTGAATTAATTAAATTAAAATTTAATTAATTCATAAAATTATTGTTACATAAAATAACTGAGCATCAAACAAATGTATTTAATGGGTGGGGTGAATCTGGTGCTTCAATAACAAATTTTCAGCATTTGGCACATTAAGCTTTTCAAGTTTAACCCTAAATCTTCTCGGTTAGTAGTATCCAATCTTTCTTTCTATTTTTTTAAATTCTGTTTTTGTTTTGAAGATTGGCAACCACGCTGAAACTCTTCCTCTCTAGGAAAAGCACTTAAAAACTTTCTTAAGATGTTCCATAATTCGGGATAAATAACATGTACTTCTTTTTAAAGCCTAAATTGCTGTGTGTGTGTGACATCCGTTTCTAAACTTTACTTTAAGATCTTCGATAGAGCTATTCCAATCAGTTCTTTTATAATCAGACATTTTTTTTCAATGTGACCACATGAATTCATTGCATAATGTGGTATTACCGTAGTCAAAGCATTCTCAAACCTTGTTTCAAAAACTGAATAAATGGCCTTTAAATGATGAACATATGTTAAAACATCATTTTTCTGGCAGATTGTCTGTGAAAAACTGGTAAAATTTGCGATACTCCTTTAGCACAAGAAACACTAAAATGATGGTCCTTTTTAATTCCTACTATTAGCTCACACTTTCTATATATTTATCTTGCTATATCAATAGTTAATAAAATACATTTTAAAGCGCTCAATTGAGCTGAAATTTTATATACATGATTATTTCGGATGACAATACAGTAATTTAATTATAATTAATAAAAATTAATTGATTAAAACTAATTATTCAAAGAATTACAAATACAGCCACGTTGGCATCATTTTTGGTGACTTAGCGACCATTTTGGCGACTTGTGTCAAAACTTAAAAAGGGTTTTTTTTCTCACATTTTAAAACGCTCATTTGAGCTGAAATTTTCTATACACTATTGTTTTGAGTAAAAAATACGATAATTTAATTATAATTAATTAAAATTAATTGACTGAAACTAATTATTTAAAGAATTACAGATACAGCCAACGACTTGGGTCAAAACTTTAAAAGATTTTTTTTTCTCACGTTTTAAAGGATTCCGTTGAACTGAAAATTTATGTACACGATTATTTTGGATGAAAATACAATACTTTAAAGATAATTAATAAAAATTAATTACCACTTAATGTTGTGATTCTCTGTCGTAAGTATATACATATTTATATTAATTGTAACTATTTAATAAACAGTAGCTAAAATAAAAATTTTCTTTGTTGATCTAAGTAGGAATTGATTTAAATTTTTTTTTATATTACTTGTGTTTAATAAAGTTTGTACTGTCAACTTGTTACTGCAAATTAACCCCAGTAAATTTAGTAAATAAAGCTGTTAAATGGGTAAATCTGGCTTACACTTGATAAAATTTTTTTTTAAAATTAGAGTCACGATCTGGTTTGGTCTATCGTAGACCCCCAAATTATTTTTTCGCTGAAGTGAACTCCTTGCAGGTTATCATAGACCCCTGTGGGTCGAAAAAGACTAATTTGGGAATCCCTGCCTTAGAAGCTCAGGGAGTGGAGTGCCAGCTCAGGTATATTCCTTGTCTCTTGACAGAGGTTCAAAATTACGAGGTCCATCGCCAAAAATCCTTATGTTGCCCCATTGTGCGAAATGAATCAATCAATACATTTAAGTACTTCACAATATACTAAGCCATAAAAGTAAAGTAGATACTGTTAAAATTCTTATATTTGGCTGGCATGTTACCGATTATTATTTATCACTTTAGAAATTAAACAAAGACGTCTTGATTTTTAAAAATGTTCACTCAATTATGCAAAGCATTTTCTTTCTCATGAGAAACAGTCAAATTAATTTACTTTATTGTTTTTAATTTGGATAGTAGCATTTCAAAAATTCATAGAAACAATTTTAATATTTCAAAGAATTTTGTGATAGATTATATTAGTATATATGTGTATGTGTGTGTGTGTGTGTGTGTAAAGATAATTAAATTAGATTAAAAATTAAATTCCCTACCTAGCACTTAACTCATATTTTTTTTTCATTTCATCTTCAAGTATCAAGCTAATCACCCATTTATTTCTTCCGAACATATGGCCTAGCCAATAAACATGTCTAATTCCAGATCGTTAGATATAATAGCCCCATATGTCAGCGTTAACTTTCACGTACCATCATAAAAGCCGCTATACTTACCTCATCGGTGTTTTAAGTGGTAAAACACTTAGATTTCACTTTGGCGTTCGTCAGAGCTTGTATAGATTTCATCAAATAAAGATACCTTATAAAACTAAGTCTGATTCTGACTTCAAAAAACATGTCATATATATATATATATACAGGGTGTCCAGCCTTAAAGTGACCCAATAGCTAATTCCCGAACCGTTCGGGTTAGACATACACTTCCAATTTGAAAAATGTTTTAAAAAAGGTAAAGAATGTTTTTACGTGTCTTTCGAACCCAAAACCCAATTTACAAAAATTAAATTTTTATACGATCCCCAGGTCATATCAATTATATTTAGGAAAAGATGCAGTACACAATAACAAATTAAACAGAAAAAGTTTCATTTTATTACGATAAAAACTGATCGAGTTACGCCTACATAAAATTGAAGCATCTGAATTGCTCAGAAAAGGGGGTCGTATACAAATTGAGTTTAGAGAACAGTAGTTCATTATCTACAGAAAGATCAAAAGAAAAACATCAGAGTAATGTTAAAACATCGTAGTAAACATCATAGATTGATAATTTGTATTGCTATATGGCAAAAAATAAAAGTTAAATTAAAGAAATACAACTTGTACCGAAAAGATTTAAACAGCTTGTTTAAACAAATAGCAGCAAAAGAATACATGATTTGCCGTTCAAATTATAACATAATGTGGAATGATGCTCCAATCATGAATCAGGGGCTTTATTATATCCGTATGATCAAATTAAAATAATGTTCAAAATGACTGCCTTCCGTTGAAATGCAGTACCAAACCCACGTCAGAAACTCCGCCTGTAGCTTCTGCAACTTCTTGACATCCAAAGCCGATTATTCGAGTGTAAATGTCAGCGCCAAAAATGTACATGCTTGAGCAGATTTGTGTGCGGGGGCACCATCATGCTGGTACGACACATGCGTGATAAATCCCGTAAGGAAACTTCATCTTCTTAAAAATCGGCTAACGGTCCAGATAAAATTTCCGTGTATGATTCTGATGTAAAAGGTCCATCGAAATGTATTGGGCCAATTAAGGTGCTCTTCCATATTCCACACCACATATTCTCCGACCAACGCACTTGGTGGCGATTCGGTCGTATTAGATATGGATTTTCGAGAGACCAATAATGCTTATTCTGTGTATTAATAGTGCCTTGCCTTCGAGAACTGGCATTCATCCGACCACAAAACTTCATTCAAAAAATCTGGATTTTCATCCAATGTGTTGAACACGAAATTGCAAAAATCAAAACGACGCTCCTGGTCTCCGGGCATTAGTTCCTGCGCCAGGACTGGACGATAAGGATACACCATACGTATGTAATATGATACACACTGTCTATTTTGAGTAGGAACAAGCCTTGCTAATATCCCGGACACTACTTTCAGGATGAGCCCGGGCATATCCTAGAACATCCTCAGTGGGTATCCGCTGAAGGTGTGTGTGGCGTGAGATAAGGGAATACGTCTATGACAACCACTGGCAATTGTACAATAAGATGGATGTCTTCGACTAGGAAATTTAATGGCATAAAGTCTTGCTACCTCTCTCTTATTTCAATTACACTGCCCATACAACAGTGCCATTTCGCAGTATTCTTCATTTGTATACATCTCGTTCTCCTGTACTAGAATTCCTAATGTTAGAATACAACTGTATGCAATTGCAAACGACTACACAACAGGTTTTTACAGATCGCCATGATCAGTACCGCTGCAAATCAATCTGAAGCAGCCGCAAATAAACCTATTTTTTTGGAACTGCATTTGAAATGTTTTCTTACTCCAAAATATTTTATTCTGTCTATGTTTTACATGTACACATAATAAGTTTTATTTCTTAAGTACTCAATTATTGTATATAAAATATTAACTTTAAATTTAAAACGATTTACATAAGAGTGACGTGCAAGAGCGAAAGTTTCCAAGAGCCGTCTGAAAAGTGAAATTAATTTCACTTTGGAGACGGCCCCTTATTACCCTCTTGAAAATTGCCCAGAAAACGCATGAAATGTATGTTTTCAAAGTTCCATTACTCGGCCGATTTTTATCGTATTAAAATGAAACTGTTTGTGTTTACTTTGCTTTTGTATACTGCATCTTTTCCTAAATATAAGTAATAGGACCTGGGAACCGTATAAACATTTAATTCTTTTCTAAATGGGTCTTTTGGTTCGAAAAGCACATAAAAACATTCTTTATCTTTTTAAAAACATTTTTCAAATTGAAAGTGCATGTCTAAACTGAACGGTTCTGGAATTGCTGGACACCCTGTATATATATATATATATATATATATATATATATATATATATATGTCAGAAACCAACTTTTAATTTTAAATAAGGCCTTTTTCAGCGAGCTATCTTTATGTTCTGTCGCTGAGGGAAAAAATGACGCCAAATGAAATCTAAGTGTGTTTACCGCTTAAGGCAGTCTTTATTTTGAAAATTTTAAAAACACTATATTGTCAACAGAGGTATTAATTATAATATTACAAATTTCCATGGAAATTGAGGTGCTTTTCTGTCTGAAAATGTGCTTCACGTTTGGTTCAAGCTCTCGTACTTTTACCGAAGACAGCCTTAAGTCCAGATGTGAATTATCTTCTTAATTATGGGTTACACTTGAAAGTTAATGCTGACATATGGACTATAAAAAATAATGATCTGGGATCAGAAGTGTTTTGAGGTTGGACCATCTGTGTTTCGGAGAAATAATTTGGTGATTTATTTAATACTTGAAGAAGTAATGGAAAATAAAAGTTAGGTGTTATATAGGGAATTCAATTTTAAATCTAATTTAATTATTCTTACATATATATAGATGTAATTTGATATTTCTTTTTAAAAGCCGTTTGTCAGTTTCGATAAGCTTGATCTAAAAAACACTCTAAAATTTTTTTGAAAAAATAATTAAAAAATATTAATTATTACTGAAGTAACATTCCGAATGATCTTTAAGGTTATAGAAAATGAAATATTTTAACAATGATTTTTTAAAATGTATCTGTTTAATTCGTACACATACACATGCACGCACACACATATATTTGTATAAATGTTAAAGACCTATAAAATTCTTCAAGTGTGTTTATTCAGAAATTTGTACAACGTCCCTGAATCCTAAGGTAAATATTAAATGTTATTTTGTAAGCTCTGATTAAGTCAAAGTGATTATGCCTATCAATAGGGCTGAGTTAATTGACTTCTGAATTTTTTATTATTTCCTTATTGTTTTCCGATATTTTTCTATTTATTTAACGAGCATGGAATAAATATTTATATTCTGAGGAGTTTTCGATGTGCATCTTTATTGTTTCCCGATATAGGGAAAAGAGGCTGCTGTATATCAATTTACTTTTAAGCTTCTTATTATTCCATTGGTTCTGTATTATTTTTGTGAGTAAAAGCTTCATAAACTGATTATTTTTGCTACTTTTTGTTATTATTACGAATTAAAGAACAAGTTATAACAAAGTATTTTAAAAATTAAAGATATATTTATAATACAGTAGATTAACATGTGATTGATATGAATATTTGTCACGATTTGGATATTGCGAGTATATTTGATTGCTGCTATTGAAATATTTATTATGAGCTGTGGTAATTTATAAGCAAATCTTTATATTTTCTCCGCTATGTTATCATAATTTTCTAATTTCAATATCTCTCATAAAATTTAAGCGAATTATTGTAATTTAATGGTACTTTTTATACCAAAGCAATGCACACACGTAAAATAACATTACTGTTCGGATAGTTTTTCATTATTTTTTAGACTATTATTATTTTTTTTATCTTTCTGATATTTACATTATAATATATTGAATGGAGTTAAGAGTATGATAATTTTAGTGAAGTTCATAGAATAACCACCCATTCATTATATTAAGCAAAATTCTGCTTTATATTAAGTGTTATAACTAAATAATAATTTTTTTTTCTGAATGTATGTTATAATTGAATATTCTTGCAGTATCATAAAACTGACTTCAGTAATTTTGTGTTTTCTGAGGCTTAAACGTACTTTTTTTTAATCTCAGAATCAATTGCATAAACGCATAAATTGTCAAAAAAAAGTTATCTTGTTTCCAAAATACTGTCGTACTGTTTTGCATACTCTGATGAAAAAAAAAGATATTTTTATTTTTACTTCTTTTTAGAAAAAATAGTTACCTTTAAAGCGGAATTTAATCATATCTGAGTATAATGAGTAAATTCAGAATTTTTAAAACTTGTCATAACTTTTTTAAGGTATCCGACTACGTTCGAAACCGTGATTTTTCAAAAGACGAACAAATATTTTTTTTTCAATATTTAGTGTCACTTAGATAAGAATACATTCATAAAACTATTTTAAGAAGATTAATACAATAAAAAATTATTTAAATGAAATATTTTGGCAAAAAAAAATGAATTTAGAAATGCCTATTTTTTTAAAACATTCTTCTTTTATGAAAAATGTGCTTCTATAATAATAATATTTTACTTATATGTAGCCAAGGCTTTTGCAGGGAGATCTCGAACTAGGATATTTTAAAAAACCACATTATTATCAGAATTACTGACAGTTGAAATAATTATCAGTGTTTTTTACGAAAATTCCTCCACTCTGATGTATTAAAATATGAATAAATCTTCACCTAAGTTATATATTTCAAAAATTCTTGTTCAGGCTCTGTACAGAGGTCTGAGTTACATATCAATAAAATATTATGAATATCGAAGCATTATTTATGAAGGGAGATTGTTTTGAAAACAGGTAACTCTCTATATTCGTTTTTTTTGCCAAAATATTGCCTTTAAATATTATTTTACTGTAATAAAATTATTACAACAAAGTGGGTGAGTGTTTATTAAGGTCGCACTTTAAAGCAACACAAGGGCAATTGGCGATGGACTTCTTCATTTTGAATCACTGTCAAAAACGAGTTAAAACTGGGTTGTAAGCTTATGAAACTATTAAGTTTAATAATCCAAAAATTGTTTAAAAAGATTAAAAAAGGGTGTTTTTTTTTGGTATAGAACTTTAAATTGCAATAAAACAACGATGCATCATTCCATTGACATGAATTTTTTTATTCGAAAGATAATCTTGTGGCATTATATTTTAAATATGATTTCTGGCATAGCACTGCCACGGCTGGCCTCGGATGTAGTCCAATCTGGACGTCCAATTTTCGATGACTTTTCCAACATTTGTGGCCGTATATCGGCAATAACACGGCGAATGTTGTCTTCCAAATGGTCAAGCGTTTGTGGCTTATACGCATAGACCAATGGCTTTGCATAGCCCCACAGAAAATAGTCTAGCGGTGTTAAATCACAAGATCTTGGAGGCCATTTCACAGGTCCAAACCGTGAAATTAGGCGGTCACCAAACGTGTCTTTCAATAAATCGATTGTGGCACGAGCTGTGAGACATGTTGCGCCGTCTTGTTGGAGCCACAGCTCCTGGACATCATGATTGTTCAATTCAGGAATGAAAAAGTTAGTAATCATGGCTCTATACCGATCACCATTGACTGTAACGTTGTGGCCTTCATCGTTTTTGAAGAAGTACGGACCAATGATTCCACCAGCCCATAAAGCGCACCAAACAGTCAGTTTTTCTGGATGTTTCGACATACACTTGTGGATTAGCTTCACTCCAAATGCGGCAGTTTTGTTTGTTGACGTAGCCATTCAACCAGAAGTGCGCTTCATCGCTAAACAAAATTCGCTTATGAAAATCGGGAACAACGGCAATCTCGTTTTGGGCCCATTCGACGAATCTACGCCTTGCTTGATCATATTTAAAATATGAAGAAAAAAATGTAAAAATTAAAATGTAATGCCACAAGATTATCTTTCGAATAAAAAAAAATTCATGTCAATCGAATAATACATCGTTGTTTTATTGCAATTTAAAATTCTATACCTCTAAAAAAACACCCTATAGTAGTAATAAATTAAGTTATAGATCCTTTATTTCTCTACTCTCAATTCAAAAAGCTTATGTACTACTGAAAACTTAATAATTCATGAAGAGAGAAAAGAGAGAGAATATACTTATTAAATATTACCAATAAAAGCAAATCCTTCCTGAGATCCTTTTGATGCTAAAACTTTATCAATTCCTTCGTCGAATGATTTGGGCATTCCAGTTTCCTTCATCGTCCACCATATTTTTGTATATTTGTCGCTAACAGGATAATCCCATACGGCAAGTTTGGCTCGTTCAGTTTCATTCAAGGAATCGTCCAAAGACATATTTTTCCATATTCTGAAGTAAAAAAGAATGTATGGTAAAATATTACAAAAAAGTAATAAAATTATTCTATAGCGCAGATTAAGGGAATTTCACTAATAGGAATAATCATTTTTAGCCATAGTCTTCATAAACATTGCATTACAGCATTAACATTGCATTAAAATTTTATAGATATAATGATATATGCTTTTTTAAAACCAATTTTTGGTAGGATTCTATTTGGTAGATTTTACAACAGTAGAACATCAAGACCTACAATATAAAAAAATTGGAATTCTTTATCCTATACATTTACCCTATACCTTATCCTATAGCTTTTATATATATATATATATATATATATATATATATATATATATATATATATATATATATATATATATATATGTTACATCTTTATCCTATACCTTTATATATATATATATATATATATATATATATATATATATATATATATATATATATATATATATATACCGGTGGGCAAAAGTCCGTAAAAATTTTAAAAATTCATAAAATCCGGAGAAATGAACGAAAAAAACTGTTTGCAGTATCAGCATTAGTATGTCACGGGATTTTTTTAAGCTAGAAAAAAATAATTCGAAGATCATCCGGTAGGTGGCGCTGATGTACGCAAATCAAAAAAACAATGCGTAAATAATGAACAGAAAACTTTCACAACTTTATTACACCAGAATATGTTCCACATGACCACCACCACAGGGGGAGAAGACATTCCAGACGAGTGACAAATCCAGCAACGGCAGAGTGCAACATGTCCGGATGTATGGAGGATACTTCTCTGCGGATCGCATCTTTCAGTTTCGACAGACTTGATGGACCGGATAGATATCCGCGAGATTTCAAATATCCCCACAACCAGAAGTCTGCTGGTGTTAAATCTGGAGACCGAGGAGGCCATGGGTACCTGCAGCGCCTGCTAATGATTCTGTCTTCCCCGAACGTCTGTATCAGGAATGCCTTAATCGGGTTAGCAGTGTGACTGGTTGCTCCATCCTGCATGAACGTGACATTCGAAATCTGACCTCGTTGAATTAAACAAGGCACGACAGTCTCCCGCAGAAGCGTTAGATAACGCTGAGCATTTACTGTTTCCGTTATCCAACCATTTACTGGGCACTGCGTTTCAAAGAAGGGTCCTACGATAAATGAACCCGTGAAACCACACCATGCTGTCACTTTTGGGGAATGCAATGGCTTCTGTGTGTACTCACGTGGATTAGAGGTCGCCCAAATGCGACAGTTATGGTTGTTAACGTCACCATGAAGCGAGAAACGAGCTTCATCTGTCCACAAGTTGTTAAAAACCCAGGTGGGATCCTGTTCCATTTTAGAGAAGGCCCACTTCGCAAATGCTTCCCTCTGAGCGGTATCTGCTGAAAAAGTTCATGGCACGATTGCAATTTGTATGGGTACAGCTGGAGGATTCGACGGAGAATATTGCGGACAGATGATGGTGGTAAGCCCAATCGTCTGGCAGCTTCACGAGCACTGCTGGTCCCTGAAGCTTCTTCGGACGCAATCGCTTCCATTTCGACAGCAATGCAAGGTGCACGTGCTTCTTTCAAGCATGGTCGTCCGGCTCGTACTCGATCCTCCAACTTTCCAGTTTCCTCAAAACGTTTAACAAGCTTTAAGAGACCTGCAGGTGTTAAAGGGCCTTTTCCACTCTTCACATTTTTCTGAACTCGGAATTTACGCAAGGCAATGGTCGCTGATTCCTCGTTCATGTAAAATAACTAGACCAACAAAGCGTTATCCGGCGCACTGAGCATCGTTGTTCGCATTCACTGTTTGTAATGGTGAAATGAATGTGGATTCATTGAGAGCAAAGGTTTTTATATAGCCGTCTAATTTGCACATTTCCACCACAGACGCTTGTAACAGCGCCACCTACCGGATAATTTTCGAATTATTTTTGCTAGCTTAAAAAAATCCCGTGACATACTAATGCTGGTCCTGCAAACAGTTTTTTTCGTTCATTTTTCCGGATTTTATGAATTTTTAAAGTTTTTACGGACTTTTTGCCCACCGGTATATATATATATATATATATATATATATATATATATATATATATATATATATATATATCTTACACCTTTATCCTATACCTTTATATATCCTACACCTTTATCCTATATCTTATATACATCTTATACCTTTATCCTATATCTTATCCTATACATTTATCCTATACATTTATCCTATACATTTATCCTATACATTTATCCTATACATTTATCCTATACATTTATCCAATACATTTATCTCCTATACCTTTATCCTATACCTTTATCCAATACACTTATCTCCTATACCTTTATCCTATACCTTTATCCAATACATTTATCTCCTATACCTTTATCCTATACCTTTATCCAATACATTTATCTCCTATACCTTTATTCTATACCTTTATCCTAAACCTTTATATCCTATACCTTTATATATCCTAAACCTTTATCCTATACCTTTATATCCTATATCTTTATATATCCTATACCTTTATCATATACCTTTATCTTATACCTTTATATCCTATATCATTATATATTCTATACCTTTATCATATACCTTTATCTTATACCTTATCCTATACCAAGGGTGGCGAATCTTTATAGATCAACGTGCCATTTTTTCTAAATAAATGTTTAATGAGGTACAGACGTGCCGTCAATTATTTCTGACTCAGTATTATTGGGAAAATAATAAAGCTAAATGCTAAAAAGTAAAAACTCTTTATTTACTTCGAAAAGGTACATTGTGCATTGTATAGTGGTAAATGTAATAGTTATACTTGTAATTCAAATTAAAATAACATTAGTGTAATTTCTGTTGTAGATTAGATGACAAATAACTTGTTTTTGGATTATAAGATACTACTTTTAGCAGAATGCAGGCTGAGTTGCAGTCATCTGGCAAACAGTTTCTAAACGAGTCTTTAATGTTATTCATCTCTGAAAATAATGACTCGTAGGCATAGGTCATTGAAAATATGGTTTAAATAGCGGGAGCCAGCTTTTTCAGTTAAATGTGTCTGGAATCGAACTCCATGTTCCCAAAATTTCGTTACCGGCATTTTAATTTATTTTGCTTGTTAATCTTTCTGTTTCAATCAATTCCTCTTTTTCTCTTGTTTCAATAAATTTTTGAACTAGACTAGTAATCAATCAGTTGCATTTCAAATTCTTCAATTTCCGACCAATCGAATTGGGACAAGTTCAGTTTATCAAATAATGTCACATAGAAATTCTCTGTTACACGTACTATACTTCAGTTATTTTCTTTCTTTTTTTCTTTTGCAGATGTAGCCATGTTAAATGACAGTTAAAAATCGTTAATATAGCACAAATAAATTTTAAAATACAGTTGGGTCAATGAAATTGACTATGCTTTGCGTAGACAAACTTTGTATCATTAGCAATTATAGTCGACGATATAATTAAAGCACGGCAATAACAAACGAGTATGCTCCCCATGCACCGTGACCGATCACTCGTGTATTTTCGTAATACTTCATAGTGAACTTTGTTATTCTGAACTAAAATGCAAACCACTTTGATCGGTGGCGTGCCGAAAATATTGTGTCACGTGCCATTGGTTCACCATCCCTGTCCTACATATTTATATCCTATACCTTTATCCTATACCTTAATCCTATATCTTTATCCTACAACTTTTATCCTTTATGTACTCGTAAAAAGTGAGTTTTAAATTTGCAAGGGCAAAATGTTTATTACATTACTGTCTTAATTTAACTATGTTCTAAAACGTATACATGTTATTCTGAGCTTTCAAAATCTGTACAGATTGCTGTGATATTAATAAATCTTTGCTGTAATATTAATAAATCCTTCTTTTTTCTGTCGGATATTCGGTGTAGAAGATTTGATTCTATAGAGTGAAATGGAAAATACAAAGTTATAAACATTAGAATAAAGCATATTACTCCATATCAGAAGTATAAGATAAAATTGGCGTCCTTTAAGGTATCCGACTACATTCGGAGCCGTCATTTTGCAAAAGCGTATAAATGAATAATATTTACGATATTTAGTGTCACTTAGATTAGAAAATGTATATAAAATTGTTTTAAGAATAGTGTTACAATAAAAAATTATTTAAGTACAATATTTTGACAAAAAATGAACATAGAATGACCCATTTTCAAAATATTCTCCTTTTGTGAAAATGCTTCTATTATAATAATATTTTGCCTGTTTATAGCTCAGACCTCTGCAGAGAGGCTCAACTAGAATTTTTGAAATATATAACTTAGAAGTGGGTTTATTTATGTTTTACGACAACAGAGGGGAGAAATTTTAAGAAAAAAACGCCGATAATTATTTTATTTGGTTGTAACTCTGAAAATAATGTGATTTTTTCAACAACAAAAAATAGTTCAGACTCAATAGAGGAGTCTTTACTTTATATAAGCTAAATATTATTATTTTAGAAGCATTTTTTATAAAGGTAGGTATTGAAAAAGGTTATTCTTAGTTAAGTTTTTGCCAAAAATAGTATTTAAATAATTTTTGTTTGTCAAAATGTCCTTAAAACAATTTTATACATGTATTCTAATCTAAGTGACACTAAAAATCACGAAAATTATTCATTTATGCACTTTTTTAAAATCGCGGTTCCGAACGTAGTCGGATACCTTAAGTAATTGAAAAATATTAAATTTTAATTGCTGAATAATTAATCCATTGCATTAATTTATACAATGATAAAAAAGTTTACAGTATGATTTTTAATTGAATGTCTTGAGTTCCCCCACAGTGTTCTAATACATTAATTAATATTTATAGTTAAAACATTTTTTAAATGAAACTCTGTTGTGTAATGGATTAATCAGTGTCGAATATAAAATACGTTATAAACACTTGAAGTGTGCTGCAATTACTTTAATTTTTTTAAGTTATGTACCCGGAAAATCTGCTATTAATTTCTAACATATAAACATGAAGCGCTGTTTTAATACGTTGCATTTATTTATACTATGACCGGAAAAGGTAAAGGATGTTTATGACAAAACAAAGATATAATTTTTGTTTCCCAAGTTGAATTCCTTTTGACGACCCTCAATTTTGGGTCATTTTAAGCTGATTACGTTCAGCAAAACATCTTAAATCATGTTATCAGTAAATTGGATCAAGGAATTGACAGTGAAAAAGGAAAGGTTGGAAGGAAGAAAGGAAAAAAGGACTTACTCGTAAAATTTTTCCTCAATGTAGGCCATCCGTTCAAAATAGGTCGCAGCTGAGGTGCTCTCTTGGGGTGCGTATTTAATTTTGTATTGTTTCGCTAAATCATCCAATGATTCAATTGGAGAATCAAGACGGGATACTGTGAGAAAAGCGGCTAAATTTGCTGTGTAAGAAGCGATGATAATGAATCCAAATAACCACCATGTTGCAGCGACTAGTCTTCCTGATAAATTTCTCGGAGCCTCACCCCCTCCTAGAAAACGAAAACAAAATTGTTTTACCCTTATTTAAGGTATCCGACTACGTTCGGAACCGTGATTTTAAAGAAGAACATAAACAGATAATTTTTGTGATAGTTAGTGTCACTTAGATAAGAATACATGTATAAAATTGTTTTAAGGACATTTTGACAAAAAAAAAGATATTTAAGTACAATATTTCGGCAAAAAAAAATTAGCTTAGAATAACCTTTTTTTTCAAAATGTTCTCCTTTTATAAAAAACGCTTCTAAAATAATAAATATTTTGCTTATATAAAGAAAAAACTTCTCCAGAGAGTATGAACTATTTTTTTTGAACAATTCACATTGTTTTCAGAGTTACAACCCCTTGAAATAATTATCGGCGTTCTTTTCTTAAAATTTCTTCCCTCTGCTGTCGTAAAACATGGATAAACCCTCTTCTGAGTTATATATTTCAAAAGTTCTAGTTGAGCCTCTGAACAAAAGTCTGAGCTATATACAGGCAAAGTATTATTATAATAGAAGCATTTTTTACAAAAGGAGAATATTTTGAAAATGGGTCGTTCTATGTTTATTTTTTGTCAAAATATTGTACTTAAATAATTTTTTATTGTAATACTATTATTAAAACAATTTTACATACATTTTTTAATCTTAGTGGCGCTAAATATCATAAATATTATCCATTTATACGCTTTTGCAAAAATCACGGTTCCGAACGTAGTCGGATACCTTAATTGAGAACTGTTCTATATGAACTAATTTTACACGAGTCATTCTATATATGTGAAAAACTCATTCGACATGATTTTAATCACTAACAAATTGTTAATGAGGAGAAATTGTTAAAGAACTTATAAATGATCATATACCTTGAGGAGTAAGAGAAGTCATACAAAACCAAAGGCTTTCCTTAAGACTAAAGTCTCGTTTTTCTTCTTCATTGTCATCTTTGAATTTTTCCTTGTTGTTGTAATAACTGTATGGGCTTAAGCGATCGAACATGAACATGAGGAAACTAGGAAAAAAAAATACGTGAGAAATATTTGATATATCTTTCTGTTTGGCTTTTGACTGGTACTTTAAACGTTAAACGGTACTTAAATATTAGGGGGAAAATCTTTCAAATTTATAAAACTAGTTATTCATGCGTATTTTAGAACTTTTCAAAACGAATGAAATGAAATTTAAAAAAAACAGCATTCGAAAATAAAGAAGAAAACATCTTACATGTAAATCATGTAACAGAGAATATTCCAAAATTAATTTAAATGAAGTTTTATTTCATTGTCCTCAGGGAAGAATTAAATATTTTTGAATATTGATAGAGTGTAATATATAAAGCACATTGCTATAAAACATGATATTATTTATAAAATAAATTATTTAGTTCAGAACATACAAAAACAATGAATAAGAAAGCACTTAATTATAAGAAAGTAGCACTAGAAGTAATCACGCAAAAAAGAGATAAATATGTAAAAACAACAAAAATAATTATTTTTAATGTGTTTTTTACAAACTTTTATTAAAATTCATTTTAAGACATGTTTTATGCTAAAGTGAAATTTTATCTGATATAATTACTAAACAAAAGTTTAATGTATGTATAAAAAAATATACATATCAGGTAGTTCTGAATGAAACATAAAAATATGAAAAAATGCGTTTTAGACAAGAGAAAGGTTATTAGATACCTGGTAATAAAATATGCTGCCAATATACAAGCCCAAACATTGGCTTCAAGCACTGTGAGAAATTTAAAAAGCGATGATGGCACAGAAGGTTTCTTCATTAAGATACTGATGCCCACTAAATCATAGTAAGGGACGGTGAAATCGACAACTGTTTCTCTTTCTGCCATCACTGAAATTGGACCTAGAGCAATTTCAGCTTTCTAAGGGTTTAAAAAGGTTAATAAATTATTCTAATAGGTCATGTATAAAAAGTCATGTATATATGATAAAAAGGAGGCTACTAATAAATACATTAAAACATCAAATCTTTTAAAATTTTATAACATAAAATCATTTGATTAAACGGGTAAATTCATGGATGTCGCATGATAAATATAATCATGTGGTTTCCAATGAATTCAAAACTGTGTGATGCAAGACTTGTACTTGTTCTTCTACTTGTAATATTTAGATGTAATTTCAAGTATGATAATAGAGTAAAGTTGTTCAAGTACTAAGATTTTTCAAAAAAAAAAAAAACACCTCAAACAAATTAAATTAAAAAAATTTCTTATATTACGCGTGTATTATTTAATCAAAAGCATTTTTCTCACCTATGAACGTTATTATTGTTGACAAATATGTGCTTTTTAAAAGGAAATTCCTGTAAAAAGCAAAAGTTGGCAACAGCAAAGTGCATAAAGTGATTCCCTTGAAACACGTGACTTCAGTTATCTTGTGACTATGATGTCATATGCTCATTGACAAAAATAGTCAAATGTTATGAAACAAAAACAAGAAATTGACGCATAATAATCTGTAATCAAATTCAAATGTATAAAAATGTAGTTTAACCTAGTCAAAAAAAATCTTCACAGAAAAGAGAAATTTTTGCCAATGCATGTTTTTTTTATTATTTAGATAATTCTGCTATTTAGTTTTATAGTGGATTTTGATTTTATATTATTACATTTTCTTAGTAATTTATTTTAAAAATTCCTACTTTATACCACAAGGAGAATTAGTAAGCTTACTTTTAGAATAGCGAGTTTCAAGACAGGTGATGTTCAGTTCTTGATTCCACTAAAGATTGTCGCGTGGGATAATGTGGATTCATAGATATATTTATTAGACCTCGAGGTTCTTATGTTGCATGACTTAATGATTCCAATTCTTCGGCTTTTTATAGTGGGAATCTTTTATATATAATTATTTAAGATATCAACTCAGAGATCACTCTCTGTATTTACCATGATTCAAAATTATGAGTTAAATAATTGAGTTAAACTAAGTAACAGAGGAGAATATTTTCGAAAAAATGTATAAGAGTTTTTTTAATAATTTGCCATTATCAATATTCTATGTAGACATACTAATCTTTGTGAAGACGGTTCTGAAATTATCTCGAATTTTTCAGTTATAATGATATATGGCTGATATATATATATAAAGAATTTCATTTATAAATGCTTGTTATATTGCTGCAATATCATTTTTAATGGAAACATTTTGGTGGTTAAAAATAGTTAATTTTTAAAGAATGAATTCTTTGAAAATATATCAACATGAAAAATTAAAGGTATTAAGACCACTATGGTGAATTTTATGATTATTAAAATTCTGAGGCTAAAGTAGGTAGGGCAATAAAAATAGATACCATCTTTTGTCTTTTCCTATCTTTAAGTATAAAATCTAAAGCTGTATCTTTAAATATGAGTAATATTAACGTATTTGCTTAAAGAAGGGACATTTATTAACATTAACTTTTTATCTGCCGATGGTACTTATAAGTACCACTCACTTTAAAATTACATAGAATAACCATTTTTACGAATACTCTAACCATATTCATTTAAATTCACTCTTCCAAGATATATGGCAGCACGGGTTTTATGATAAGTATTTTAGCGAGGAAGGTAAATAGTTTTATAGCAGAAATTTCGTTTTCAGCTGACGGCGTTTTCAGAGGATTGCGAAGATCAGCTTTTTTGTTCCAAAAAAATAGTTAATGTAAAAAGGTAAGTGACCTTTTATTTTGTATGTTAATGAAGACCTTAGAAAACAATTTGACTATTTATTTTAAGTGAATAGTGTATATAATTAATTTTACAGTTGATTATCTTTAATTAATTAATTAGCTCCAACGGATTAAATTTCCCAAAGTTGAATGTTTTTTATGTATATCCCTCGATTTTCCATGTAGTGATTCAAAAAAAAAATATTGCATGAAAAAAAATACAGTAAATGATAATGCTGTAGATCAAGGGTTAAAATGCTTCAAGTGATGTATGAAAAGGAAAAGTTAATGGAGATTTAATGTAAGCTTCAATTTAAAAAGTGATTATCTTCCTATAATGAAGAAGCGTAAGAATTACCTTATCCACCAAATCCCGAATCATCCCATCCCATTCCAGATTGTCATCCATAGTTCCAAACTTGCTATCTTTAGTTTCGGATATTGTGTAATCAAAATTTAGAATTTTCTTTATCTCGTCTAATAATTCAACACAATATCCAGTGAACGTAACAGTTCCGTTTGCGTCGACATTCTTGTATACAAATGGAGGAATCTGCAAGAAATATTTTTTTTCCTCAAAATGAAAAACAAGGGGATTTAGATATATATAAAGAGTGTTTTTTTTCCAGGTATCGAAGTTTAAGTTGGCATTACTTTCCAAGATGGCGACCGATTTAACAGCTGTCAAGTGATTTATTCTCAGTTTGGTTTGGCAATTCATCATGAATAGACTCACGCCTGAACAACGCTTTCAAATTGTGCAATTTTATTTCGAAAATAATGGTCGATTTTCATAAGCGAATTTTGTTTAGCGATGAAGCGCACTTCTGGTTGAATGGCGTCAACAAACAAAACTGCCGCATTTGGAGTGAAGCTAATCCACAAGTGTATGTCGAAACACCTTTATATCCAGAAAAACTGACTGTTTGGTGCGCTGTATGGGCTGGTGGAATCCTTCTTCAAAAACGATGAAGGCCACAACGTTACAGTCAATGGTGATCGGTATAGAGCCATGATTACTAACTTTTTCATTCCTGAATTGAACAATCATGATGTCCAGGAGCTGTGGTTCCAACAAGACGGCGCAACATGTCACGCAGCTCGTGCCACAATCGATTTATTGAAAGACACGTTTGGTGACCGCCTAATTTCTCGTTTTGGACCTGTGAAGTGGCCTCCAAGATCTTGTGATTTAACACCGCTAGACTATTTTCTGTGGGGCTATGTAAAGTCATTGGTCTATGCGGATAAGCCACAAACGCGTGACCATTTGGAAGACAACATTCGCCGTGTTATTGCCGATATACGGCCACAAATGTTGGAAAAAGTCATCGAAAATTGGACGTCCAGATTGGACTACATCCGAGCCAGCCGTGGCAGTCCTATGCCAGAAATCATATTTAAAATGTAATGCCACAAGATAATCTTTCGAATAAAAAAAATTCTTGTCAATCGAATAATACATCGTTGTTTTATTGCAATTTAAAGTTCTATACCTCTAAAAAAAATACCCTTTGTATATATATATATATATATAATGTTTAGTCTCCTTATCTAAGAGAAATATCAAAAGATATGTAGATAATATTAGAACACCTATAATTACTATTGCCGTACATTTCGGCCTAAATTTAATTCGCACCTATAATTTAAAACAGCATTTTTTTTAATTTTTAGGTATTTTCTCCATATAATGAATACCTTTTTTTACAAAAGAACTTGAAATGTACTCATGCAATGTCAATGCAATTCATTTACTCGAAGTATTATCCCAGGCTTTTGAACAATGGTATACTTCTAAAACTGCAAGCCATGAAAGCAAGTATGCAAACTGCAAGTACAAGAAAAGGGAGGTAGGAGAACATTTATAAGGTATTTCCTTGTTGAAAGTTAAAAGGTATGCCATTTCTTTTAAATGAACAGTATTTAAATGTATGTAAAAATCTCATCTTTTTTTTATGATAATCTTTTCTTCATTTTTAAAACTATCTTTTGTTATATCTGGCGTATAACACGCACCTATAAATTTCAATATTATTTTTTGTGTTAAAAGTGCTCGTTATACGCCGGAATATACAGTATCTAAGAGTAAAAGAAAGCTAAACTTTTCTTTTAGACCGAAAAAAAAATTTTTTTTTCAATATAATTTGACACACAACTTTTTATAAAACTTGCAGCTTATACCTAAAAAAACAAAGAATTCTCTCTAACAATAACTAATACACTGTAATTAAACACAATCAAAAAAGAAATCACACACACGACTATATACTGTGCGCATGTGTGTTTGCATAAGCAATTTAAGAAAAGAATATTAGTTGCTCATTTAAGATCTTTAAAAAGAAACAATTATAATTCTTGAGGCAGAGCACTTTTAAAGTAAATAATTCTTGAATAGAAAGTATCAGGATCTTCATGAAATAACAGAAGCAACGAGGTCACGAAAGAGGAACAAGATTGCTTCACCACTTTCACCGTTAAAAGAAAATCGAAACATGTAATTAGCAATGGTTATCTCGTTCCTTTGCTCCCCAAAACATATAATTCCATAAGTGTCAGTTATTTAAAATAAGTCGTATATCATCTTTGATATATGACACAGAGATCTCAGAACTGCAACTGGACTCGTTCCACTTCTCATAATCGAATTTGATAATGATTAGGGATGCGTTCAGCAAGCGATGAAAATTCATACACTATTGAGTAAGATTTCCTGTGTGCAAATAATATTAGCAGGATTTTCTCAGAGAGAAATCTTTTTTAAATTTCTCTGAAACATTTTCCGAATTGTAATGAAAGCCTTCCTTTGTTCATTTCTGCTTTGACTTTTTCAATTCCTACTATTAGTTCGCACTCTCAATATATATTTTTATTTATATATCTTTTTCAAATTTTCAATCGTTAATAAAATACTTTTTATTCCTCCATTCAAGTTCAATTACATTTTTAAACTTGTAGAGGATGACACTTGATGTTAATACAGTTTTTTTCAAATATTAATTCATTGATTAACTTTAATTAATAAATTATAGTTTAAGAGATATATTTCAATCCATATTATTCTTCTAGATGGCAGCACCATTGGATAAAACTACTTTTGTTAAATTTGAGATGAAGATTTAACTTAACCTAAATAGTTATATGCTAGTTAGACATCAGCATTCCTTTTCCATTGGTTTTAAGATAAAAAATTCTTACATATATATATATATATATATATATATATATATATATATATATATATATATATATATATACATATATATATATACATATATATATATATATATATTACATTCAACTTTTATTAAAAAATGTAATTACAAATTTAATGAGGTTAAAAGGCTTTTAATGTTCATTCAAAAAGTGTTTTGCCACTTAATATTGTGATCCTGTCATATGTATATACTTATTTATATTAATTGTAATTATTTAATAAAAAGCAACTAAAATAAATTTTTTCTTTGTTGACCTAAGTAGGAATTGATTTCATTTTCTTTATATTACTTGTTTACTCTGAAATTAATATAGAAGTCAACATCACAGTGGCAAATCAGTTTGAATAGTGTTCAATTAAACTTAAAGTATCAATTAATATAATAAATATATTTTAATTAAAAGGATACATAGTAAACATAATTTCATATTATACTCATGGACAAAAAAATTAACGCACCAAGAAGGAGTTGTCAAAAATGAAACAAAATTTTACATACGTAATGACTACTTTAATATAAGTAAATGATTATAAAATCAAGGAAAATGGATGATTTATTTCAGAGAAAAATGCAAAAGAACGGAGGATTTAATACCCTGTTGAACCCTCTCGAGCGCGAATGCACGATGCGATACGATCGAGCATTGAGGCATTCAAGTTCTGTATGATGTCTTGAGACATTTCGTTCCATATTTGCTGTAACCTTGCCTCTAGTTCGTTCAAACTCGTAGGATGCCCAACTCGCCGTGCCAAATGATCCCAAATATGCTCGATTGGAGACAAATCTGGAAGTCGGGCAGGCCAAGGTAGGGTAGTAACAGTGCGGAGACAGTCTTGTGACACCCTTGCCGTGTGAGGCCAAATATTGTCTTGTTGAAAAATGGCTCCTGGGAGCCGTTGCATAAATGGCAACACATGTAGTTGCAGGATGTCATGGACATACCGCCGGACTGTCATGTGTGGTGCCACGGATCAATACTAGGGGTGACCGTGCATTGTAGGCAATGGCAATCCACACCAGCTGTGGGAGTGGTGTGTCACTGTAAAGCAAAGGCAGGATTTAGGCGTCCACCACGGGGTCTCCACACACGAACACGATTGTCATCACCGCTGAGATTGAATCTGAATTCGCCACTAAAGACGACCTGCTTCCATTCCTCTGCAGTCCAGTTTCCTCGTGCGCGGCACCACTCCAAACGGAGACGTCGATGGGTAACAGCACACGTAATGGGCCCCGCGAACCCAAATGTCCTTCAGCCAGGCGCCTTCGTATGGTTCGAGAAGACACAGGGGCCCCTAATGAAGGTGCTGCCTTTGCCTGGATGGCGGCCGATGAAGCAGTTGGCTGTAAACGTGCATTTCTTACGATGTGGAGGTTTTCTCGACGATTGGTCTGTCGAGGGCGTCCTGAGCCTGGTTTTCGTGTAAATGACATCTCTCGGATCCGCTGGTTGCAACACCTCCTCACAACTTAATCAGAGCGGCTTAATTGACGTGCTACTCGCCTAGCTGACCATCCAGCTTCCATCATTTCGATGATTTTCCCCTTCTCAAAATGCGACAGCTGCTCATATTGTCTTCGAAAACTGCGTAATAGCATGTCTACCTCTGCTCTTGCTTTGTAAACGATTCAGCGCTCTCAAACAAGCTTTGGTTACCTGTTTTATACTCCATGGAGAATGACGTTAAACACCCTCTACCGGCTATACGCAATGCGCAATCACCCTGCATTTCTAATCATTTGCATATCTCCCCAATATGTACCTTCATGCCAAGTTTCGTTACGATTCCGCAATTATTTCTTGGTGCGCTAATTTTTTTGTCCATGAGTGTATATGTTTTAGAATAATAAATTTTGTTATTTAAACTGCATGTACTTGTAAACAATAATATCTTCTTAAGCTACAACTCATACCATTTAAAATGAAGTATTCAGATTTTTTAAGAACTTTTAGTTAGTTATTTGATATGATTACGAAACATGAAATAAAAATAGCTAAACAAGTTTTGTTAAAAACACCATTTGATTGCATACCATATTATTGAGCACATAACGCTAATAATACAATATGCATGAACAAGATAATTAATGCCATTTTATTTTCAAAATTTAAGTCTAAAATTTTGACATTTTGAAGCAAGAATGGGTAAATAAGACAGTCAGAAAATCCACTTTGAACCGAGAGTTCTCTCCCATGTACAACCAAAGATTCGTCTCGTATATTCCACTATTAGGAAAACAGAATTCTCCTTTGTTAGGAAAACAAAGTACCTGAAAGTGTTTCTGCTAAGATTAGAGATCATATGCAGAGTTTGGAGAACGAAGTCACAAACAGATTTGAGAATTTTAAGAAAACTGAGCCTAATTTTAATTGTCTCATTCATCCTATTGTTGCTACCATGGATACAGCAGCTAAAAAATTGCGGCTGGAACTCATTGACAGGCTGCCAGTTCATAATGTAAAGGAAATGTTTAATGTTATGACATTAATTGACTTCTACAAATCTTTATCTCATGAAAAATGCCCATGTGTATGAAAAAACTTGTTTTGAAAATGTTCTTTATACTGTTTGGGTGGACATATATTAGTGAGCAAAGTTTTTTTGCATGAAGATCAAAAAGACATACAAGTTGGCTGGCATTAACTTGCAGGTTGTGATGAGGACTTCACAATGCAATCTCAGCCTTGATTTCAAGCAAACTGTAGAAAAGTGTAATAAACATTTATCTCATTAAACTGACTTTTAGGTATCCGACTACTCTAAAATTGTGAATTTTGCCAAAAATTGACAAATGTTTTTATGATTTTATTTTATAGGGGATCTTATTAGCTTTATGAAATACCAAGTTTATTATTTTCCATTCACTAGAACAAAAACTACAAGTGTTTAGTAAAAGCAGATGCCAGTACTTTAAGCAAGATGTCATACTTTAAAATGCGTTTTACTCGAAATGTGTTTTTTTAAATGGTCAAACGGGGACAGCGATTGCTCAAAAAGTTTTGAAAATAATTAAATGAAATTTTGTGTGTATGTTGTGTTTGATAGTAGAAGTGTTTTAACTTTCAGGTTTATCAATCACTGTTTTATTACAAAATTTACAGTCCCTTACGTGAATATAATCACTATTTTTTAAGGAATTACGTATAATAACTAAGATAAAACGCTCTTTCTTCTGTAAAAGTTAAAGTATATCTTATCCTCAAGGTCATTTGAAATATGTATAGCAAAGCAACACATCAAAATTGAAAAATTGGAAATTTGTTCCTAAACTTTTTGTACAGAGTGTGCCTCATTTATGTAATTTTTTGAAAATTTTTACCCAATTTTTCCCAATTCAGTAATGATAATTTCTTTTTCTCATCTTAATTTTAGCATATTCTTCTGAAAATGTACTAAATAAATCTAGAAATCACAAAAAAAAAATCCCATATCTTCATTTTTTTTTAAAAAAAAAGGTATCGCAAGTAGTCGGATACTTTAAAATTAAATGTGCTTGCAGAGTTATAAATTATTTGAAATTTTAGCGCAATAAATAAAAAGTATATAAAACTTCCACTATTTTATTTAACTTGTTTTCATCAGTCTTTATATCTTGTTTATAGTGCAGTTTATACCTTTTCTGGGAGGCAAAGTTAACTAATCATTTTTAAAAGGTGCTGCCCTCCTGTATCTTCTGCTTCTTTAATGTAGCCCTTCAGCCAAAATAATTGTTCATCCCTGTTTTAAAAAGCGTATTTAGATTTTCCGATTAACAACCAACTATAACATGATACGCTACGGTTTAATGCTTTTTCTCTCATCATAATTTTGTTTATCTCTTTCTATATTTAACTCTCGATGGATCTCATTTCAGACCTTCCTTTCAAACCTGCAAAAACGTATATAATACGTTTGGTCCAGAAAATAGCTGCATCGTAATGCACTGATTGATAATGGATTTTATCCCTGGCGTAATCTATACAGGTTAAAGCCGATTAAAGGATTTACTTTGAATTCCTTTTGCACTTTCTTTTTCTGAAATTTAAACAAAATTAAAAAAAATTAAATAATCAGTTTACAAAAGAGGACCCTTTTTTAATGAAAAAAAAAATAGCAATTGTCAAGGAAATTTTTTTCCCTCAGATGTCATTTTGATAGCTTTATAAAAGAAAAACATTTCCTTATTATTTAAAGAATGTGTTAATTATATGAAGGACTCTATAACGGATTATACATATATTAGATTTCAGAGTTAAATTTATATAAGTTTTGCACAAATTTCTTTTTATAATTTTTGAAGTACAATGCAATTTGCTTTATATTTATTTCTCTTCAGTGGTGTAATGAGACAATAAACTGCATTAATAATGATGAAAAATGTTGCATTTCATATACTATGAATAAACAATTACTAAATCTATAATTAGCTTCAAACCCTTTTGCTTGCACTTTTCATCTTAAAGAAACTCTTAATGGTTGCAGATAAGTATTTGTTAAAAACTTACACTAACAGATTTGTCTATGATTTCGTTATTAAATATTATTGTTTAAGCTTTGATACTCTGAAAAATCCAAAATACAAGTCATTCTTCGTTTTCAAGACAAAATCTTGTGAGATCATTTGTAGCCGAGTGGTTGCGCATTGCGCTTTCCCACCACAGGCTTGGAATTCAAACTCCTGGCTGGGCTAGGTCGGCTTGGGCTTTCGTCTATTCAGTGGATCGATAAAATGTGTATCAAGTTTGCCTGGGAAATAAACACTGCGGAGTTCATGCCAGACTGACCACCTAACCGGAAAATTTGCTAATGCACTTCATTGCCCAAGGTCATGAAAACTGAGATAGGCACAGTAGGCCTTGGCCCACCATCGGTTGTTGCACCACTGAGTCTAGAGTTCAGTTTAATGTTTCTAAACACTTCTCAGTGACTACTGCACTGAAGGGCCACTTTATTAAGATCACGCACATAAGGCAATTTTATGCAAAGGAGTTATTACTTAAAAATGTTGACGCTAGAGAGCTAAATTAGTTTTTAAAAAAGGAAATAGAAAGCTGAGTTCTTCTGATACAATAGAATAGTTGGTGAATGCATGAGGGAACATTGCCGGACATTGAACGTGGGATGATAGTTGGAGCTCAATTTATTGATTATTTTTCTAATGTCGTCTTTCGAAGCTGCACACAGGTGTCGTCCTCGTCACTTAACCATGGTTCAAAATTACGAGATCGCCAAAAGCCCTCCAATAGCTGAATAGTGTGACGTTAATATTCATTCACTCACTCGAAGCTACACAAGACTACAAACTTGACTGCGTCCCTCGAAATTTTAAACTACAGTTTAATGACGATGATGACATCTTAAGTAGCACCCCATTCTCCAAGCAAACACACCTCCCAACGTAAGGACTTCGAGCCTCGATAGATTTAACGTGTATTAGGACACAGGTGTTTAGTGGTATCAGAACTCGCCTCCACGACTCGTCAAAAACAACTTTGTCCTCGAGCCTAGTCTCTCAGCTATTGTGGTCGTAGTAGGGGCTCATATGCATGAAGTAAATACAGGGAAAACACAGTATTTGGAAAATGTTCACTAGTAGCAGTAATTAAAATGGGCCTGGATTGTAATGTCGAGCAAAAGTTTGAGTCTAAATGGAAAATTTGAGACCATAATCCAAATGATGAATGATTGTGGAATGGGGAATCTTTCGAATTGTGAAAGAAAACAGAATGGTAAGCGTACAGCAAGGCAGCAGATCCTAGACAAGAATTGTCTCAAAAGTATCTCCGAGGGCAATATTCGCAGACTATACATCATATGCGCTATGGAAGCCGAAGGTTAAGCGAATACCTTTGTTGTGTGTAGCAAAGAAGATAAAACGTCTCAGACACACAAGAATATGAGTAACTGGAAAAAAAAAGTAATGTGGTCCGATGAGTTCCGCTTTAAGATATAATATAGTTTGGAAGAAACAGCTTGAAATCATGATCCTTAAATGCATTACTAACAAACTTCAAGTTGGTGAAGGCTTGCATGATATTTTGGGGGATGTTTTCCAGGCATTTTTTTTATCCTTTATTTCGTGTGCATGGATGTCTGAATAAGACATCACACCTAAACGTGATAGCTGACCAAGCACATCTTGTAATACTAATGATTGATCCTAATATCAGTGATTACTTTCAACAGTTCAGCGTGTCCTACCATATAGCTTATATTGCACAGAATTGGTTTTCGAAGCAGAAAGGAGACTTCTCTTTGTTCTGCTGGCCTCCACAGTCCCCAGATCTCAATCCAATGCCTTTTCTGGATGAAGTTGAAAGAGCCTTCCGACATCTAGATCTACAATCATCCAATCTTGGAAAGCTCTATTCTTCAAGTAAGGCCTCAGATTTCGTATTTGACCTGTTAGTATCTCTTATTCAATCCAAGAAGAATCAAGGATTTATCAAAGGTAAAAGGTGGCCCAACGTCTTAATAAAGGGGACCCTCAATTTAGTGGCGTAACCTACACCCCTGCATCGTGGGGGTCCCAGGATTCTAAGGGATCCCAAGCCTAACTTATGCCAAGTACTACCTTTTGTAAGATCCTGTTTGGGCCCCAAAACCTGACTTTACAGGGATCCTAAAATTCTCTGTTACGTCACTGACTCAATTTATGTATATATGTACTTACAAACACACACACACATATCTTATACAGCATTTGTGGGGAGAAATTGAAAGGTCTCTCATGAGGTTGATGGAAGGGGAAGAGAGGTGGGAGGCCCCTGACCGCCCCCAGGGTATTCTCCCTCAAAATTGAGGTGAAACCGAGCTAAATCGTTCCGTGTATGGTGCTCAAAGCTACGGCTAACGACAGGCGTCACTTAGCCCTTTGCCATGATGAATTTCATGGGTCTTGATCTGACCCTTGCCGATATCAGGTGGCATTAGCAACAACAATATATTCAATATGTTTAATGTTCTGAAAATGAAAGATGGAAAAAAGGTCACAACCTCAAGAGTCGTAACGTGATAGATTGTAACAGCAGTAAAATTCTTCAGATCTGCTCCTGGTTCAAGTTTAATTTTTCCTGTAGGTTGTCCATATGTCCATACACCTACCTGGAAATGTCAGTAAATATATAAAACAGTAAATAAAAATATTCCGCGTTGTGAATAAAATTTCTCATGAATTGGTTTTGAACTTACTCTTTTTGGTTGATGAATTATGTTATTAGTAAATGTTATTTTGCGCATAATTAATTCTAGCTCTTGGTAACTACCTCCAGTATCTTTCATAATGAATTGCCCGAAAATTCCATCGTACGCTTCCTGAAAAGTAAAACGATGAAATGTAGAGAAATTACCATCATGTTAAATGACACAATTCAAAGTAATCACAGCACCGTTACTTTTCCTTATAATTTACAATTATTTATTAGGTCTTTCCTGCTTTAAGTTTCTAGAGGAGAGCTAACTTATTCTGAATTTCGTTACCCAAACAATTAGCTCCTTAACTAGCATTACTTTTGTCTGACTATATTGTTAATGGTGATAATGAATTATAAAGAGAGACAATATATTAATAAGGGTAAATTTTGTTTTATTTTACCTATTCATTGAATCTACAAATAATTTCTTCTCATATAATAATGACCACGTGAAAATGTGTTTAATATATACAAATATTGAATTTTAATGAGCTTAAAAACCTTTAATTTTTCCTTTCAGATTTATTTGTGTTTTATATAATGACGAATTATCAAACTCTGTTCTTCAAAAATGCTATGAAAAGTAATAGTTTTATCCTTTTACAATTTTTTTTAAAGCAATTCTTTTATATGTATATAGGGTCGAATTCGACCGACAAATTCAGAAGGGGGATAGTAGGAACCATGTGGACGATAAATCAACATAGAACATATAGTTGCAAACCATGTTTAGGTAATGAAAATCACGGTAATAGTAGCCGCTTGGTAGACGATGATCCAGACGGGGGAATGGCCAAGCGCCCTGGTAAGGTTGAAGAAACCTGCACCCATGGATATTTCCCACTTCTTCCGGAATTTCTGCATGGAGTACCAGCCACTGTGCACCAGAACGTGTGGATCATACATGATGATACACCAACACATTTTTCGATTGCGGTGCTAACCACCTCCATTCTACATATCCTGGGAGGTGGATTGGACGCGGCAGACCTGCTGCTTGGCCTCGGAGCTCCCCGAATCTCAATCCCTTGAATTTTTTTTTCCTAGGACCACCTGGAATCGCTTGTGTATGATATGCCCATGGCTACAGTGGTAGATCTCACGGCAAGGACCATCGTCGCTTCAGCTCACATGTACTGCACACCGTATTAGAACGCTTCCGACAATCCTTTGCTCGTCGGTGTTGGCTGAGCTCTGTGGCCTAAGCTACTGCACCTTCGAACAATTTCTGTGACAATCACTTGTCATTGTATTTTTTGACGTTGAGCTGTGATGTGTGTGTGCATTGTTCTTTGTAAACATGCTTCACGTTTAATAAACGTATTTGTTACCTCTTTTTGCCCCTTTTTATTCTAATCGACATCACACACTTCATAACTGTTTTTGCGAATTACTCCGACTAAATGGTACTTACGACCCCATGCTCTATGGTGATTTGTCGTCTCCATGCCGCCTACTATCATCCCTCTGAATTTGTCGGTAGAATTCGGCAACACTCTGTATATATAATAAAACAACGCATTATTTAAATATAAAGGGATATTTTAGAAAGGTTGAAAAGCATAGAATTCTGACAAATTAGTATTAGAGAGATTATTTGCGATTATATCACTCTATTTTCTCAATTAGATGTTAATAAGTTACGGAATGCACATTAGATTTAGTTACTCGCGATAGAAATCAATAATCATAACCCAAGTAACTTTTCTTGAGATAAATGGTACTCTGTTTTCAACAGAGAATTTCTTAGTATAGTTATGATACCCTTAGTGAACTGTAGTTGTATTGGCAAAAATTTTCTCTTGAAAAAGTTAGCTATTCACTTTAGATGAATTTTTTTTACACGACTGTGGATGAGTTGTTAAAATACCTGAATTTCTTCTTTAAAACACACTATAAGCATGAAGCAAATTAAAAAATAAGTGCAATATTAAAATATTCCACTAACATAATAATGAAATTTTAAATTTCGAATCTATTTTTTTATGAGAGGAATATTAAATTAATTTCACACTTATTTATTATAAAGTGCTGAAAACCCATATTTTTAATAATTTAGTTTTGTAAAGAAATGTTGCTACTACCTGTTTAAGTGCAGTTAGAAGCTTAAAATTCTTTCTGGTATCGGGATCGACTGTCGTGTCACAAGAGGGATACGGTATTTCATTTGGCCAAACTCCTTTTTTTACTTCTCTTTGAATCGATTTCATAACAAATAACACAAGGTCATAATAGAAAGATACTTCGACCTATAAAATAATATCATTAAAAACCATTAAGTATTAAAATGCAGACAATGCTTCAGAAAAGTGTATCTTAAGTATAAAAACACTTATCTTACATAATTTAAAACATTTCAAATCAAACATTCAAAATAATGTGAGTGATCCTTTTAAAATGCTCAAGCAGAAGAACTTGCAATCAGTATTTATGGAATAAATAGTGTTAATTTGTCCCATAAAATAAAATTTAATATTCTGTTATGTAATTATAAACATTTTACAAGTTATACACATACAAGTAAATGTGCAAATCAATATATCACAAATAAATTAATAACAAGAGACACCAGTCTTCTTTACTGAGCCACCCCATGTTGTAGTAGTTTCTGCAATGCTAATCTGAATTAATTATTTTGCTTATTGAGTATTTTTGAAAATTCCATGAAAAAAAAATCGAGAATAAAATAATACAAGTATAAGAGACAAAATAATATGAACACCCGTGAAAAAATAAAATTCTTTCATTAGTAAGAAATTGGGCCTACTTTGACCTAAATGACAGCTTTCATTCGACGTAGGATTAACAAATAAAGGCCTGGAACAAAGTTAATCGGAATTCGCACTATTTCCTCGTGCAGGGCCGTCTCTAGTCCAGATAGTGTGTGGAAGAGGAAACCGAACGCGAGTTTTATTTTCTAAAAAATTCCATAAACACTCTATGATGTTCAAATCAGGTGACTAGGGACAACACTTTAGAGATGTTCCAATTCATCATCAAGTTCATGTAATCAAGTTTGAACACAGTGAAACGCGTGAACAGGGACATTGTCATCTTGGAACACAGGACTTTCTCCCGGAAGGAGAATCTGACGCATATAGTGAAGATGATCTGCGAGAATGCTTCGATAAGGACCGCCTGTGATCATCTCTCTCAAGAACAACGATAGGCTCCAATCCACGGGAAGATATTGCGCGCCATACCATCATAGAGCCTCCTCCATGTTTCACAGTTGGAACCAGGCAGTCAACATGAAATGCTTCTGCCGGTGTTCGGCCAAACGAACACACGTCCAGTGGTGTGGAATAATATAAATAAGGATTCATAAGACCAGATGACTTGTTCTCATTGCAATTGTATCCAGTCTAAGTGGTCTCAGCACCACTCTAGTCCCTTCATATCATTTTACGCCGAAGCTAACGGTTTTGGAATAGCTACTCTACTATGAATATATATATATTCGCAGCATGCAGCTCCCGTTGAAAAGTTTTCATGGATACGGGGTTCTGAAGGTTGATAATCATCTCGGATGTAATCTGCGGCAATGTAGTCTTGCGTTTTCGGGTGACTATCCTCCTCAACATCCGTCTCTCACGGTCCTTCAACTTCCACTTTCGTCCACTGTTGTGCTTTACAGAAGACACCTTGCCCAGGTTTGTGTAGGCTGTTTATCTCTTGACATAGTGGTCCTTAAACACCAATAAGGTGGCTGTTCTGGAAGCGGACGCTCCAGTGAGGGGAAGTCCAATTATCCTTCCTCTTTTTACGTCGGAAAGAGGTCGAGCATAATCACTCTTGGTTAAGAATAGAATTTTCTCGTGTAACTCTCACACTGTCAAATGCTTGACTGATATCTTCCCTTTAGGGAGCACACAGTTGCGACACGGGGCGGCCTTTTATTGGATAGTCGAACGACGACTCATTCTTAAATGGGTGTTCCTATTATTTTGTCCTATACCTGTATATAACATTTAAGATATTCCAAGAGAGCGAAAAAACATATTTTGTGTTTGCCGATGTTTTATCAACAAGATGAGATTCTGAAACAATTTATCGTCCTTTCTCAAATTTGGTTCCTTATTTGACTACAGTTTAAAATTATTAATTCGGTTGCTAATAATCCATTTTATGCAACTTTTTATTTTGAGTTTACTAAAAATAAACTGTATTTTAAAAAAAAGAATGATGAATAAAGTTACAAAATGATTTTTGGAAGTTTCAGAGTTACAAAAGAGGATAGATGTATTGAAGATGACTGATGGAAATGTAGAAATTGACTATTCGACGTCAGATTATAACAGTAATGCATTTTTATGTATTTAGTTTATGCATTTTTAAGAGACAGTATGAATGTGTTTCATAGTTTATTAATAAATAATATAATTATAATAGGAGTTTGTTTAATAATTACTTTGAGTTACATACATTATTGTAGATAAGGCTAAACTCCCATGGACGATAAGCTAGAGATAATTTTGCGGTTATGCGTGGTTGTGCAACGTACAAAATCAACAGCACAGTGGTTGCTTGAATTCTGTATATTGTCCAATATAGATTTCATTTTATTAGTTTATCCTGAAGTCTAACAACAACCGCATCCAAGCTTAATATGTAGTGATAATTTTAGAAGAGGAAACGCCGTTGCAGCTTTTATCATGCTGAAAAATGTGACTGTGGTTCGTAACAAAATAACTTGGATGCATCATATTTGGAAAAAAATAATGCACTGTCCCAAATACATGGATTACTGTGAATCGTTTATAGAAACAAAACAAAAAATCAAATTGACAAACGTACAGTGTGTAGGTAAATGTAAAACTAAAAAGTGGAATGTATTATCTTGACCCAGTACTCGGCTTGTGCATTTTCTACATAAGGAGAATATTTTACACATCTTTTACATGCAATTTACATGTCCTATGGGATTTACCTGTAACCATTGATGGTGAAAATTTTTTTCGTAATATCGTCCACTCTCCTTTACACCGACTTCAATCAATGGTCATATGAGTTGTCTTCTGCTTTTTGCATGTGTTTTAATAGCTATCCACGCTTGTTACAACAGTTGTAGTTGTGTGGTGATGCTTTGGTTTGTGTCAGTTTAATCGAAGTCGTCATTATATGTTATCGCTCTTGAAGATGTCAGGTGATATTACTTGTGATATGAATTTTATATTAATTTTGTTGTTAAAATGATATCATGAATTATAATACGGAACATGGGTATACTAGGTAATCTTCAGCTTTTGTTCTTGTACTCAGCTTTAATCTTTTAACGCTTCTTTGTAAGGACATTCTAGACGTATTGATATTCTTATTGTTAGATTAATGTCTAGATTTATTATTTCAGTCTAATGTATTTTATCGATGTCTACTATATTAATCGATATTCTTACAATAATATATTTAAAAGACTCGTAGACTCTCGAATTAATTGATAAAATTACACACACTCACACACAGATAAGTTCTCTATTTTATTTACTTTTTAAGAACCCTGAATAATTTTTATGATAAGAGTAAAATATCCTGTACAGAATAAAAAAGTCCAAAACACAGTTCATTTCTTCACAAGAAAGGAAAAATAATAACAAATGATAAATTAATTGCAACTACTAAGACACTTATACTAACAATGAGTGAAGAAGTAGAAGCCCCATAATAAGAAAATCTATATGATGTCATTCTTACAGGTTCCTTATTAATAATTTTAAAATGAAAGAAAATAAGCTACAGAACTCATAGTTAAAACAGTAAAAACTATGTTTCTCAATTGATTTATCATCTTACTTTTGATTAGTGTTGAAAAAGGTTTTTGTTTCCTATTTCTAAGGAATACACACACACATATTATTACATGGAGTGTTCAAATGAAAAGATACGAAACGTAGTAACAACGTATAGCCGTTAACATACTTGCCTATACCGTTATGGGAGAACGTAGCGAGACATCTAGGAATGCGAATGGAATCTCCGGCGATGAGCAAGGCATGCGCGGGCACCTACATGAGCAGGAGAGAGCAGAGGCTCTTACAAAGAGTGTCGTCCAATTGACGTTACTTGTTGAATTCCTCGAGCACAAAAGAACCATTAAATTTGATGTGTACTGTGAGACACTCCTATGTCTACGCAGGTCTATCAAGAATAAAAAACCAGGGATGCTCAAGAAGGGTGTGGTTCTGCCCCATGATAACGCGCGTCCACACGTCTCCAGGGTCACACACGTAGAACTGCCCAAGTTCAAGTCGGAGCAGCTTGACCACCCACCCTGGACATATCACCCTTCGATTTTCATGTGTTTGAATCCCTGAAAAAACATCTGAAAGGGAAGCGCTTCATCTCGGGCTACGAACTCAAGGACACCGTGAAGGACTGTGTCTCGTCACAAACACAGGATATCTGGAAATAAGGAATCCTTCAGCTCGTTAATCACAGGGATCGTTGTGCTCAGGCCTATGGTGCATACTTTGAATCAGGGGCGTAGCTACTGCCGTATCAGCCGTATCAATGATACGGGGCCTCCCCAAACGTGTAAGCAAAAACAATGCAAAACGCTAAAGAGCATCTGGAAAGTACCCCCAAGGAACTTTGATACAGGGCCCACTCAGAACTAGCTACGCTGGTGCTTTGAATAAAGTCTTCATTTATACCCACAGTGTTATTTCGTACCTTTTCATTTAAACATCCCTCGTATTTCTAAACGGAAACAATGCATGATAAGTAAATATTTGTCTTTTTCTTTAAAAATAAGAATAAAAATATTATCTTACTTCTGATTTTATATGGAATGTACGAGCCAAAGTGTCTGCTTTTGTTTGCGATTTCGATCGAGGAACCATCCATAAGGCACCTAATTTCTTGCAATTGCAAGTGGGCGGGACAGGGTCCTGATTTTTCGAAATTTAATTATTACTTCTTCGAATAGTTTAGCACATTTATATATAAAACAGATAATTCACCAAAGTTAAATTTAACATCAAGTCTTTAGTAAACATTTAATCAATGGTAGGGTTAAGCATGATATAAAATGGTTTACTTACCAAGGATACTAAATGCCATGAATACTCACGACCCGTCATATTGTTGGCTTCGGCCTGCAATTTTGGTAATAAATAATGAATTTCCCATATTTTACAATTATTTCATATGTTACAAAGTATATTATCTACGTGCGGCCCATCTGATATAGAGATTATTGATGTTAACTGTTAATAGCCCTTGAGCCACAAGTCCTCTAGTGAGATTTGTGGAAGGGAAAATTCTCTCAAATTGGGGTGGAACCTAGCCAAAAATCGTACTGTCACATGAATGATGCTTAAAGCTACAGCTAACGACAGACGTGCATCTAGCCCTTTTCCGGCGATGAATTCCGTGGGCCTCGATCTGATACCGTAAGACAAGTTTCATTAGCAACAACATTATCTAAGTGTCTTAGGAGTCTAAGTTTAAGTTTATTTCATAGAAAATATTTTTAATTTGCACTTTTAGGGGGGATCACATTTTTGAAAGTAAACAATTACTTATAAAAATTTCTATTTATTCAATTAATCTTTAAATAATATTTCTATACTTCCGAGTCTACAGAAGCACCCTTTTATATCAACATACAAATACACATTTTATTATTAATGTATCGTTATTTCGCCCTAGAAAACAAAAGCGTATATTAAGCTTATACATATGCAGAAGCTTATACACATAGTATTATATATATATATATATATATATATATACTGTATATCCCACTCTGTATATTTTATATTACGTGTATTTTTAACCCTTAAATGCATATTATTGTCAATAGTCTACATTCCAGTTCCACTTAATTTTATACAAAACCCTTCCAAACGTACGTTGACAATCATGGACTATAAATCATGCGAGAAAGAAAAAACTTGACATTACATTTGGCATTTTTTTTTTTTTTTTTTTTTTTTTTTTTTGCTAACATGTGAACGTAGCGAGATATTTCCTATTTTCAAGTTTCCTAGATATAAAGGAGGGATTTATCAAATTGAAAATAAAATACTTCGCATCTGTTGTCATGTAAGCTATCAATGTGTGATGTTACATTTGAAAATTTTATTGGATATATATACCCGATTTTGGGGAAATACTGTATGTTGCCAAAAGTCTACATACAACTTTTTTCAAAATAAAATATTCAATGTTATTACTTATATTTATTTATTTATTTTACGTAATCTATGACTACATTTCTATGAAAAACAACTTTTAAATTTAAAAACAAAAATAACATGCATTTGAAAATTCTCATCACAGTTCACAAAAATTTTAAATATTTTTCAAATTTTTGAATTTTTTTATAATTTTATTGCATATTTTCGAGTGACTTGTATCCCTTTTTATATATAATATAATATTGTTTAGGCAGTAACTGAGAGAAACTGTAATCAGATAAACAAATAAACTAAAAGGTCCTGAAGCATAATTTTACATACTTAAACATTTAACTTCATGCCGTAATAAGTCAATCTAAATTAAAATAAGCAGTTTAAAAATAACAAAATAATGGTTAAGAACTATTATTAAAAAAATTAATCAAAAGCACTTTGGAATAAGTGAAAAAGTTAAGATGGTTACACATGCTGAAAGTTAGTTATGAAATGGAATTACACAAATTTATAATAAACTTACCACATCTAAAACTAGATTTATAGTATCTGAAGGGCCGATTACGAAGTAATAAGCTATGTCACTCGTTTTCATTTTTAAAATTTGCTCTTGGATTTTTTGTCTATTTGCTTCAACTTTCAGTATTGTGGCACGAGTTGCAATATTTTGGAGTAAGGTGGAAGATTTTTGATCGAGTTCTAGAAAATAATAGAATATAATGCATCATGTTATTATCAATACCAATTTCTAAAAAAATTAGCACAAAATATCAAACAACTATAAAATAACATGAGAGTCTAACACAGGGGTCGGCAACCTATGGCACGCGTGCCATATGCGGCACGCAGAACAATTCTCAGTGGCACTCTTCAAAGTTGTGAGATCAAGTAAATCTCTCCGTCTCTCCTCTCTACGCTTCCCACATAAAGACTTTTTCTTACTTTCAATTCTTAGCCATAAAACGATTCTGCAGAATCTGTTAGTGTGTAGTTTCTGTGACTCATTCTTAAAAAAAGTTAAATATTCAATTCAAATCAAAACCACTGTGTAATACTTGTAAAATGAAGCATTACTCATTGATGTATCGTGAAAAAGTTCTTCGGAGTTATTGAAAGCAAAATTTACAGAATTATATTAATATCTCGAAGAAAACTATCGATATATTGACAGCTATTTTAAATTTCTATACGTTATTACCGGAGTGATTTAATTATTTGAAGAAAATTGCATGTACTCTACCTTCCGCTATTAGTTCTATATATGTACATGAACAAATTTTTTTTCTCATGTGAAATGTATTTTGAGACCACGAAGAAGTTGTTCAACAGCTGAACATTCAGAATCATGTGTCAAATAGTATCAAGTGCATTTCATTGTATTACAGATATACCTATATTTTATGTGTCTGACTTATTTTAATACATATTCTTAAGGTATCCGACTACGTTGGGAACCGTGATTTTGCAAAAACGTATAAATGGATAATGTTTATGGTACTTAGTGTCAATTAGATTAGAAAATGTATATAAAATTGTTTTAAGAATAGTATTACAATAAAAAATTATTTATGTACAATATTTTGACAAAAAATTAGCATAGAATGATCAATTTTCAAAATATTCTCCTTTTGCGAAAAATGCTTCTATTATAATATTTTGCCTGCATATAGCTCAGACCTCTGTACAGAGGCTCACCTAGAATTTTTGAAATATATTACTTAGAAAGGGTTTTATTCATGTTTTACGACAACAGAGGTGAGAAAGTTTAAGAAAAAAACGCCGATAATTATTTCATATGGTTGTAACTCTGAAAATAATGTGAATTTTTCAAAATTCCTAGTTGAGCCTCTGTACAGAGGCCTGAGCTATATACGGGCAAAATATTATTATAATAAAAGTATTTTTCACAAAAGGAGAACATTTTGAAAAAATATTATTCTAAGTTAATTTTTTGCCGAAATATTGTATTTAAATAATGCTTTTTTGTCAAAATATCCTTAAAACAATTTTATACATGTATTCTAATCTAAGTGACGCTAAATATCATGAAAATTATCCATTTATGCGCTTTTTTAAAATCACGGTTCCGAACGTAGTCGGATACCTTAAAAGATGTATAATATATGTACAATTTTAATTTTTTATTTATTTGGAAAGAATATTCTACTTCATGTTGCTTATTTTAATGTCAATAAATATCTTTAAATGAAGCATAATTATTATTTAATAAAACTCGAAATCTGTATTTTTGATCTGTATTCCCTAACTCTGGATGCATTGTCGTGGGAATCGAATTGTTTCAAATATTTTCTACTGCGTGGCACACTGAATAATATAGGTATAGTGGTTTGGCACACAACAGGTATAAGGTTGCTGACCACTGATCTAACATGAACTCGATTTCCGTCGGTGACTGTACCTTGAATACCATTTAATATGCGCACAACTAAAAAAATATAATGAATTTACTTTAAGAATATTGCGTAATTAATTTAGAGACATGCAGTATTAATTGCATTACGTCATTATTTAAAAAAATACACTTCTATTGCTTAAATTTGTATGATCAGTAGATTTATGAATATATTAGTCAGTGCTTTTTTTTGTAAAGTTCATTACTAGAGATATGAAGATTAAAAGTCAATGAAAAGGAGCTATAAAAATCGAAATGCTGGAAAGGATTAAACCATGAATACAAATTGCGATACTTAAATTTTCAGACAAATTGAATTCAAGCTATAACACATTCAGAAATCCCATCTAAAATTCTTAAAAAGTCCAGAGAGCCCTGAAAGGCAGCTGTCGAATTCTTGAAATAAATTAACAATACTCAGTTCAGAAATGATTTAATTACATGGAATTAATAAAAAAAATTTCATTTCAAAGTTTGTAGCTAGTTATTTTTGTGGCAATTCTGAAACATAATCATAATGCTAAACACGTACTAAATTCTCTTATTTTGAATCTAATCTTATCCCTACAGTAATTTATTGACATAAGGACCAATGCAATTTGCAGTTTGATACTGCTTAATTTTTAGAATCTTAACTCCCCCTCATTATGAAGAATAAAACACCCCCGATTACTTTATTAACATTTATTAATAATCATAATTATTAATATTTATTCATATAAACATAATTATTAATATTTAATCACAAACATAATTATTAATATTTATTAATAAACAATTATTAATATTTAAAAATATACAATTATTAATATTTAATAATAAACAATTATTAATATTTAATAATAAACAATTATTAATATTATAATAACATCACCACATACTTTATTTTAATCGAAATTATAAGTCATTAGTGTTACAATTGTGTAGAACACTCATGGAATTACTTAAATTTATATTTTTGGAATTCAAATTTATTTAAATTTTTACTAAACAAAATAATAAGAGATTTTTATTGAATTTTTTTCTCTTAATTTTTGGAACAATGTGTTGCATTACGAAGCTAACTATAAACCTTTTAACGCGCAGATTTTTTAAAAGAAAAAACTGGCAAAAAAAAATTTTTTTTTTGCTTAAGAAAATACATCTTAGAGAGAGAAAGAACATAGTTTTGGCAAAAAATAAATAAATACAAATAAGTCAAATTTTTTATTTATGTTTTGGATTTTGATTCACATTGCAGATAAAAGTTTGCACGCGCGCGCGCGCACATCGACTTTTATTATCTTTCTTTTCTAAAACTGTAGTTCCGAAAAAAAAACATTTTAATCAGATAAAATAATTATTCATACTTTTTCAATAGAAATAATAATAGTAGTAGTACTTATTTTACAAAAAATTATTCAAAATTTTCTTTTGTCTAATTTATTGGAAGCAAGGTGCAGCACATGACCCAACATTACAATTATTACACATATAACGGCCCTCTTCCTTTTCCTTCCTTATCTCTTTTAGCACAACACACAGAGCAGTATCTTGAAAAAGCATTTTTTTATGTTGATGGAACAAAACTTGGAAAATGACGTTTCGTTAGTCGTAGAATTCCAGAAGATTTTGGTCTCTACCCGATTTTTTTTTAATATTTATATCGCTATAATTGTGTATAAGTCTTCCTACTAATTTTCTTCGGAAATCTAGACTTATGTTTTTACTTCATTTTTTTATACCAAACATGCGTTCCAAATGCTGATGTCTAATAAATGAAAGAATACTTTTTAATAATATTATTCTAAATTTACTATAAATTTTATCTAAATTTACGAAATCACGACGACAGATTGCAATTTCACGAGTGCTGACAGTGATCACTTATATTCGAGTGTGAAAATTACAACAGCACAAAATACGACTCCACTCGAATTATCTCGAGTGTGACCGGTTTGGCCTGTTAAGTGCAATGGAATCAACTCGAGTGCATCCGTTAAGGGTTTCATTAATTTTACTATCGCTTATGGCTTACTATCCAGTGGCTGAATGGTAGCGCATCGCTCATCCAAACCACAGGTCTGGGGTTCAAAACTCCGGGCTGGTCAAGGTCAACTCAGACTTTAGTGGGTCGATAAATGAGTATCAACCTTACTTGGGAATTAAACACTGAGAGCTTCTCGACAGACTGACCACTTGACCGGAATATCTGCTCATGCACCACAGTGTTCAAGGTCAGGAAAACGGAGATGTGCTCAGTTGGTCTTGACCCTCATGGGCTGTTGCGCCACTGACTTAAGTTCAGGCTTATGGCTTAATACGAAATGAATCTCAATAATCAACTAACTAAATAATAAACGACTACTTACCAATACTTTCATCAAAAAGCACCCCAGTTGTAGTCATATTCTGAAGTGAAGCTAAATCTCTGACGACTTGTGTGATAATATAACCAGGCGGGGCGATTTGCACTAAGTACTGCCTTTCAATATCACTTAGATTTTCCCATTCCATGATGCCTTTCATTTCCCCATATGTTGCGCTTACAGTGGGTATACCCATTTTACGAACTACTTTTTTAACTAGCGTTCCCGCTCTGTTTCCTACAGCTCTTGGCCTTCGAGTCGTATCTATTAAAATAGTTGGACGGTCACGAGTCAGCTTTTCACAAACTATAGGAAGAGTAAATGAGAAGTAAATTAAATTAATTTTATGTAGAATAATTAAACAAAGTCAAATAAAATAATTAATAAGTGAAAAGTTTAGTTGTAAATTTTCCCTAAATGCAATCACCCTTTTCTAAAATAATACAAAATTTGAAATAACACATAAAAATCTGCATCCAAACGAAACCTGCTTTAAAAACATCAAAAGTTATTATCTTTCTAAACTAAACAATATATAATGCTTTAAGGACTAGTATATTTTTCATAATTATATATCTACGCTTATTATGTTACGTTTGTTATCTACATGTTAAATATTTGCACTTTTAAATAAAAGTATATACAGAGAAATCTTCAGTGTAAAAAGTATTAAGAGATATTATTGAAGATAGCCAAAATAAAGGTCAAATTTTTTCTACTGAAAATTTTTCGAAAATAAAAAAAATGTTTCTTCGATTTCTTATGAAATAACTTCTAGTTTTAAATATATCTTTTGGCTCAAAACTCCGGTTAAAAACTACAGGGTGGTTAAAAATTTTAACAAAATTATTGACTTTTTAGAGCCTAGTGGCTGAGTGGTAGTGTAGGGGAGATCGGGCAAGATGACGAACGTCTTTATTTTTCCGTTGTTCACTAATTAGCAGCACCAACCGGACACTACTGGCTCTCCTATCGGCCATTCGTTAAACAATAGTATAGAGACGCTAAAATCGCCGTTTTTATGTTAGTTGTGAAGATTTGATTGTTTACCGCTGCCACCTTATAACTTTTATGCATGTGTAAATAAGCTCTGCAGCAGATGCAGGTAAGATATATCGTTACTCATTAATATTTATGAGTAACTTAGTTTAAATACGAGTTCGTCATCTTGCCCCACATTTCGGAAATTTATTAAACTATGTTTTCCATTCTATTAAATCCTGTAAGCTCTTGTTTGTCCGTGTGTTTGTCCGCGCGACCTTGCGCTTCTATCTCCTCTGGGGCTAAGAGGCGTATCGGATCGGGGTAGGTGTCATTCGAAAGGGGGTGACCAGAGGAAGACATTTTTTGCCATCCGTTAACAACTTTATGATCACTCATCCACGAAAAACTATCACAGACAAAAAAAAATTGATCTTTTGAGCACCGCTTACTTCAAAGCAGTTACAATTGGAAATGCCGTTAAAAGGTTTAAAGAATGTGAGCTCGAGCCTCATGATCCTCTTGTGTTTAGCGAACATGAATTTGCTGCTTCAAAAACTACTGCCCATGATGTTATTGGTGATGAAATTGAGAATAATAGTGCTAATCCTTAGACCCTGGTTGTAGAAGACCAGTATATAAGCCCTCCAGAAGAATCAAGAGTTATGGCAAATGCTGATTCCGATGCACCAAAGAAATATGTTAGTGCTTTTGATTTCAAACCATTGCCTAAAACAACCCAATGTGAGAGGGACAAAAGCAAAAAACTGAGCTCAAGCATTCTTACAAGCACACCCATCAAAGAAATGTTAGAACAAAGGGAAAAGAGCAGAAGGAAGAGCAGGAAGTTTTAAAAGAAACAGAGAATAGAAGCTCGTGAAGCTAAAAAGGGAGTAAAAAAGCTCAAACTAAGTTCCTGTTGGCCCAAATCTATAAAATTCAGGCCAAACAGTCTAGTTGCAACAACTTCAAAGGATGGTGTTATAAGATGTTCTGCTTGTGAAGAGGAATATAAATATATTGTGACCCTCCAACAGAGAAGAATGGACCAGTGCTGTGAATGTCAAGAGTGTGGTGATATGAGGAATGTTCCAATTATGAAAATGGCATTTTTATTTGTGACTATTGTTAGCTGCACAACTAAATACTTCAACATTACATTACAAGGCATAACGCTTAGTTTGATACTTTGTAAGATGTAAAAACACAGTTATCATTTGTTAAACCACATGTAACATATTCAAAAGAGGAAATATGTTCAACCTTTTTCAGTGTTGTCATCTTTCCCCAAGGCCAAAGTCATCTTGACCCAGTACTGGGGCAAGATAACGATGTGTTAAGATTATGAAAAAATAAAATTATCCTTTATTTTTTTATTTGAAAAATTAAATGGTAATATATTTAATACTCTAACAATGCATGTGTAAAATTACTTTTACTATCCATAAAAATAAATTAATAAACGACAAAATTTGTTAACATAGTCATCTTGCCCCGGTCTCCCCTACTCCATAGGTCCGGGGTTCAAAACCCGGGTAATAATTCCGAATTAAAAAAAAATTTCAGTCCCGATGAAATCATGAAATTGGTATCTGATTATATTTACAAATGATGCAGTTTCAGCAATACATATTTAATCTTTAACATTGCACAGGATATTTATGTTTCAAGGAACCTATATTTTAAAATTTTATTGTTAAGAGGGTTAATAATGTTGTAAGTATAATTATTTTTCTGATATAGATGTAAAATAATCAATTTCGATTATTTACGTTTAAATAATGAAATATGTTATATTTTTTCTCTCACTCAAATATATTATTTTGAAAATACTAAGAAAAAACTATTTATAGGGTTTATAAATCCATACGCTGAATTTATTTATTGATATGCCATTTACATGAAATCAAAAGTATGTGTTACTGAAGCTTTATAACAAAAAATTCTAAATCAGTTTGTGCTTACAGATACAAAAATGTAAAAATATATAATTTTAAAATATTTTTCAAAATATAATCGATTTTTTAAATGAATTTCTTAAGAGAGATCTTAAATACAGAAGATATTCAAATTATTATATAGTTCCGATTAACTACAGAATTTTAATGAAATGTTTTAATAATTTGTTTACCTACGGCTTCTGACAAACCATCTTCGATATCTACGCTAATATACTTATATTCTATGTTGGGTATCTCTTCATTTACGAAAGAATCAAACATCTTGTTGACGACGGCCTTAGCAACTGGATAGTCCTGCTCAAATACACCAACTAAAAAGAAACAAAATATATCCATAGTACACTGCTGGCCATTAAAATTGCAAAATCAAATACAAAAATGATATTTATTGCACTCAAACAGTATGACGTGAAGACAAAATCATTAAATTTACAAGAAGTTACAGGGGTTTACCAGGGGTGCGAAATCAGTATTAACAGCTGCCACACCTGGCAGCTAAAACGGCCCTTACCCGGTTAGGCATGAAGTCGAACTGGGCACCTATGACAAAAATGGGCAACTCTTTCCATATTGCTTCAAGTCTGTGCATACTTTATCAACAATATTAGCTGGAGGGGAGTAGCGGGCCAGTCTCACAGCAACACAAGACCAGGTGTTTTCAATGGGTGACAGATCTGAAGACCCTACAGGACAGGTTAACAGTCGACTATCCTTTGTATCAAGACATGTCAGAACACGACGTGCATCATGTGGTCTTACATTATTTTGTGGGTAAAGGGCATTTCCCAGGCCATGACGAAAGGGAGCAATCACAAGACGTAAGATGTCAGAAATGTACCAATATGGGTTCAAATTACCGTCGATTAGAAATAGAGATGTATGGTGTAGTTTACACAATGGTTGCCTAAACCATCACACTAGGTGCAAGGCCCCTATGTCGATCTCAAAACACGTATATGGCCATCAGAATACTGCACGCAGAACCGAGACTCGTCTGAAAAAACGACATTGTACCACTCCTGTATTGAGTTTTGTCGTTCGGTACACCAGAATCGCCGTCTCTCTCTATGCTGCATTATCAAGGGAATCTGAAGAGAAGTAATGGCCGTCGTGCTGATAGTCCACACGGTTGCAAACATCGCCGCACCAAACGAACGGATAGTGAGCATGTTTCAAACATGCCCATTTCCTGGTTAATGGTCCGTGATGTGGTTGTATGGATTTTCACATCGATCTCACAATATGTCTGTCCTCTAGGGTGTCAGTCATGGGAGGGCTAGGAGATCTTTCAGGCCGTTAAGTATGAACCTCCTCGGCAACCCAATGGTTCTACATTTGCATGACAGAGGTTATATTTCGATGAGTGCGATTAAAGATATGACGGAACGATAATTCACACTCTCAATAGGCAACGATCCTGGCTTTATCGAGTTCTTACACTTGATGGTAAGCATTTTCTTCTTTTTATTCGAGACATAACACGATATCCTGAGATAACTCCGACCTTACATAGTGCTTTCCAAATGATAAATCTACTACACAGCTTGTCTTTTATACAATGCTTCAGATGTCATTTATCCCTTTTGCGTCGTCTAAATGCGCTAAAATACTAATCATTTGCATATCCCTTTCCTGTGATTTTGACTCTTTCATCAGATGATTCCTCTCTGATGTTGCAATATTAATGACCAGCAGTGTATATAAAAAATATTTTACGGGATTGCCTGGATTCCAAAAACTTTCAAGCAAATGTCTTCTAAAAACTTATGTTACAGATAATGGAAATGAGGATAAATAATATAAGAATAGCATTCATGTTACTGTTGTCATATATGTACACTATCTCTCTATTTCATACAAGTAAATCCTTTGTTTTATAATTAGTTTTATGAATCACACACAGTTCATAAATTTTTTTAAAAAAATAAATATAGAAAATTCAGAGTTTCCTAATTAATTCAGAAATGAATATTTTTTAAAAACTATTTAAATCATAATTATAACTGGATTGTAGTTATAATAAAATCCTTTAAAATATTTGGGGGGATTAGAGCAAGAAAAGGAACAATAAGTAATTGTTTTGAAGTCACTCATTGAGTTAAAAGATGCTTCATTTGAAACTGATTTAGCATCTCAGTCATTCTTTTAACTTCATATTTATTGAAAAATAATTTTGTTTCATCTAATTACAACCCGTCTTAGTGATAAATGATACATTTATTGATGTTACTTAACATCGTTCTTTACTAGCAATTCCTTTAAAAAAGAACTCTTTGATCGCTTACTAAATATTTAGTTATTCTATTTAGTCACGTGTTTTTATACAGGGTTATTCATAATTCCCTCCAGGATTTCGAATAGCTACAGTAAAAAACTAAAACGAATACAGCAAATAATAACATTTGAAAGAATAGAGAAACATCTCAAGTTTTGTTTACATACTTTACTGGTATTCTATGAGTGAAACCTTGATTATACGTCATACATCAATGCAATAGTCCAGTTCCTGCGACACTCTACTCAACATGGTGCTATCAACGTTACTGAGAGCGCGTGTTATCCTTTCAAACAGTTCTGGTACATCACGCAGCAAAGGGGCTAAGAAAACTTTGTCATATGTAAAAAACCAAATTTTTGAATAACGCGTATCACGTGGAAATGATAACACGTGCTGTCAATAACGTTAATAGTGTCATGTTAGTTGTGTGGCACGAACTGGAGTATCGCATTGATGTACGTTACTCAACCAAAGTTTCATACATGGAACACCTACCTGTAAAGTATGTAAATAAAACTGGAAATGTTTCTCTTTACTTTCAAATGTTCTTTCTGCTGTGTATTCGTTTCAGTTTTTTTACTATAGCCCTTTGAAACCTAGGAAGGAATTATGAATAACCGTGTACTCAAAATACTAAGCTCCTATTTCTCCTGTAGGAGAAGCTTCTACTCAAAAGTCCTATTGTTTCGTCATGTAAGAAATCCATTTAACTTTTAACAGAACAGTGAAAGGATTATTTCTTTTTAAAAATAGAGTTAACTCATTTTAAAATTATATTTATATGAGAGCACCTATAAATTGGATTCAAAATATTTATTTTGTGTGTTTGATGCTATTATATTATCCATTCAGACCTCTAGATCACTCCAAATCTCTCTCTCATTAATGTTCTTCAAGAAAAGTAATGTAATTTTCATGTTATTCTTATATATAGTTGTTTTTTTTATCAATCTTAAAAAAATTTAAAAAAAAACAAAACAAACAAAAAAAGTGATTTTGAAAATAATACAATAAAAATATTTATTCAAAGGAACAGATTTTTGAAATATTTTACCAAATTCTTTGTTTCTAATATTGATAATTCACATTTTATATAAAGTGAGTGAGTGAATATGAATGGCTCAATAACTATGCTACGCCAACATTTGCTTAGAATTACATTTTTAGAAAATTATATTTGCTCTCATTATAATTTTCCTATATGATTGTACAATAAGCTATTGATATAAATAAGCTAATTTTCAGTCAATGAAGAGAGCAAAGGGTTATCTTTTAACTAACCTTCTGTGTTTTATACTTCTCTAGGATTTTGAATACCTTTTACATTTAACATGCAGCGACCACTTTTTTTACGCAAATGTATTTCATTAAATCGAGTCTAAACTCGGCTACCCTTCAATCGATTTACTACTAAAAATGAATAAACTAACAATTTCGTAAAAGAAGAAAAAAGAAATGAATCGTCACAAAAAAGCTATCAGGGTGTTATATAAAGTACAGCAACTATATATTTCAAAAATTAGTTAATTATCAAAGCGCATTGTTCTTGAAAATTGACTACCAATATCTTCTTGAACTGTAAACAACGAATTTTTTTCTGTTGAAAATTTTTAAAGATTTTCAAAAACATTTTGCACGTGGTATTCTTGGAATGAAAAAACACCTCGCACATAACATAAAACTTTCTTTTTCTGTGCTATTAAAATCTTGGCTTAAATTCAGGAGTTCTGGTATATATATTGTGTAATTTCTTATTTGTGTGTGAAATTGTATTCACACAGACTTTGTTTCACTGCAGTAAATGTTTTTGAAGGTTGGAATGATTTTTTTCAAAATCATCTCAAAGATGGCCAAATTTAACCAAACCTTTGTACAAGTTTCAGAAAGTGATCTAACTGATTAAATCTAAGTTATTACGCTTTTAACTAAGTATATAAAAAATATCATTTTCTTTTAGTAAGAAATTTTGATGAGTAAAAGATTTTAATCCAGAAATATAACAATTTGAATAAAAGAAATATCAAATTAAAAGGTTTATATGTTCACATATTATATTTAAACGCTTTTTCTGTTATATCGTGAACTTAAACAAGTGAATTTCTGTTTGGTACCAATTAATTCGAAACAATAGGCTTAAAAAGAAAGGAAAAAGTATATGATTTTATTGTAAACTCAAATAAATGTCAAATAAATACATTATTCAGTTGTTTACTAGTCAGACCACATTCATAATAAATTTATACCAGTATTGAGGTGGATAAATTTGAGCTCATAAATCACGCTTTTTTGATGCTACTTATAAGTAATTCTACAACTGACTAAAAAAAAAAGACTCTCTCTCTCTCTCTCTCATCTCTTACATAAACTTTTTTGACTAAAAATTTTATTTTCGATGTTAATAAAAGAATAATGACTAAAAAAAAGAACTTGATAATGACAGAAAAACATGTAAATAAAGATGTAGTATCCATTCGTGTATGTTTGACATCAAATGCAATATGAATAACGTGATGCCTTTAATAATTGAAAACTAATGAAGAACTCATGTTTTAACTTTTCTATCACTATAGAAACCGATAAAAATATTTCAAAGTTTGCATACGAGCGTAACCACTGCAAACTATTGGTAATGATAAACTGCTTTTATGTTAAATGAGCTTATTTCATAATAATTGTAATGGTTATTGGTGTAAACACATTATTCGTAATTTTTAGTAATTTTAGTTTACAATCCATTAAACAGACATAAAAGAAAATTGCTATTGTAATTAGTAAGTCACTTAATAACGTTGCATGCTTGTTTGCTTTTTATTTGTTTTTTTTTTTCAAAGAAAATTTATAGACATATTTTGTGCATTAAGGTTTCCCATTCCAATGGTCTTTAGTTTATGAATTTAATGAAAAGGCAATAGAAAGTTACAAAACAGTGTTTTCACTATCTAGTTTTACAACAAAATGAATAAAATTACATTTTTAAAAGAACATTGTATATAATAGTTTGGAATTAGTTTTTAAGCAAATGCTTCACAAATTTACATTTTGCGAAATGTCAAACATATACCATTTGCTATATTTTATTGTGTTCATATCTCCTTTAAAAACTTATCTTAATCTAAACTAATTGACTCGTTTTTATTCAAAAATTTAATACAACAGTTTTTATAAGATTTCTTTAAACTATGTTTCTACTTGTTTCATAAAGTCTTCAAATTTAATCAATAGAAAAAAATTGAAACTTTGGAGTTTAATGGAGATAAAATCTTTCTTAATTTTATTTCAGTTTTAACATTCAGTCTTATAGAAGGTTGTCAAAAGTTAACCGAATGCCTACGTTTGATAGGCAATAAAATTTTGACTTTATTTCTACTTAGACTTATTTTGATACTATAACTATTATAACCTACTATATTTTATGTATCGTTCATGAAAATAAGATAAAATAAAATTTCGGTAGGATTAAACTTTTTATTTCTTCCAAAATACTATATTAGAGTGTTATAATAATATGTGTTATAATAATATTTTGAAGCTATTTCAGCAGACTTTCACATGTATCTGAAATCCTTCTCTTACCTTGAAGTTTCATTGCACCATGATACAGATGCAATCAAATCCCTTTACACAGACTACAATGTATTTATTGTGTAAACCCTATTTGTTATCAAAGCAAAGAGAGACATTTAAAATATTTAAGAGGGGATCTTATTTGAAAGTAATGTAATTTTCAAACTCATAAATTTCACCTTTCACTTTGAAATATGGATATCACATTGTATGCTCACTTACCTGTGTGTGAATACATTATAATGATTGAAAATTCATTTACTTATATAGAGATATATTGGAGAGTCTGAAAACCCACTTACCTATATGGTAATATTTTTTAGAATAGCTGGAAGTTCATTTCTGTATGTAGATATTATAGTGACTGAAAGTTCATTTACCTATATAAAGATATTAGAGAGAGTGACTGAGAGAAAGCTCATTTACCTGTATGGGGTTATTAAAGTGGCTGAAAGTTCATTTACTTATATGTAAATATTTGTGCAACTGAAAAATCTCAAACCACTTTCTAAAATTTAAGTACTAGTTTTCAAAAACTAGTGGATCTACCATTATCACTAGTACAGATAATGATAGTCACTAAATAAACATTACCACGCCAGTATTTCCTATAACGTAAACTGTTTCTATTTTTGGTGAAAAAAGAAATATATATATATATATATACACTCTGTCGCAAAAAAATATATGCACCCAGAAGAAATTGAGCTACATTCACGAAATTTGGTATGCATGTAGTGTATATGAAAATAAACAAATGATTAAAAATTCAGAACAAAATATCATTTTATTAAGCGGTTACAGCTTGCAAAAGGTTAAAAATCAGTAAGTAGTAAAGCCACCTCTGGCAGCTATACAAGTCGAAATTCGGCGTGGCATCGATTCAATTAGATCACTTATGACCCCCTGTGGAAGATCCTGCCATAGTCTTTGCATCTGCGCAGTTAATTCTCCTGTATCTCGGGACGGCTGCAGTTGCCTTCCCAGCGCGTTCCAGACATGCTCTATTGGCGAAAGATCTGGTGACCTGGCAGGCCATGGTAGGACGTCATATCCTTGAAGACATTGTTGGGAGAGTCGCGCAGTATGTGGACGAGCATTATCCTGTTGATAAATGGCACCTGGGCGACTTGATAGCATGGGTAGCACAATCGGCGTTAAAATATCGTCCACGTATCTGCGAGCTGTCAAAGTGCCTTGAAGGACCACTAAAGATGATCGTGTGTCCCAAGAAATTGCTCCCCACACTGTCACACCTTGTGAAATTGCTGTATGCCGCTCGACAATAAATGCCGGATCGGATCGCTGGCCGGTGCGCCTCCAGACACGTGTGCGGTGGTCATCAGCACTGAGACTGAATCGGGATTCATCACTGAAGATGACACGTCTCCAGTCTGTCACACTCCAAGTTGCCCGAGGTCGGCAAAAATCCAGTCGACACTGCCTATGATGTGGGGTCAGTGGTAAGCGTCTTAGCGGACGTCGGCTCCTCAAGCCAACTTCGGTCAGTCGTCTCCTTATGGTTTCTCTTGATGGCACTGGATGTCTGGAAGGAGGTAAGTGGCGTTGAATCGATGCTAGCGACGTTGTTGGTGCCGAAGTGGCCACTCTTCTGATTGCACGATCCTCGCGATCATTTGTGTTCCTGGGACGTCCTGACCCTCCGCGACGGTACACTCTACCTTCTGTGATCCACTGTTGCCAACACCGAGCAACTACCATATCGCTCCGACCGAGGTGGCGGCCGATACGTCTATTCGACCAACCTGCTTCTCTGAGGCCTATTATACGGCCCCTATCAAAGTCCGTCAGCTGCTCGTACTGCCGCCGGTTACATCTTAGAGGCATCCTAAGTCTCAATATCGTCTATCAAAGTCATCAGATTCGTTTGGATAGCCGTATGGCGCTCGTACTCATGCTTTTAAACTCTCCCAGTTGCGCAACTAATATACGCATAGCACACTTAGCCTTGTCTCATTGGCTTCGAAATTTTAATCATTTGCATATCTCTTACCAGACTACATTCTTGCCGAGTTTCGTGATTGTAGCTTGATTTCTTCTGGGTGCATATATTTTTTTGCGACAGAGTGTATATATATATATATATATATATATATATATATATATATATATATATATAAGCGTAGAAACTTTCTGGAGCCTTTAAAATTAAGTGTATGAAAGAAGAAAAAAGATGAATAAAGATTCACATTTCTTATGTTTTTAAACTAAATATACTATATATGTAATTTATTTCTTGTTTTTGATTTTTTAAATCTCAAACTCTTGTTAGTGCTCCTTTTTAATCAAAATAATCGAATCTCAAATCTCAAAACTAGAGGATCAAACTCAAAACTCAAAAGTCTCAAAAACTAGAGGATCTAAGATTATCACTAGTACAGATAATGATAGTCACTAAATAAACATTACCACGGCAGTATTTGCTATAACGTAAACTGTTTCTATTTTGGAGGAAAAGATATATATATATATATATATATATATATATATATATATATATATATATATATATATATATATATATATATATATAAGCATAGAAACTTTTCTGGAGTATTTAAAATTAAGTGTATGAAAAAAGATGAATAAAAATTCACATTTCTTATGTTTTTTAAACTAAATATACTATATATGTAATTTATTTCTTGTTTTTGATTTTTTTAAATCTCAAACTCTTGCTAGTGCTCCTTTTTAATCAAAATCATCGAGTTGATTAGTTCAGTTTAGCACTTGATTAATGCATGTATAACAGAAACAATAGTCGCATTTTCTGCTGTAAGGCTAAGAGTTGATATCCTGCGATAGAGGTAATACGCTGATAGATTTCGTAAAAATGTTTGAGAAGAGAGCAATTTTCAAGGTCTCTTCTCTATTCTGCTGCATCTTTAAGCTAGAAAGGGGCATAACGGGGATAAAAACTGGTTTTTCTACACTTCAGTGACAGTTGTATGTTTAAATTTAAGTATAACATATGAAAACCAGGCCATGCTTGTTCAGAAACACAAAAAAGAAGGGGGGGGGGGAAACACTACGATGAATCGCTCGGTAGACTCTCATTTGGTTGAGAAAGGCATAAAAATTTCATAGTGTTCTTGAAGCGTTATTTTTAGGGATGTTCGTTTTCATGAACAGCAATGTTTGTTTGCAGTGATGTTTATAAAGGGGATCTGATAATTTAAAAACATGTATCAATCTTAATGGATGCATGAAGAATCTTACTTTCACAGCTGTTTAACATCAGTATAGGGTTAATAATTGATGAGAGTGTTATTTTTTAAAAAAATGATTTAGAGGTTAACATATAGTAAGAGAAGCTTAGCCCAAAATAATTTGAAGCTATGTTATTGCTCTAACACAGTGACAATATTTTTATATTTTTTAAACTTATGTGGACATAAATTTCAGCATTTTTATTATTTTTTTTTAACATTTCGATATTAAAATAAAGTATTTAGAAGGTGTTAAAGAAATGAAAATCTGTGCACTCTCTCTAAGTCATAATTTGAAAACGTGGAATTACTTTTAAATATTGATCATAAAAAGCATCAACTCAAAAAAAAAATGTGAAATCAGAATTTTGAAGAGAACTTCATAACAATTTCCTAAAGTTGTAGGTAATAGATGAAAATCAGAATAAAAATAAAGAATTTATAAGGACTAAAGTGAAGATCAGCAAAAAATAAAAACAAATTTAGATGCAAGTTTATTAATCAGTTTTAAGACGTACCGAAGAAAGTAAAATAATAATAATAATAATTGTAAAGTCAATCTTGTAAATTAGTTATTACTAAGCGTGCATGTAAACTGCTAGTACACAAAGAGCAATTACATTTAACACTTTCTCGCATCAAAGTTTTCAGTCAATGGACTTGACATCGATGCAAATTTATACAAGTTTCAGAGTTATGAAATAATTTTACTGCAGATTTTAATGCTATGACGATGTAATGGCTTCAATCGTTCTGAAAAATCAATCTTCACCAAAAGACCTTAGGGGAAATTGTCTTCTACAAAATCTACTTTCAGTACTAAAAATATTTGTGATCTGGACCTTCATTAAAAATAATTTAAAGGGTGAATTCTACTTCATAATTATGTTTCATTGCAATAAATGAGATCAAATATGTCATTAATAATTTTTTTTTTTTATTTTTGACTAGTATTATTTCTTGTTTTTTAATTTTTTTTACTTAGAATTTCAGACAATCTTGCAATTTTTCTTCAAAGTATAGAAATATCTTGCTTCACTTTCCTCTCTATCGAATTGTGTCATAGAAATTTACCTTTTCATAAAGTAAGGTTCCTACATATATGATCTGATTGTTTTAAATTAGTTAATGAATATTAACGTCGCACTGTTCAGCTACACGAGGGCTTTTGGCGATGGACCACGTAATTTTGAACCATGGTCAAGTGACGTGGACGACACCTGAGCTGGCATCCCCCTCTCCTAACTACCACACCACACCAACGAGAGGACGTTTGAGCTCTCGACAGATTTGATGTACATCGCTCCCCTACACGGCGGGTCTTTAGTGGTACTGGGCTCGAACTCGTGACAGGGCCAGCCGCGATCCGATACCCTGACTATTCGGCTACCGCAGTCTGATTATATTAAAAGAAACACACAAAGAGCTTTTTTTTTCATTTGTTTCGAAATTTAACATCTTAATATTTTTTCGTAAACTCTTTAAAAAAATTAAGTTTTGAAATTAGTGCTATATTTATTTTTATCCATATATATATAATCCAAAATATAAAAATACAGATAGATATAGAACCTAAGATAACTATACTAAATAGGAAGAAATAGGCACAGTAGTATAATAACAAACTCCTGGCCTTAGGAACCAGGATTGCAGGTTTAAACAAGTTTTAAGGCTAGCCAACATTCACCTGTAATTTTTCATACTACGTACCCCGAGGAAAGAAAAGAATAACATTATGAGGAATTTAAATATTATGAATAAAATCACTTAACTAATAAAATATAATCATAAAATTATAGCCTACTAGTATTCGCAGTAAAGATTTAAATTCGATGCTAAACGTAGATAGTAGCTAAACGTAGATCGGGAGTGTAACAACTGGTTATGTGTTTCCCGCCAAATACAAGAGAGGGAAAACAGTTCCGCATAAAGTTAAATTATGATAGAATAATAAAAAGTTTATATATATATGTACTTTTAAAAAATCATAAATATATATTAATATAAATATTAGTGGAAAACATAAACGAATCTCAGAAATATTTAAATAGTATCATTAATTTATTAAACATGTGGCGCCATCTATTTAATAATTGTATATATATATATAACCCATAAATATACAAAAATAGCTATAAAACCTAAGTATAACTAGTTAGGATATATATATATATATATATATATATATATATATATAATTAAATTAGATTAAAAATCAAATTCTCTATCTAGCATATAACTAATATTTTTCATTTCATCTTCAAGTATCAAACTAATCACCCGTTTATTTCTTCCGAACATGAGTGAGTGAGGTTTGGGTTTTATGGCGCAAGAGCCGATTTTTACCATACTGCGCCAAACATTCGTTAAAAAAACTTAAAATATTTTATTAAATATGTAAAAATGAAGACAATACAGTTTTAAAAAGTTAAAATTTCAAATCACACAAAACAGTTATCAAGTAATTAAAGAAAGTAAAATTTGGTGGGGAGTTCTCCCACCAAGTCAAACCATATCTTAAAGTAAAAGCATTGAAAAAGACGAATGTTAGGTTAAAACAAAATTAGGCAATACATGGTATAAAAAATTAGCTTCTACTTTTCCTGAATCGGGTGGTAGTTAATGCGCGTATATATTTGTTAGGATTGTTTATAAAACATTCTTTCATGGCAAATTTATCCTCTGGATTTGGTTCTAGTTCCTCCGCCTCTACATCATACATAATCATATCCTCGTCATCTGTTGTATATTCTGTAGGTCCTGACTTTCTGGGTTTATGTTAAGCCATTTTTATTTCTATTTCTGCTTTTTGTGCTTTTGTGCGTTTTCTTCTATTTTTTGAATTCTGTTTCACATTCTGTGGTACTTTAGATGTATTAGAAAGTTTGCTATTGGATGTAGTAGTTGCAGACTCTGATAAGGGAACTGATGATTGAAGTGCGGCAAACTTATTAGAAGTTGTAGGAGCTGGGCATGTTTCAGTTGATAAGGATGAGGTCGAGGTATTTAGGCTATTGTCAGGGGCAGCAGCAGAAGCAGAAATGGATTCAGGTAACCGAGATTCAATTTGTGTGGTTGGTATTATTGCAGAGATGCGGAAGGCAAGAAGTTTGCCTGAGTGGTAGAAGACGATGTGGAAACTGAAGGAATTGAAGGAGCTGCATTTGGCTGAGGTACGGATGATAGAGGTTTAAGTAATTGTAAAGGTGGGCACTTGATTTTAGTAATATTTTCATCTGTTTGTGTTGTACTGGTAGCAATTGAGGGTTTGGTAACTTGGGCGTAAGTTTGGGATAACTGCGGGGCAATTCATTTTCGGGCTTCAAGGTATGATATATTTCTATTGGTTTTAATGGTTTGAATTTCCTTTTCAGTTTTGCATTTAGGACAAAGTTTTGAGTCGGAGGAATTAGGTTCTGAGCAATTGACGCATTTCTTCTCCAGACTGCAATCGGTGGAAGCATGTCCAATAGATGCACATCTAGAGCACGTCAATCGCCCACGGCAGGAAGTTTGTGAGTGTCCGAACCTCTGGCATTTGAAACAGCTCAGAGGGTTCGGTATGTAGGGACGGATTTTACAGTTCAAGTAACCTGTTTTTATTGTAGATGGAAGTTTAGGGCTATTGAATGTTAGTATTAAATGTTTTGTAGGAATAATTGTATTATCTTTTTTTATAGTAATTCTTCTGACCTGAATCACCCCCTGATCAGAGAACCCATCAAGGATTTCTGCTTCAGGAGTGCTCAACAAGCCAGGTTCAGAAATGACACCGCAGAAAGTATTAAGTGATTTGTGAGGACTTATTGTTAATGAAGAATCAAGAAATGTTTTGGCGAGAAAAAAAGACTTCGTTTGGAGAGCAGAGATTGTTTCAATTAATAAATCACCCGAAGGTAAACGTTTTACCAATTTAGGTTCCCCACCTATTACAATTAGTGCTTTGTGAATAGCAAATGGCGACTTTTTCATCATGTCATTATTTGGCAGGGATAAAATTAAAAATCATGTATTTCTAGCAATATTGTCGATGTTTAGGTTGGGTAAAACAAGGCCTTTACCCGGGCACGGCAGCATTGGATCCATAAAAACGCGTACACAACTTCGTTCTGGCGTGCCTCCACCCACCATGGAGTCCAACAAGGGAGGCAGTGTGCCGGTCATCTGGCAAATACCAGGCACGGCGCTTACCTAGAGTACACCCAGAATATAGTGATACAGCATCAGGGTGAGGATCCAATGGGTAAACCCGCCATCCCTTATCTGCAGCACTAACACTACAGAAATGTCTCTTCGGGGACACCGAAGAGAGGTATCACCAGCCGATTGACAGGAGCGGGCTCACTCCTGCCTCCCGTCTACAGCGAAGCGTGAGCAAAAGGTATTCCCAGGACACCATTTTCCTCCTTACGGGACGCCGCACACGGTAAACATGCGGGTCGGTAAACCAACGGTGTTAATCGAACACAAATAAAGCAACATAATCAAAATATTTAAAGAAATCAAAGAAAAAGAAACTAAACTAGCGCAATACAAAATGTAAACCATAATATGTTAGTAATAAATCGGAAGTTTTTTCATTAGAAAAACTAAATTTGAACTATGTTCATTTTGTCTTTTAGGTCTGTAGACTAGACGTGAAAAGAAGAAAAGGAGAAATTGGATGACGAGAAAGAGGGTCGAAAATAGAGAAGGATCACTAGTGTACCCCGGGTTTGTGAAGCCCGTGTTTACCAATGATAGTAAACCCCTAGGGAAAAGGAAAATATCACTAGGGTACCTCGGGATTGTGACACCCGTACTCACCTAAAGAAGGTGAGCCCCTGAGGGGGTTTACCAAAGATAGTAAACCCCTTGGGAAAAGGAAAAGATCACTAGGGTACCTCGGGATTGTGACACCCGTACTCACCTAAAGAAGGTGAGCCCCCTGAGGGGTTCTTCCGAACATATGGCCTAGCTAATAAACATGTATAATTCCAGATAGTTAGATTTAATAGCCCTATATGTCAGCATTAACTTTCAAGTACAATAATAAGATCCGCGATACTTATCCCATCGATGTTTTTTAAGTGCTAATCACTCACTTAAAACACATCGTGGTGTATTTTTTCCTCCCTGCTCTTAGCGAGAGAAGAACAGGGATAATTTTAACCTCAAAGAATTTTTTCTATTTGAAAATTGTTTATAATTTCAGCTCTCGAGACAAAATTAACACCCCTGAGACCCGTGTAAAAAAGTTTCCTCCGAGCAATATATCGTTACTAAGGGGAAATAATCACACATAGGATTGATACACAGTAATATCATACAAGAAATATTGTTCTCATACTGAAAATGACTACTTATAAGGGGTCTAAGGGGAGTTAAAATTTTGAGAGCTGAAGATATAAACAATTATCGATTAGATGCAATTCTTTGAGGTTAAAATTAAATAATTCAAATCATTTACACACTATTTATATTGGAATAAGGCTTCAAAAAAGTGTAAATGTTTGAAATATAATCATAAGTTTAAAAATTATAAGCATATGAAAATAAAAAGTATTTCTGTAAAAAATATTAATTAAGTTTTACGTTGCGCGTGATATTTCCTGAAATGGTAGCTCTAATTACTAGAAATAAGATGATTTATAAAGTTAAATACATCCTTATTACACTGTAGCTATTTTTATGTAAATAGAATAGTGAATTGTATTTTTTTAAAAATGAAAATATTACATTTTTAACTTTATTTTAAATTTCAATTTTTTTTATTTACAAAAGGTATATAATATTAGTATTAGATGTGGTTTAAAGACTATGATACATTTTATAATTCTAGACAATTTTATACATCAAAAGCTATTATTTTAGAAAATAACATGCTCAACGTAAATTTACTTCAAAAATTTTTTTTATTTTCATATGCTTATAACTTTTAGAATTATGATTATATTTTAAACCTTTTACACTTTTTTGAAATCTCATTTCTTTATAAGTAATGTGTAAGAGAATCTAGTTATTTAATTTTAACCTCAAAGAATTTTTTCTATTTGAAAATTGTTTATAATTCCAGCTCTCGAGACAAAATTAACACCCCTGAAACCTCTGCAATATATAAATACAAACCGAATCATTTTTAAGTGTAAATGAAAATAAAAACTAAGATAAAAATATGTATGCAAACCGTTCTAAGAACGAAGAAATTTCAGTTCTCAATACTAAAATTTGTGAGTTAGAATATAATAAAAAAAATACTACTTTATAAATATTAATGTAAAAACAAAATAAAACAACAAAATCCCATTGCAGTTTTTCACATTGCTTATTAAAACATTTTCCCGTTGTCATAGCAACAAATAATGCTCTGAAAACCAATCCCTAGAAGAATGTTTACTCTTAATCATTAGAATGGCGAGTATTAAAAATCATTAAATAGATTTCTTTCCTTAAATATAAGTTAGTCATCATTGTGCAGTAATTTTTATCTGCAGATAATTGCGCTGCGATCCACCGCTAATCTTCTTCCCTTTTTGCGTGCAAAAATGGGAGGGATAAACATTCATTTCTGTGTCGTTCTAAAAAAACAAATCGGGCTACTCTTTTTTTTGCATAACTAGATTTTTCGTATAATCACCTAAAAGTGCACAAAGTAATGCTCCATTACTTACAGCACTTATCTCTCCTATAATAGTCGATGAGTTACTGTCTTGTGTCGTGCAAATGGGCTTATTTGTCTTCAAAAGTTGTTCCTTTTTCATATATGCTGTCATGGGAACCTTAAAATTCAATATAAACTCAAAAGAACATGATAAATATAATCATAATAAAGGATATATATTTAATATCATGGGATAACAAAACAAAAAAAAAATTATGAAACTTTTTTGTCGATTTGCTTTTTACTGGAAATCTAGATTTCCTCTTTGGAGAATTTAAATCAGCGATTAATTTCCAGTTAATTTAAAGTATCCGAATACGTTCGGAACCGTGCTTTTAAAAAAGCTCATAAATGGATAATTTTCATGATATTTAGTGTCCTTTAGATTAGAATACATGTATAAAGTTGTTTTACGGACATTTTGACAAAAAAATTTATTTAAATACAATATTTAGGCAAAAAATTAACTCAGAATAACCTTTTTTTCAAAATGTTCTCCTTTTGTGAAAAATACGTCAATTATAATAATATTTTACCCGTATATAGCTCAGACCTCTCTACAGAGGCCCAACTAGAATTTTTGAAAAATTCACATTATTTTCAGAGTTACCACCAATTGAAATAATTATCGGCGTTTTTTTCTTAAAATTCCTCCCTTCTGTTGTCGTAAAACATGGATAAACCTACTTCCAAGTTATATATTTCAACAATTCTAGTTGAGCCTCTGTACAGAGGTCTGAGCTATATACAGGCAAAATATTATTATAATAGAAGCATTTTTCGCAAAAGGAGAATATTTTGGTCATTCTATGTTCATTTTTTGTCAAAATATTGTACTTAAATAATTTTTCATTGTAGTGCTATTCTTAAAACAATTTTATATACATTTTCTAATCTAAGTGACACTAAATATCATAAATATTATCCATTTATACGCTTTTGCAAAATCACGGTTCCGAGCGTAGTTGGATACCTTAAGGTATCACTTAGATTAGAAAATGTATATAAAATTGCTTTAAGAATAGTATTACAATAAAAAATTATTTAAGTACAATATTTTCACAAAAAATTAACATAGAATGAGACTCATTTTCAAAATAGTCTCCTTTTGTGAAAAATGCTTCTATTATTTTAATATTTTGCCTGTATATATCTCAAAACTCTCTACAGAGGCTCAACCAGAATTTTTGAAATATATAACTTAGAAGTGTGTTTATCCATGTTTTACGACAACAGAGGGGAGAAATTTTCAGAAAAAAACGCCGATAATTATTTTGATTGGTTGCAACTCTGAAAATAATGTAAATTTTTCAAAAATCATAGTTCAAACTCTCTGGGGAAGTATTTACTTTATATAAGCACAATGTTATTATTTTAGAAGCATTTTTAAATATATTCATGTTAGCAATCTTTAGAAAATTTAAAAAATTTTATGAACAGTTTTTGTTACTTATTTCTCAGGTTTATAATTAATTCGTTGAAGAAAAATAATTTTTTTAATTTGAAATTTTTAAAAAAGCATTTTGTAAAAAAACATACTTTCAAGAATTTAGGCTAACTTAGTGTAATAAGTTGGGGAGTGTAATGTAGTTAGGGAGTATATGTTTAGTTTAGGGAGTCTTTCAAAAAAAATATACTAATGAGCTGTGAAAGATAAAATTATCAGCCAAAACTCATCGTTTTATATGGAGATGAAACTTCCACAATATATCCATTATTTATCAAAAACCCTTGTGTAATTTCAACTTTTTCTTGCATTTGCATGTATTTTAAAACAAGGATAGTTGATACTGTTAATGGAATATGTGATGTTTTATTGTAAGATATTTTATATGATAGATAAATTACAATGTGGTTTCAGTTTCCCTTCTTAAAGCATTTTTCATGATAAATAAAATATTACTCTGTAGAAAATGAACTTTAGTTTTTTTAAAGGAAATACACAACATTTTTCTTTCAACTCTCATTATATGCCAAATGAATATCTTTTAAAATACATAAATGGAAATTTAAAATTAAAATGTATAAAGTTGGTAGAGTAGTTAATAAGTTTTTACTGCCATTAATATAATTTAGACCTACAAAAGGAATCACATGCATCCAAGTGTGATAGTGTTAATTTCTCAGAATGGAAAAATAATTTTGAAAAACATATTTATTTGCTATCTTGCTCAAATTACTTTTAAAGACGAATTCGTTATCGATTGTTCTCTTATATTTTATATGACACAAGTATATCTGTGGTCATTTAATACGCAAAATGAATCGCGATCAGTTCTTGTTTTATTAACAATACATTTCACACAATTAGCTACACATAATTCAAATCAGTATAAAATCATACTTAAAATGATGCAATCATTGAGAAGAGATAAATTCAGAGTGTTTTTGTAATTTTTTTAAAAAAAAAAGAAAATATTCAGAATCAGATTCAAGATAATAAGTTAATTTTTAAGGATCACACGGTTGATGTAAAATGCGAAAGAATATTGTTTACTGCGTGTATTCTACATCTATCATTAATACTCGCAAAGTTATGGTAAATAATTAATTATTTAAAAGTATATATATAGTCGCGTATCTTCTTGGGAAGACTTTAAGTTTTAGAATCTTTGAAAAAAGTATAGAGGAAATTTTATTTTAAACTTTCAATCAAGATTAATGGGAACATTATTCCCTTGTGGCTTCACAAATTATTTAAAAAAGAAAAAAAACGAGAGGTTAAAATGGTACTTAATACTTGCTGTAGTTGGATTCTATTTTGTTGCAATCATATTATAAATTTCCTTTTTTTCTAAACTGAACTAAACTCAGTGGCGTAACAGCCCGTATAGGGCCAAGGTCTACTGTGCCCATCTCAGTTTTCATGACCTTGGGCACTAAGGTGCATGAGCAGATGTTCCTGTCAGATGGTCAGTCTGACATGTAACCACCAGTGTTTAGTTCCCAAGCAAGTTTGATACTCATTGACCCACTGAAGGAATGAAATCTGAGTCTACACTGTCCAGCCCGAGGTTTTGAGCCCCGGAGCTGAGGAGTGGAAGCTCCATATGCTACCACTCAGCCACAGGTTTTTTCTCATATTTTTCTGTTTTACTTATAATGCTTTTGGAATATTAATTTTTACAAAATTAGGGGATTTTTGTGACGAAGCATTGCCTCTTTTTCAGTTTTCTTATTCTTCAAACTGGTTATAATTGTTAAAATATGTAAACAATATCCTCTATGTATCTGTAAAATGTCGTTTAAAAAAATTCAATATCAATCTCTTTATATAGTAAAGACTTCTCGTAATCAATAACTATCTAAATGATGTCTACCGGATATTGTAAACCTTCGATTTATGGGGTCTCAGGAGAGTTATTTTTGTTTCGAGAGCTGAAAATAAACGAATATATAATTCTTCGAAATTTAAATTAAACAATTCGAATCTTTTACACATTGTTTATAATGGAATGATGATTAAAAAAAATGCAAAAAGTTTTAAATATAATATTATTTTTAAAAATTATAAGCATATGAAAATAAGAAACATTTCTGTAAGAAATATTAATTTTTAAGTTGCGCATGCTGTTTTTTAAAATAGTGGCCCCTTTGATGTTTAAAACTTTATAGAATTATAAAATGTGTCATACTCTTCAAACCCTACCTAATTTTAGTATTATATGTCTTTTGTAATTCAAAATATTTGTAGAATATTAAAAAACTTTAAAATGTAATTTTTTTTATTTTTTAAAAATATAATTTATTATTCTATTTATATAAAAATAGCTACAGTGTTATATAAGGATGTATTTAACCTTATAAATCAATTTATTGATGGTAATTAGAGCTACTATTTTAGAAAATATTATGCTCAACGTAAAACTTAATTAATATTTCTTACAGAAATGTTTCTTATTTTCATATGCTTATAATTTTTAAAATTATGATTATATTTTAAACTTTTTACACTTTTTTCTTCTTCATTCCTTTATAAATATTGTCTAAAAGGTGCGAATTATTTAATTTTAATTTGAAATAATTATATCTATCTTAAAATTGTTTATATTTTCAGCCCTCGAAACAAAGTTAACAACCCAGAGACCCCCTTATATTGATTAATATCACTGATACATGTTGATAATTATAAATTCAATTTATAACAATAATAAATTTTAAGCTACTAAATTTTATAACTAGATCAAAAGTGAATGTTTTAACCTTTCCACAGTATAAACTCACACAAAATAAATTGGTGAATATGACTGTTAAAAGCATGTTGAAGAAAAATGTAACAGTTATTGCAATTTTTATTATATCATATTTATATAATTTTGTCTTACCTATTGTCATGGATAGAGCAATCCGATAACTGTAGATTGAAAGCCATAGAAATATCAGCCTAAGAAACATGCTTCTATTTTTTAAAATGACTTTGTAGCAGTACCTAACAAAGAGAAAAGAATTTATTACTTTTTAAAATTTTAGATAAACTGTAATCTTTTTACTTTGAAACAATTTATATATATAGGTATGCAAACATATTAAATAGTTAACTGGGATCTTCTCCTGGAACATTCAATTAAATTATTTTTCAAAAAAAACCATTAGTTAAATATTTGCCTTAATGTTAAATTTTTCTTAAAGTAATACCTTGTTTAGGCAGAGCCTGATAGTATTAGTAACAATCAATTTTCATGCTATGAGTATATCATGAGAAGGGGAAAAAATATCCTCACGCAAACTAGTAATGTAAATATCGTTTTAAAGTCATGATGCAGAAAGTTAATAAAAGTAAAACTATTCTACATATAAAAAAATCGGAAATGTTAAATAAGGATGCTTGTAAACAGCGTATAAATACTCACACACACAAAAAAAAAGATCACTGAGCAAGCAAATTTTATCTCTGTGAGCTTAGGTTTATAGCAATTTGTTTTAAACTTTAAATAAACTATATTAGGAACGAATGTGTAATTTATATTAATTTAAAGTTGCTAATCGAAAATGTGCATACCATCAATTGCTTCAAACATTAAGTAAACTCCTTTTTTAACACGCTTTTATAAGATTCACTTGTATGTAACGGAATCTTTGAACTCGATTTTTACTTACTTTAAAAGGTCAGATTAATTTGAAATTTTGCGTACTTGTCAAGGACCGATGACAATACAACAGTTTCTTATTTTTGTTCCATTGTCCTGATCAGGATCATAAGGATTAACGATTTCCAGATTTGGAAACTAAAAGATTAAGTTACAACCCTAAAAGTGTTATTTATGTGAAAAAGGGGAGGGTACGTCAGCAATTTCTTACCATAATATAGTTTTTCTGAAAATGGAAATAAAAAAACTCGTGCATGTGAAAAAAAAAAATTCATATATTCTAACTGCTAAACTCAGACATAAAGTCTGTTTTTCTAAATTCTCTTGTTGGATCTGTGGAATGAAACATCATACATTGCTTCATTTTACCAAAACAGCTGAAAATTGATTCAGAGGTCACCAGATTGAATGAATAGTTTCTCACAAACTGTTCGATTCAAAACGGGTACTTTTATGTCTAATGCTGATACAAGTTTCAGAGAGAATATTGAGCTTATTTTAGTAAAAAATATCACTGAATTTACTCCTTCTTCCACATGAAATATTTCAAACTTAGCTTTTCCAGATTTCCTTCAGTTGGCTGATCCTAGATTTTTCAAACCAGGCCGTATCGACTTACTGCTAAGAGGCCAATGGTATTCCAGATTCTAAAAAATGACACCTTTAAGATTAATTCATCAATTAATAAGTGATAATTTTAAAAAACATGCTTTTATTGTAAATTAAGCTAAAAAATGAAAAATAAATTATAGTTTTAAAAAAACTAAAATACACGCTTTTATGGTTTTAATCGAACTAAAATGTAAAAAATAATTTTTAATATAATAATGAAATGATAAACGAGAAAATTAATGTCATAAATGCGTAAAAAACTTTCAAAATTGCTGTTACAGATGCCTGTTATATCATCTGATGAAAATGCTAGGTTGTTTTATTTTTTAAGAGAAAATTCTAGGGAAAAATGTGAAAACGCATACACAACACTAATCACCCAAAATTTGTATACTGATCATTAAATCAAAAAGTCCTTGCAAAAATTTTGTTTGAAATAAAACTTTTCATTTCTTTACAAATATATGTTTCATAAAGTTCATACACAACTCTAATACCAGTCAGCCATTAATGGTTACGGTAACAGTATATTAATGCTTATTTTCTCTTGAAAGAATACTAATCGTAAATGAAATGTGTTTTTAATGCAACAAATGAATATTTTAAAGTAGTATATCACTAAATATTCAGTAAATGCAAAGGTTCAGGGAAAGATAATTTTGTGTCCAGCACGAATTCTGCAAAAGTATTCAAAATGCCCCAGTATTTTTCCTGTTTTCGTTTTCGAAAACGAATTTTTCTCACGAAATCAAAATACTTTAGAATAATACAGTATTAGTCGGCTTTGTGCATAGAAATGCTTTTGTGTGAAAATAATGAAAGAGGCGGGCACATTACTCTTGAAACGAAACATTTTTGTAGATCACTTTATTTAAGCGAAAAGTGCGCATGCAGAAATAAAATGAATAGAAATTGGTATATTGTTCACTAAAAATATATTTACTAGTTCACATCAAATAATCGGGGCTCAAAATTTAAACAGTGAAAAGTTTTCTTTATATACCAAATCAGTTGCAAATATTTTGAAATTTTAAGTTTGAAGTATTTTATACTTCAAGTACAGAAATATCAACTAAATAAAAATTCTTTTTCGTTAAGAGGGTAAGCACCACAAATTTTAAATAAAGGTCATTAGCAGATTTCAGGATTTATCATTTACAATATGGTAATACACGTTTGAGATTAATAGCATTATACAATCTAATTTATAAATAAAATCATTCATGTGTTAAAATATTGATTTCTGCTAATTGCAATTAATTTCGTTATAAATCTGCATAAGTAAAGAGATTATGTTTCATTCTGTCATAATCTTTAACCATATTATCAAAACATCATACCCAAAGTATTAACATCAAAAAGGAAGAAAAGGAATAAGGAGGGAGGTGACAAAACTGATTTGAAAAAAGGAGATAACATAGTTTTTTTAACTCAAATTATATTTATAAAGAATATCTTCTGACTTTTAGAGCTCTTTGTAAGACCTTCCTTTTCATCAAATTTCTTCAGTTTCTATTTCTGGTGTTGGTGTTACTAATTTCCCGTCAGATCAGACAAAGTCAGACCAGATCAGTGAAACAGTTGACTTTAATGAAATCCGATACTCAAAGTGGACAACCATGGATACCTCTCCAGTCCAGTCCAAGATGTGTTGAGATGAAGCCTGTTCTAGCTGGCATTCAGGGCAAATAGGAAACCTCTCCAGAAAAAGTGAGACTTTTTAAGTGCCCACTGGCAAGTCGGGACAAACAGGTGTTGGACTGTCTGTCCCAAGGAAGAGATAAAGAAAGCCCTAGTTTTTTGCCTGCACACCATTAATAAAAGGGAGGTTTAAACTATTTTTCTTTATTTTAGGCCTTTTGCCCTTGAGAATATTTCTAAATATGTGAGCTCTGGGGTGGAAAGAACAGCACGATCTAGTCTCTCCTTTGCAAGAGTGTCAGCCAATTCATTTAAGTAGATATTGACATGGGACGGGATCCTTTGAAAATGTACATTGTGATTGTGGGATATCAGCTTTACTTTTCGTAGGATAGACAACTTGTTGACAGTTTAAATTTCTTAAGGCTGTCTTCGGTAAAAGTACTAGAGTTGGAACTAAACGTGAAGCACACATTTTCAGACAGAAAAATGCCTCAATTTCCATGGAAATTTGCTATATTATAACTCATACCTCTGTTAACAATATAATGTTTCTAAAAATTTCAAAATATTCCATGAATACTTTATTTTTCGTTTTAATACGTGAAGGCATAGCCCATTTAACATCACGGTGCAGGAGAAAAAGCGCGAAACACATTTTACACTAGAAAAACTTATTCAACTCAGTTAAAAAGTGGAAGAATGATAAAAAAAATGCTGCTCTCTAAAGAATAGTGAAGCCAGAATATATCATATAAAATGTTCATTTCTCTTATATATGAAAAAATGTTCCGAATTTGAGTCCTATTCCTTAACATTAACCGAAATCAGCCTTAAGAAGTTTACTTCATTTCACTTGAGGCGAAATTGGCTCTTTTAAAAAAATAATTCAATTGCTTTCATTTCATTTCTCAATTAGAGGATTTCAGATGCGATACCATTAATGATCTGTCGTATAGAGGGGATAATTCACAAAATATCGAAGCTCTAAGTCCTTACGATGGAATGGGGAAAAGGTTTTGGGGATTGTGTGTCACCTCAACTGTCGTCTTCGTCTCACTTGACAGTTTGGTTCAAAATCAAGAAACCCGTTCCAAATAACCTTCATATAGTTTCTATAAGCGACTTTAAGGAACAAGCAATCCATTTCTAATTTCTTAAAAAAGTAAATAAACTTAAATAAAGGGATAATCCCTTTAGGATAAATTAAAAATTCTTTTTGACTCTTTTAGTGAGCTCGAAAATTCCGAAAGGTAAAATGATTCTAAGCCCTCAGAAAAACTATTTCAAATGTGCAAACATTCCTGAGAAAGGCAAGCTTTGCTATATTTTTTGCCAATACCTATATAATTAAATAATAGTCTAAATTAATTTTATTGTATAACCAATTAAACGCAAAGCAAATAATAATAGATTTGCTGCCTACATAAATACGACTAGTATCTTTTTGCAATTTATATTTGAATTCTTATTAATTTCCATGGAATGTCTGTGTGTGTGTGTGTGTGTGTAATAGTTAAATTCCGACTTATATCTGAATTGACTGAAAGACTACGAATGTAACGAGTTTTTAAATAGCGAACAATTTACAATTCGTATTAATTAAAACAGGAAATGTTTGCATGAAAGCAACTTGGATTTTCTTTTTACCTCATAAGGAACTAAGATTGAAAATAGTCATGTAGAAAATCTGCAGAGAAAAAAAATGAAAAATTAATTTCCTACATTTTTATAGCCTATATATTGCTTTCATTTAATGCGTATAATTAGAAGTATTTTCCCAAGGAATCTATAATTTTAAGAGATCCACGATAAATATTTTGCCAAAATGAATTTAAAAACATGGCTTTGAGAATCATTGTAGGACGGAAAAAATAGGATTTTTTTTTTCTGCAAAGGGAAATAAATAAGTTTAATATGAAGAAATTACGTATCATCTTAAGAAAAATGTTAATAGACCATTTGATATTTTAAATAATTTAGTTTTTCATTTTAATAATCAAGTTTCTTTTGCTCCAGAAAATTAGTATCCAGTTATTTAAAACATACAGCAACACGCATTTCCGTAATACCATTTTCTTAGTGAATCTGTGTTTTAACTTATTAAAATTTAAGAAAATGAGGTTTCGAGACTAATGTTAAGCAAATAATTTAAAAAAATGTTTGTTAAAAGTCGTTACTCTCAGAATTGAGGACCAGTTTTCTTAAAAATAGGATGTTGAATACCTACCTTTGACAAAATAAATGCTAATATTAAATAAATATGTTCTTAATAAGAAAGGACATAATTTTTCGTTTTTTCAACATTTAATGAGTTGTTTTCAAAAATATTTTTTAATATAATATATAATTAAGTCTTTGAAAATAACTAAATACCTGTGAGGTCTATTTCAAAAAATTTTTAGCTGCTTTTTATTTATTTTCTTATAAAATTTATGGGAAAAACGCACTCTAAGCAATTTTTAAGTTAAATAATGTATTAAGACTTCACTTCACAATCCTCGCCCTATTAAGAAAAAAGAGAAAGAAAGAAAAGAAAAGAAAAAGAAAAAAAAGAAAGAGATAAAGAAAAGAAAGAAAAAAATGTTTATGTAAAAATGTTTTGTTTTAAATTCATATTCTTAAAAATGCGTACATTTCTATGCATAAGATATATTTTCAAAATTCATTAGGATGGGACTACTTTCATATGGAGACGACATATAATCCAAGTTTTATGCAAATTATTCCTATGCTTTAATTCAGACGGTACAATAGACAATTTGTACGCAGTTTTGTTAATGTATCAGTGGCAATTATACTTTAAAATCACCAGCCAAAATATCTCAGGTGACAAAAGTTGTTTAATATACTTTCCATTTCATAGCAAGAGATAACATTCTATTAAGAACGTTTTGAAACAGAATGAAATTTGTAACATTTTAAAATAATAAAAGAAGAAATACTCAATTTATTAAAGTTTAATTTTGTTCCTAACCTTTAAAATTTATTTCTGACCACGGTAGCCAAGTGGTAATAGTCGCAGCATTGTTTCTGCACAGTTTTGGTACACCTAAAGACCAGCTAAATAGAGGCGATGATGCACGTTAAATCCGTCAAAGTCCCTACTTTGGCACGGTGTGGAAGTTTCGGGAAGGGGGTGTCAGCTCAGGTGTCGTCATCATCACTTGATTTTGGTTAAACGTTCCGAGATCCGTAGCCAATTCGTATTGCTTTAAAGTACGACATTAGAAAGCAATCAAATTAAAAAAATAATGCTAAAAGTGTGAAATAATAACGAATGTTATCTTTATTTTTATAACCTGTTCTTTTTATTTACACTAATTAAAAATTATTTTAATATTTTTGAGGCTAAGATTAGAGAAATGCTGAAATTCATAGTTTATACTTACTTCTACCTGTATACTAATGGCTATAACATTTTGTACTAAGATGAAAATTCTTACACTTATTTTTATGATTGAAAAATGTTATTATATATATATAGTGAATTTTCGACTTGAAATTAATAATAGGCCACTCGTACGAGTTCCAGTTCTTTACACTATAGAAATTCTAATTACCAATAGGTTTTTATGGAAAGTGACTAAGCTGTCTATTGATCAGCAAAAATGGATACCGAACAATACATGTAATATTGATTTGGAAAATGCTTTCTTTGAATCAATAGAAAAGAATTCTGTATCGTATAAAACTGTTAATTTCGTGTTAGAAATGGATGTTACGTTACAGGTGTATAAAATTTGTTCGGTATATTTGAGTTAAAACATCAAAAAGTTTAAAAATCATATCGTTCTTTGCAAATACAAGGAATATATATACATATATATTCCATGTATATGTGTGTGTACTCGAAATGCAATTTAACAAACTGTATTAACAAACTAATTTTTAATTTGAAAATTGCGATGTACAGAGGCATGGATGATATTGTTATTTTATAACAACGTTATTTTTTAATGTAATGTTTCGTTGTCATAGATGTTATTGCAGTAAAAAAGAATACATAAAAAAATAAAAGTTTTTCGTAGAAAAAAATTAATTTCTTATTCGTAAAAGCTAATCTTTTAAAATAGTATTAATACTTTCTACAGAGGGCAGTTTTGCTATTTTGTTGTTTTTTAGATTGAAAAGCAAAATTATGAAACAAAACTTAAATGGGAGTAAATTACATAATACAATTAAAAAGTCAAGAATTGTATTTATTTGTTTCAGTGAAGATAGAAATTAATTATGATTTTCCTCTTAAATTGTGCAACCTAATGAAATAAAAATATAAATGTTACATAATAGGTAATTTCTCTTTGATAAATTGACTGTGATAAATTAACTGGTATGCTACAGAAATAAATAAGATTTTTGTGAAAAAATAAAGAATTAATAATAAATAAGAAAGTTATTGATGAAAACATTGAGATATCAATATATTTTTTTTATTTGAGTTTAAGCAAAAGTGGAGAAAAGGAGCAGTTAATACGAATATGGTGCAAATAGCATTATTCTTTATGAAGTATTTTATAATCAATTTTTTCTCTCAAGTGATTTCTCTAGAATATTAAATTTTTTGATGAAGTAAAGACAAAAAATTCAAACTTTTTATTTCCATGAAGTTTAACAAATAGAAACATTACTCGATTGAATTACAAGAACTCCCAGTTCCATAAATTAAATTTCAAACTTCTATTCTTATCTTTTGTTTAACTACATATATTCCCCTAATTTTCAATATATATATATATATATATATATATATTGGTCAATAAAGCATTGTATTTTTATTTTCTAGATTAAAATGTTTGCCAGCGATCATTAAGATTTTGTGGACATGAGAGTTGCTGCAAATGCATGTGTTAAATGTTGTTTCTCAAATGTAGTAATTTCATGTTAGTTAAACGTAAATATCATAATTATCAATTATCTCATTGGGTTTATAGTTAATTTTTTACATTACACTTGGATTTTTTTCGGTTACTGTGAAATTTCTATGTGTAAATTTTCTAAGCTCAAAATTCATAATTTGTTTTTAAAAAGCTTGGCATTTGCAGTCTAAGCAACTTTAACTTATAAGCACATATAACAGTGAGATGGCTGGGATTTTATTGAGGGAATAATTATCTCTAACATTTTGATAAAGTATCAACAATATCTTTAGCATATTTCAAGATATTACTTATGATATTTAGTCAAAGAGAGAGTATAATTATATAAAATTTATTTGATATTTCTGCAATGTAGTCATGCATCAAATACTGTTCTAAGTGCTTCTCCCCTTCTTCATTAATATATGTGAAGTACGAATTCCCAAAATATTTTTGAGTAAAATCATGAATATTAAATCCACATGAATTTATCACAAAATTATGTAAAATTATTCATTTATGCAAACTAAATCTGATTTTCAGAAATGTGTTCTAAAAATATTTCCTTTATTATTAACAATTTTCAGAATAGTTTATATTATCATTGCTTAGGTGCATAAAACTTTAAAACAACTAATCTGAATTTATCTGCGGAAGAACAAAAGTGAAACTTTTTGACGAACTTATTACTCTTCTTTCTTTGGATATATTCATTCTCATTCGCCATAAAGGATTTCTTTCTGTAATAATACACTTTTAAACTCATGAATTAAAGACAAGAAAAGGGAGCTAGTTATAGTTTTTTTTCTTTTACTAATGTACGATTTATTTGGTGAAATCATATTTAGTTCCAGAAAAGTTATTTTTCCCTTTACTCATTAAATCAAAACAATTCATCTTTCAAAAATTAGTAATTCATCTCTGCTAAATTTTCACATTCTGGTATCAAATCACTAACATTTTAATGCTGTTATTGAAAAGTACCAAAAAACGAATGAATAAATTGAGCATCAATATAAATTACATTACCGTATTTATTCGATTCTAAGCCACACCCCAAATTCTCAACTAACTTTTGTGAAAAATGAAAAATAGTGTAAAATGGTTTATCGATATCCAATTTGGCGAAATTAAAATAAATTGAAAAAGAGAACCAATAAGAAGTGAATAATAAGTAATTTTATCGCTGTTATAAATTTGTAAATGCGTACATAAACCTGTAATTGCTGTAATTGTCACATCCAATGGATTTTTTGCCTTCGATTCTAAGCAGCTTCCGATTTTCAGTAGCATCAACATTGGAAAAAAATTCTGACTTAGACTCGAGTAAATACAATAACTATTGAGATAAAAAAAACTATAATATGATGGAAATATTATATAGAATTATAGAAAAGAGATAGTTTATATATATTGCATTATTGTTGCTAGGAATGTATTATGATGATAAATTATACTTTAAATTCTACATATTAGATATTTTTAATTAGTAATGTATGCATCCTGATCATAGCATTCAGATTTCAAAATTCTAATTTATTGGATCATTTTGGTCAAATTTATTTATAAGATATTCTAATTCTGAAGGATTTTGAACTTATATAATAACTTGCTTTGTTTATTTAAATAATTTTTATAATTTTTCAAAAATGTGTTTTTTGAACTGTGAGACACATAGATACATCTCTATTATTCAGAAATAAATTTTTCACGGAGTCTTTCAAGTCATTTTTAGAATTCTGGGTATTTTATTGGGGTTTTTTTAATGAGATTCTTTGGGTTACATTAATACCTAAGCATTACAAGAAAAGACATAAAATAGTGTCATTTTGTACTGACTTCTGAGGATTTATGAAAATGTTTTTGTTTCTGTGTGTGTGTTACCTTTCTTTTACATTTCAAGATCATCATATTTGATAAGAATCAAAACATTCAAGACAAAGAAATGCTTAAGTATTCTATTATACCCACAAATCATAGTATTCTATAAGCATTAACGTGATGAGATAATAAGACTTTTAAAATTATGTCCTGCAACTTAATAAAATTAGTTGAAAATGAGTGAATGTCACAAGTTGTTAGCAAAAAATTTTTTTTAATAATTTTTATTGGTTATTATTCTTAAGTGTCTTTATCGAGTAAAAATGTTAGTAATTATTTCAATATTAAAATATAATAAATTGTTAGCAAGAGAGGAATTTCCAAAATATCGATAATTTGAAGCAACAATTCTTCGATATATTATTTAATTTACTAAAGGAATTTATTTTTTTTTTATAAATTTAGTTGCTTTTGAAATTTAAATTGTAGCGCAGGAAGTACAGAATTTTTAAAATCAAATTGATGTGCAATACACTAAAGTAATTTTTCAGTTTCTTTAATAAGTAAGATTTATAGATTAAAAATGTTCGTAATTTATCCTGTCTTAAACCAAATACGATGAAGTTATGAATTCAAGTAATAATAAAAAGAAGAAAACAATATTTTGTGCAAAATTGCATGATTTCTCTAGCCAACCTCCCACACTCATATATATATATATATATATATATATATATATATATATATTTGAATTTATATTACTTTCAATAAATATTTTGAGTAAAAATATTCTACTGTCAAAATAAGTTATACGTATAATAGTATAAAAGTATTATTGCTGAATTCAGAAAGAAAAATGTACAAAGGAAAAATGTTTAGAGTATAAATATTCGTAAAGGATAACTCTCTGACTGATAGTTGAATTGAAAAACAAATTGACAGTCATAAATTTGAAACTGGTTGAGTATAGTTTTAAAACAATAATTTATATTCTATACCCAAATTCAAATTATTCTTGGTACACGTTTTGCAAACACCAAATATATAGGCATTCTTGATTAATTAAACTATCGGAAGGTATTGAAAAATAAAATATTCCTGTACAACAGAAGCTTTCCCCTTTATATTTAAATGAATTTCATATCCCTATGGAATTAATAATAAATTCAGTTATGTACCTTAAAATGTTTTTCATAAGTCTAAGGGTAAAAACAGACTTATCGAGCTTAAAACAGAGAACCTTGACATAAAATGGAAATGATTCTGGAGTAATATGTTGTACCTTTTCTTGGTACAACTTAGCATTGCATACTAAACATATAATTCCTTGTTTACGTGATCTAAGAACCTTAGCTGAGCTTTAAAATGGGTCATTAAATGGATTTATGTATGCAAAGAGATCGTTGCTTTGTAGTATTACATGTCATTTTCATAAAGCTGAATTGTAATTTTACGACATTATATATTTTATCTCTTTTACAACACTGAAAAAGGATAATTTGCTGTTCAGAGTTGTAAAAGGAATTGTATCGATTATAATGAAATACACAGCCATATCTATAGCTTGAACATGAAAACAATAACTCTTTTATGCATATTTTAATATTCAAATGTGCTATAGATCTCCTTGTGTTTGGTATTAATGGGAATGTCCAGATGATAGTAATTGGTTTCTTGTATTCTTTGTTTATATTTGGGAAAAAATAAACTTTATGAAGACTTATTCCAATTTGAAATGTAACTTCTAGATTTTTTTTTTTTTTTTTTTTTGTAAAATTAAAAAATCTTTCAAAATGTTAGTTAAGAGTTATACTTATAAGTTAAAAAAGCAAATTTTAATATTTTTTTTTCAAAAAGAGAATTTTTGATTGACCTTTTTTTTTAAAAAAATATTTAATTATAAAATTATCACACTTATATAAATTATTAGTTTTTGCTCAAAAAACTTTTTCTTTTATGATACAAGCTTTTTTTTTCCTTTTTTGCTTTTTATTTAAAATCACGTAATGAGTTTTATTAATTTCGGACCAGTGTGTTATAATTTATTCATTTAGAAAATGCAATGAAAGAGCATTAAAGAATTACTAAGTGATTTAAAACTATGTTTTGATTAAATATGTATTTTAGGAGTTTTTGATACATCCATCAAATGAGACTCCTACGTAATAGTCAGATAAGTATTATCTTTATTGATTAGAAATTATTTCTTAATACAGCTTGCATTAAGTGTTGGCATATTATTATACTAAAGATGCAATAAGTTATTATTTGTTGCATAAGTTAATAATAATCCCTCTATTCACTTTCTGTAAAGTTTATGACTTTTTTATAAATTTTATTAACTTAATAGTAAGTATTTTCCATTAACTGTTTTTCATTCACCTTTGAAGTAAATCTTTGATAAAAGGCTTGTATAGAACTGAAAAAAATATAGACATAATAGCACTGAATTTTAACATTAATGCGAGATAGAATCTGCCAATTGTTTTCCTCAGTTTTCATGTAGTTTTCCATTACAAAGTGACGTTTCTGGGTTGTATTCAAAATCAACCCATATTTTTTCTGTCCTTTTAAAAGCTTCTGTATGCTATCTAAAGGCATCAGTCCATTCCCTTCTCTCCTTTTCATTGAAGACATTTAAATGATTTACGTTTTAACTAAATTGTATATCTAATAAGCTTCTGTATGCTATCTAAAAGCATCAGTCCATTCCCTTCTCTCCTTTTCATTGAAGACATTTAAATGATTTATGTTTTAACTAAATTGTATATCTAATAAGCTTCTGTATGATATCTAAAGGCATCAGTCCATTCCCTTCTCTCCTTTTCATTGAAGACATTTAAATGATTTACGTTTTAACTAAATTGTATACCTAATAAGCTTCTGTATGCTATCTAAAGGCATCAGTCCATTCCCTTCTCTCCTTTTCATTGAATACATTTAAATGATTTACGTTTTAACTAAATTGTATATCTAATAAGCTTCTGTATGATATCTAAAGGCATCAGTCCATTCCCTTCTCTCCTTTTCATTGAAGTCACTTAAATGATTTACATTTTAACTAAATTGTATATCTAATAAGCTTCTGTATGCTATCTAAAGGCATCAGTCCATTCCCTTCTCTCCTTTTCATTGAAGACATTTAAATGATTTACGTTTTAACTAAATTGTATATCTAATAAGCTTCTGTATGCTATCTAAAGGCATCAGTCCATTCCCTTCTCTCCTTTTCATTGAAGACATTTAAATGATTTACGTTTTAACTAAATTGTATATCTAATAAGCTTCTGTATGCTATCTAAAGGCATCAGTCCATTCCCTTCTCTCCTTTTCATTGAAGACATTTAAATGATTTATGTTTTAACTAAATTGTATATCTAATAAGCTTCTGTATGATATCTAAAGGCATCAGTCCATTCCCTTCTCTCCTTTTCATTGAAGACATTTAAATGATTTACGTTTTAACTAAATTGTATACCTAATAAGCTTCTGTATGCTATCTAAAGGCATCAGTCCATTCCCTTCTCTCCTTTTCATTGAATACATTTAAATGATTTACGTTTTAACTAAATTGTATATCTAATAAAAGCTTCTGTATGATATCTAAAGGCATCAGTCCATTCCCTTCTCTCCTTTTCATTGAAGACATTTAAATGATTTACGTTTTAACTAAATTGTATATCTAATAAGCTTCTGTATGCTATCTAAAAGCATCAGTCCATTCCCTTCTCTCCTTTTCATTGAAGACATTTAAATGATTTACGTTTTAACTAAATTGTATGTCTAATAAGCTTCTTAAGGATAGTGTACAGATAAATTTTCCTCGATACTAATAATCTCTGATTGCTCCAAGACGAAGAAATTTCCTCGAAATTTTCAATATAACAGACTGGTATGATAAATTGGAACTGCTAAATGTCGACAAATTATCCTAATTTGTTTGGTCTTTTTGTTGTTAAGTAGTTTCTTATTTTGTTCAAAAATAGAATCATTAAGAAGATAAATTTACAATGTTTATCAATGGTCACATCAATTAAAGAAATGTACAATTTAAAAATTTTTTGAAAAGATCGAAAGAAGAATTTTTTTTATTGTTTGTGTGTATGCTAAATTCCCTTGTCAGTAGGTGGATAAATTTGTATATGGAATAAAAATATAGCTGCATTCTGTAATTGGAGAATAAATTTCAGTATATATATATATTAAATTCATGATAAAATCAATTCGTTTATTCAAAAAACTAAACATCATTCCCTTTAAATTATTCTTTTTTCGAAATGCAATGTTTAGAAAATATTACGATACAAAGTTCTAGAACGTATAATTCATGTTTTAACAAATCAAAGTATGAGGTCATAATTTATTCAAATAACTTAATTTACATAAATGTTTCATTTATATTGAGTGTAGCATGCAATTATAAGTTATAAATAATAACTCTGATTTAGAGTGTTTTTAAAAAAATTGTTTGCATTCACATACTTAACTTGTTTGAATAAAATATCTTTCTTAAAATTTTAAACACATATTTTTCTTTACTAATCTAAATTTTTTTTAAAAAATGTGTTCATTATATTTTTAGTACAATCGACATAATTCAATAATTCACTGTGTGTCACAAGAAATCAATGTCACAAATGGAAGTCTAAATTATATAATTAGAGTTTGCTTTTTAATTGGTGTAAAACTATTAATAGCAAAAAATTATAATTTTTATAACCAAGTGTTTAAACTCTAAGTTTGATATTTTAAATATAAGCTTTCAGTTACTTCAGTTTAGAATTTGGGCATTATATCTACATACCATGAATTAGAATATAAAATTCTAAATTATTTTTTAGAGCTTAAATTTTAATTACCTTAATTTTTAGAGATAAACTTCAGTAATTTTCGTTTTTAAACGTCGAAACATATTTTTATAATTGTATAATAAAATAAGAACTATAAACAAACAAACATGCCAGCGTAATAAATAGTCATTTCAAGAACAAAAAATAATTTTTTAAATTAAAATTTGATTTAAATTAAATAAATAAAGAAATTCAGAGTTTTCTTGTGAAGAGTTTCGAATCTCCTGAGGAAATGCAAAGGCTCATTGAGAATAAATATTATGAAACATTTAAATATCTCATAAAAATATGACTAATTGAAATGTTACTGAAATACTAATAGAAAATATTTTCTGACCTACTAATTGATGTTGTTTTAAAAATAACGCTGCACTTCATGTGGCAATATTCATCAAAAATTTAAACTTATACAATAAACAATGAAAAATTATTTTAAAGTATAAGAGCTTGTTTCAGTAATTAGAGTCAAATAAATTAGAAAACAAAGTTGCATCTGCTTTGCTTTACGATGCTTCACCAAATGATGATCAACAATAGTGGTTTATATGTATTTATTTACATTATATGTTAGAAATAAACAACTATATAGATATTTGTATTAAATACTAAATTTTGAACGTTTATATTTATATTGTATGATGAATATAATGATATCAAAATGTATTTTATATTAATGATGATATATCACGGAATAATTATATATGAATTATATTCTGTCACACTTGAAGAAATAAGAAAATGTGCTTTGAAAGGAATTGTGAAACGCAGGTAGTTCGAAACACATTCCCCTATGTATAAGATGCAACAATGAATGGTTTCGAACATAAACAAAAACCTATTCTGTCTCTTTCATTCATTCTAAAGAATGCATTTATTTTATAACCTTCAAAAAATATTTAATTAAATTAAAATATGATGAATATTTTGTATTCTAAAATAAGTGAAAGTGTTTACAAAAGAAAACAAATGATTTATTTTCTTTGCCATCAATTTTTAAAATTTGTTTCTTTATCTTCCTTTTACTTTTTAAAAAAGAAATAGTTTTGCCTATTCATATTTCGAATATTATTATATTTGCACTTTAAAATTAAATTGCAATTTATTTAGAAGTTTTAGTTTAGATCTCTTAAACTTAAGTTATAATAATTATACATATATACAACTCTGTCGATATCAATAAAAGTTAAACTTGTGACACAAAAATGAAAATCGAATATATATGCATGTATTTAATTAAAAATTTATCACATTACGCATATATTTATCACACGAAATTAAAGACAACTGTCAAAGCTTGTTAATGGACTGACTCCGAGTTAAAAATTAAGTAAAACTAGATTTTTGAATCGACTTACCAATGATTTCTGTCTAGTCTTTGACTAGAGGTTTGTCAGAAGAAGTCATAGATAAATTTGAAGACAAGTTGTGTCTGCTAGACTATCCGATGCTTCTTATGATAACGACCAATAGCAGCGGTCAATAAAATGCGCGTGCCTTTCAAAATATAATTGTGAGAACTAGAAGTTCAAACAACCTGTTTTCTTTTCGTTCTACGATATAGCGATCGATATATTGCTTTTTTTGTGGCGAAATGACTTCTCGTTTTGAGTATGCTAAGCGCCCTCCCATCCCCACCCACTCCCACTTAATTCTCATGCAACTGAGAACTTTTTTTTCTTTTTTGTTCCTTAGTTTTGACACACAAATGGATCTTTTATAAGAATGTCTTTTTCCGGTGAGTATAAATTCCTTCAAATTGTTTTATGTTATTGTAGGTTAAGTTTTGTTTTATTGATTCATGTTTGTATAGTTTCACAAAAATGATTGAATCGCATTGGATCGATGATGATCGGTGTGTCGATGATTGGATCGGTCAATGTATTTCTAAGTAATATTTTTAGATAAGTATAACACCAAATAAGAAGAGTTTTTTAAAAAAAGTAATTTTTTATAATATACATAACTCAAGATTATCACTGTATCGTTTTATGTTTCATAAAAATTATACCTTTTTTGTAATGGGCTGCATATTGGCAACTAAGTCTTTGCAGATACGACAATAGTCCAAATGTTACAACCATTTCATGGTGGCGTCATCTAGTGATGGCTCTCGCAACCAAATTTAGAAGTTTGAGTTAATTTCCCAGAATACCTTAGCCAAATTGATACTCAAGGGATCTTTTATATGCCTCATAATAATATGAGATACATGCCAAAGGTTTTCACATTTAGAAAATCTATCGACTCCAGCCGGGATCGAACCTGCAACCTTGGGCTTACGAAGGGGGCACGCAACTAAATAAAAATATTAAGTGTTTAGATATAAAAATTATACCTAAACACATAGTACCATAGATTTTCGCTAGTAGTTATGGCAGAAATATCTTTTGAAACAAAATATTATAGTATTGCAGAAAATTTTAAATTATTTTAGGAACAGTGAGTGAGTAAATATTAGCGTCACACTTTTTAGCTACTCGAAGGCTTTTGGTGACGGACCTCGTAATTTTGAATCATGGTCAAGTGACGAGGACGACACCTGAGCTGGCACCCTCCTCCCTTCTTCTAACTCCCACAATTATTTTAGGAAAAGCTGCGGATTTGATTGTAGAGTGCAAAATGTTTTCTGTCTAGCTTTTATCACTTTTCTAACAACATCTGTTGTTTTTGCTCCTGCCACCTGTCTGACGTCAGATCGAGGCCCACGAAATTCATCGTGGCAAGGGGCTAGATGTATGTCTGTCGTTGGCCTTAGCCTTAAGCACCATACAGGTGACAGTACGATTTAGCTCGGTGAAATTCCCGAAGAGACATAGATCTTTATGATAGATAGCGACACCACCGATCTCCACCGAGGGAAATATTCTCCAGTCCCCTGCATCTGCAAACGCTATTTATTTCATTGGAGTCATGAGTTCCAGACTTGCCTTATTCTTAAAAGTACGGTGGGAAGTAAGGGGCTGCTTCATACAAAGTGGAACTGAGCCCCCAAACCCTCACAGGGTGTTGTATGAAAGTTAAGGGGGAAAGACAACAGCTCACTGATTTTTTGCCATTGCATTGTAACCCTCAAGAAGTTTTAAACTGTTAATCCACACCGACTAATTTAGTTTTCTGAAAGAAAAATACTATTTAAACCTATCTTGGGTCTATTGCATTTAATATAAAAGCTACTTTTAACATTAAATATATTGTAGTAATTATAAAATTAACTACATGAGAGAGAGAGAGATTTTTTAAAATTAAGTACACTTGTTTTTTTATCATCACTTGTGTGCTGTATTTTTTCCTTCTTGTTTTACTCGAAAGTAAAATACTTCCTTGTAAAAAATCTTTCAAGAAATTATATATATATACTCGTCACTTATTTTTTGAATGTTTATTCAGAACTTTATCTGAACAGCCAAAAATAAGTAAGTATTAAAACAAAATAAAATAAAATAGTGTACTTGTGAAACTTTTATAGTTTGCCCATCAACTATATGCTATATGCATGCAATTGCTATTTAAAAGCTTACCAATATAATACTTCTTCCTTTTTTCCATTTCTAGTATTTTATAAAAAAACACATAAAAAGTCTTCAAAAGGTCTAAAAGAGTATTATAGTATTCATACGAGACATAAAAAAGTAACCATTGCTAATAAAATATCAAAATATATAAGTACCACGCATTTATTACAGGCTTATACTGGTACCATCAAAGATTCACTGGATGTAGAGGGTTGATGCAAGTTAAATCTGTCGAGGGGGCTCTAAGTCCACACATTGACTGGGCGTACAAGTTTCGAGCGCTGAGTCCCAATTCAGGGTCGTTCTCAACACTTGATTGATACAGTAGAGTCAAGAAAGCTCAAAGGGTGGCTGAGTTTGTGAAAACACCGGGTCATCGAAATTGGGATTAAAAAAGAAAAAGTGCGAGTGTTTCCTCAGAAAATACTGTATTGCACTTGTATGTATTGTTTGGTTGAGAACACAACTGAAAATAAATTGCCAAAATACTCTTAGCAAAAGAAAAGTACGTATTTTATGAAGGTATAAAGCATTTACTACATGAAAATGAAAATTAATGAATACATAATACACAGTAATTTATCTCATTAGACACACCTCAGAAAAATACTTTTTAAAGGCATAAAGCTGTCTATAATAAAACTTCAGTAGCCGTCTTTGCAAAAACTGACTACTTTTTCGTCAATTGAAGAAATGTGTAATGTCCTGTTATTTTATGTGTTACACTCTACGTTTTACTGCTTCATCACGAATACGACGAAGAAACAGTAATTCCATTACCAACGATCTTGTTCAAAATATTGAAGGGTGGTTTCGACAGCCTTTAGTCCCTAGCTATGTGATATTTTTGGAGTTTTTACGTGCCCTCCACATTAACGTCTTCATAATTTTCCATTTTTTTCTTTAACTGTGACAACATCAATTATTTCTGCACGTGGGGTTTGTTTTTCGATCTGCAAGGGTGTGACCGAGTTATCCAGGCTGCCGGGTTATTGAAAGCCGAGTTTTTGGGACTCTACTTTATTAATGAATTACAAGTTACTTCATTAATAGCTCTCTTGTTGCATCGTGGTAGATCGACGCTTATAAATAATCAATCAATAAGAGATGCCTTTTCGTCAACTATCTTGAGAAGTTTAAAATATAACTTCAGAGGGCCAATCTAGATTTACCAAACTGCAGGTAGAAAATAAAATGATACATTTCCGTAATCTAATTCTATGTGCCATTTATCATCAAATAAAATACAAGAGGGAAAATATATGGTGATTTTGTTAGCTTGTCAAATCACTGTTGTATGTGTATTAATATAGACCTTTATCTCTTATAATGCTATTCTGAAACGGCGTATATGCAATCAAATCGAAAGTATTAAGATAGAAAGGATGATTGATAGTAGGAAAAAGAGCGATCGCAGAAAATGAATCTAAAATCTATCAATCACAAAGTAAAAGGAAGAACTTAATTTGATAAAAGTCATCAATCTTTCAAAGCGGATTTTTAAATTCAGTGCATGAAAAAAATAAATAAAAACCTTAAATCTGATTAATATTATAGGGTATGAACGGAATTTGCTTTGTTTTTTCCTTTCGTGTGTTCATTTACAAACAGTAATGGATTGCTTTGCTTTTAAATGAAAAGGTTGCGTACAGGCTAGAAAAGAGGAATTCAGTTACTCATTGTGGTGAATGGTAATCTTTCTTATTGACATCTAAAATTATTCCTCTAGTAAATGTTTAACGAACTGAGTATTATAATTAGGTTTTATTGATTCAAATGTATTTTTTACTTAGGTTTTACTTTCGCTGATTTGAATTTTTATTGCATTTCAAAGCAATAAGAGTTCATTGGAATAACAAAGTAAATATGTGTTATTTTAAAAAGAGAAAATGAAATATTTGTTACAAAAGGTTTATTAAAACCTTAAAATCAAAGAATAATCAGGCGCACACACACAAATTATGCATATTGTAATGCATAAATAAACATTGTACGAAATATTAACACGCATACTTAAAACAGTGGGAACTCCTTCATGGGACACAATTTTGTAATATAATTATATTTTACAAATGCTTTCAAATGAAGAAGTGTTGTGTGTGAATCGTCACATCTGTCCAGTGAGTACAGTCAATATTCGAACTGAGTGCATGACGGAAAAACCAATATTTTTTATAAATGACATATATTCTGAGTACTTAATATGCTTCTCGTTTTTGACTAGTAAAGTTATTTTTTAATTCCATTATAAGAAACAAACCCATTAAACGGAATAAGCTATAAATAATAAATGAACAAGTTATCAATACTTCCTGCTTTTTGTGCAACTTTTGCTTTCATCCGTGAATTACACTACTAAAACGACTAAGAGTTTCAAAGAGATCAGATAGATTTACGACTCAATGAAAAGCATCTTTATAACGTTAACACGTGAAATAAACTTACAATATATATATATATATATATATTATTTCTTTAATAAAAGATATTTCGTAAAAGTAACGTAGCAACGTAATATAGGTAGTCCAAAAAGTATGACTACACTTTCAAAAATGAATTTAAAATAAAGATTTTTGCTTATATATATACGGCCTTTTTTATGTTCCATAAAGGAAAGATTAAAGTTTTTGTGTTTAATTAAATGCAAATTACTCTGGTGCTCAAAATTAAGAGAATTTTAATATTTTGTCTATTATCTCTAGAACTAGATTTGGTATGTATATAGGGTTGATGAAATGCAAAAAAAATAATCATTCAACAGTCAAAATACACAAGCGTGATCGTGCGTAATACTCATTGGAGTCGGAAGGTATGAAACAACAGTTCCAGAATAGAACCAAAAAAAAGGCTTAGTAGGGAGTATGGCCTCCTTTTACAGATATGCAGGCCTCACACCGTAATTTATACCGGAAACAAGGGAATTTATTTCCAGTGGCATTTAATCCCACTCGTTCAACAACTCTGTTTTTAGGTCTTGAATGGTTTTCAGAGGAAGTTTGGGAGTTGCATTCATCCTCCCTAGAGTGTCGGATGAGGTCTGGCTAATCCGTTTGGAGAATATCCTCATTTTCATTGACCTAATGAGCTCTATGTGCCTCACTTTGTCACCCATTAAAATAAAATCGGAGCCAACTGCACCCATGAAAAGGCAAACATAGAGCTGAAAGACCTCATCCCTATACCTCACTGCAGTCACAGTGCCAAAGACATAGAGGTGTGTGCGGCCATCCAACGTAATGCCTGCCCAGACCATCAAGTCTCCACTATCGTAATGGTCGATATATATTCTCGCCGTACTTTCATATGGCATATGCATACCAAATAACTATATACACATACCAAATTTCAGTAAAATTAATGCATCAATTCTGGATACAATCGACGACATCTAAAAATTTTCTTAATTTTGAACATCGGTGTAGATGATGTAACGTCCACGTTTTGCACGTTTCAAAACGGCTTCACCTCAAGAATTAGCGCAAGTTGTAGCATGGTTTATCGAATTTAAATCTACAACACATGTGCAGCTTTAATTTCTGTCGACCTATAAACGAAGTCCACCTTCAAGATTCACAGTTTATATGTGGCATGAAAGATTTATGAAGATAGAAAGAGTAATGCCAAAAACAAAATCTGGTAGCCCCAGCAGAATCGAAGATGTCGTTACTTGTATAGGCTTGATGCATTGCGTTCTACTATTGGTGTGCACATTGAAATCGAGCAACAAAAAATTCTACAAAAAGTTTCGATGTTTTCTTTTTGGAACACAAATACCGTGAGGGAATGTCTTTTTAGTTTAAATTGTAATTAAAACTTGAAAGTGTAGTAATACTTTTTGGACACCCTGTACATTAAAAAAACTCGATCCGCTAAAATTCGTTTTAATGGCATTAATGTTTGTAGTAAGTAGAATATTACGCATTAAAACATGGAGCATCTTTTGCAGTGATAATTTAACGTACTAATAATTAGAAAATTAAAATGCTGATTTTTTTTAAATATTAATGTGAATTTAAATAGATTGCTTAAAGATTCATATTTTTATGTATAAAATTTTTCATGAATTTAATAACTTCCCAGAGAAATACGTTCATTTTTCTCAAACATAAAAGATATGTGAGTAACTGTTTACTTTGCAAAACAAAAACAGTTTGAATTGTGTTATATCTAGCTCTCTCACACACTCACTTAATAACTGTTGACATTCCTAGCAGTACTCACGCATTTCGCGTAAATACGAGTATAAAGTAAACTAAAGGTACTAAAAGCTTTGATAGCAGGATATCGACCTCTTCTCCTTAGCTGTAAAATAAGTTGCCCACACGCATTTTATATAAAATAATATTTGCAATAGAATATACGTGAGTTATCTTTTTGAATAACAGAATACCACAAGTTTGAATTTAAAAAATATTATCTCAGAAGTTAAAGTAATCAAGGTTCAACAGGAAAATGTTTTTCAGCCAAGTTTTTTGTTGTTAGAGGTGGCATAAAAACGTACGATTTACAAAAGTTTATTGGAATCTGAAGTTCATTTTTTCTAAAAAACTTTAGATTTAAAAAAAAAATCTAAACTTATGTATAACTGGAACCACTTAAGGCTGCCTTCACTTAAGGTATCCGACTACGTTCGGAACTGTTGCTTTACAAAAGCGCATAAATGGATAACTTTTATGATATTTAGTGTAACTTAGATTAGAATGCCTCTATAAAATTGTTTGAAGAATATTATTACAGTAAAAAATTACTTAAATGCAATATTTTGGCAAAAAATGAACATAGAATTACCTATTTTCAAAACATTCTAGTTTCGTGGTAAATGCTTCTATAATACTAATATTTTGCATATATATAGCTCAGATCTCTGTGCAAAATATGGTCTAGGATTTTTGAAATATATAACTTAGAAGTGGACATATTTATATTTTAATACACAAAAAAAGTGGAGAAATTTAAAGAAAAAAGCACTGATAATTATTTTAATTAGTAGAAACTCTGAAAATAATGTGATTTTTTTCGAAATTCCTAGTTCAGGCTCTCTAGAGAAGTCTTAGCCATAAATAAGCAAAATATTATTATTATAAAGGGTGTTGTTTTAGAGGTATAGAACTTTAAATTGCAATAAAACAACGATGTATTATTCGATTGACATGAATTTTTTTTATTCGAAAGATAATCTTGTGGCATTACATTTTAAATATGATTTATGGCATATGACTGCCACGGATGGCTCGGATGTAGTCCAATCTGGACGTCCAATTTTCGATGACTTTTTCCAACATTTGTGGCCGTATATCGGCAATAACACGGCGAATGTTGTCTTCCAAATGGTCAAGCGTTTGTGGCTTATCCGCATAGACCAATGACTTTACATAGCCCCACAGAAAATAGTCTAACGGTGTTAAATCACAAGATCTTGGAGGCCATTTCACAGGTCCAAAACGTGAAATTAGGCGGTCACCAAACGTGTCTTTCAATAAATCGATTGTGGCACGAGCTGTGTGACATGTTGCGCCGTCTTGTTGGAACCCCAGCTCCTGGACATCATGATTGTTCAATTCAGGAATGAAAAAGTTAGTAATCATAGCTCTATACCGATCACCATTGACTGTAACATTGTGGCCTTCATCGTTTTTGAAGAAATACGGACCAATGATTCCACCAGCCCATAAAGCACACCAAACAGTCAGTTTTTCTGGATGTAACGGTGTTTCGACATACACTTGTGGATTAGCTTTACTCCAAATGCGGCAGTTTTGTTTGTTGACGTAGCCATTCAACCAGAAGTGCGCTTCATCGCTAAACAAAATTCGCTTATGAAAATCGGGAACAACGGCAATCTCGTTTTGGGCCCATTCGACGAATCTACGCCTTGCTTGATGATCGTTTAAAATGTAATGCCACAAGATTATCTTTCGAATGAAAAAAAAATTCATGTCAATCGAATAATACATCGTTGTTTTATTGCAATTTAAAGTTCTATACCTCTAAAAAAACATCCTTTACAAGCATTTTTCACCAAACGAGAATGTTTTGAAAATAGGTAATTCTAAGTTCATTTTTTGCCAAAATATTGCATTTAAATAATTTTATATTCTAATAATATTCTTACAACAATTTTATGCATGTATTCTAATCCAAATGACACTAAATATCATGAAAATTATCCATTTTTATACCTTATACCTTAATATTAAAGAATACGGCTCGAATTTGGAATATTTTTTCGTACATAAAAGTACTCCAACATTAATATTAAATCCTCGCTTTCCTATCCTATAAAGAGTAGCATATTTTATCCTGCTACTCATTTTTATCTGAGTTGACCCATTTTTCTCATATATAAAATGTGTTTCCTATTTTTTCTCCTATATCATAATGCTAACTAAATTATGTAAATGAAAAATGAATAATATAAGGAATATTTTGAAACTTTAAAAAAGTAATATTATCAACAGCAGATATATGGATTACAACGCTGCAAATTTTCATGAAAAATGAGAACTTTTTCTGTCTAAAAATGTGCTCCGTGTTTAGTTCAGGCTCTCGTACATTTGGCGAAGGCAGCCTTAATTATTGTCATTGTGTAACATTGCGGGGAAATTAAATTCATACATTTCGTTTGGTTTACTTGTATTAAATTAGAACTATTTATATACAAACCTGCTCGAGAATTATGGGTGACAGACAAAATTTAGACGGCAGGAGGCCCTACTGTTGAAAATGAGGTTGTTCGAAGGTAATTGCAACAAATATTATTCTTTTACAATGCTGGCCCTGAAGGAAGCATGCAAATAACATGAAATTTACAACATGCATTAGCGGAGGTGAGATATGCAAATGATTAGAATTTCAGCGCAGACACACATCACGCGCGCCTGTGGCGCTACCTCAAAGCGCTATTTAAGGCATGGAGATTTCGACGATTTCAAGTTCGGCAATTGTGTTTTTCTTGCGGTTTTTTCAAAAAATGATCAGTTATGTCTCGTAGAAAACAGCAATCAACTTTTGATCAAGTATCCGAATTTGTCAGAGGAAGGATAGTGGCCTACCGAGATTGTGGATTATCTTTCAGGGAAATCGGTAGTCGTGTTGGACAAACCAAACAACTGTAATACGGATATGTGACCGTTGGATGCAGGAGGGTACGACGGACCGACGTGGTCGATCGCATCCACCTTAATGCACCACTTCACGTGAGGACAGGCAAATTGTGCGCATGCCAGTGACGGATCGCTCAGTGACATCACGAAACGTAGCACAGCACATTGAGTCTGTAACGCATCATTCAGTGTCTGCGCGTACCATTCGGCGCCGTTTACAGCAGAGTGGTCTGTCCGCAAGACGTTCATTGCTTGGTCTACCCTTGACGCAGAACCACAGACGTCTCCGCCGCTATTGGTGAGATGAAAGAAGGATGTGGGTGACAGAATGGAATGAAGCTGTCTTTACTGACGAATCACGCATCTGTCTGCAACACCACGATGGTTGGATTCGAGTCTGCAGACACCGTGGAGAGAGGATGCTGAACAGCTGCGTTATGCACCACCACACTGGTCCTGCACTGGGTATTATGGTATGGGGCGGTATTGGATATCACTCTCGCACTCCTCTAGTACGCATTGCCGGTACTTTAAACAGCCAGGGTTGCATCTCCGAGGTGTTGGAGCCAGTTGTTCTTCCTTAACTTCAGGGCTTGGCCACAGCCATATTTTAACAGGATAATGCGCGACCACACGTGGCACGCATAGTCCAAAGGTTCTTCGTCAATCACCAAATTGAATTGCTTCCCTTGCCGGCTCGCTCTCCAGATCTTTCGCCGATAGAAAACATGTGGTCCATGGGATTGATCAACGATTGACTCAGGTTACACCCCCAGCTGCCACATCAGATTAACTTTGGCAACGTGTAGAAGCTTTTTGGTCTGCTGTACCCCAAGAACACATCCAAAGTCTCTTTGAATGAATGCCGATGCGTGTGGCAGTGGTGATCTTCAACAATGGCGGCTACTCTGGCTGCTGCGTCTGGAAGCAACCACACTTCACATAAGTCTATAAATTTAATCATTTGATACTTGGCAACATGTTATCTACAAAATAAATTTTGTTGTGCTATCTCTTGTCTTTCTTGGTGTTGCATTTACGGTGGCCAGCAGTGTAAAAGAGATGCTCGTAAAGACTTGGGGTGTGAAGAAAAGGTTTTATGTGTGAGACGTGCAGTGTTTTTTCTTTGAGTGTTTAATTTTCAATTTAGGTCCGGCGAGTTGATGGCTACATCATTCAAAGAATAATTTCTTTCAGAAAATCATCAAGAAACTGAGATTTGTGTGACCTCGCGTTACAATGTATTATAAAAAAGTAACTGTTCCCTGATAAAGCTTTGCATTAGTTTTAAGAACATCGTACTAGTAGGTGTGTGGGGTCACAATATTGCTATCAAATATACGCAGCCGTGTATGACCATGTAGTGTACATTGCCTTTTTATTAAACGATGTCCTCTCCACCAAAGTGATTTGCTCTTATGGCTGTCTTCCGCTAATGTTAAAGAATAGGACCCAAATTCGGAATATATTTTCATATATATAGGTATTCGAACATTAAGAGGACACAGTACGATTCAATTGACCAAAATCGGTCAAAAAATCAAATCTAATTTTTTTAGTCTAAATTATTCTTTATACACTTTTCTATAACCTCACAAAATTTGAAAACTGTAAACTTAAAATACGCATAATTATGATAGCTTTTGCGTTCGTTTTTATTCACATCCCAATGGCAAATCAAAACTTTAAACTTATCTCAGAAAGATAAAATAACTAGTTTGTCTTCATTTAAAAAGCTAAGGCTTTTTTTCTATTGAGCCTAATGCTTTGAATTTTTTTTACCTATTGCCGATAGTACACGTAACAAAAGTTGGTATACATTTTTGAATCAAAGCAATACTTATTTCTTTTTAAAAATGATTGAATTCAGAATTTATAGGTTTTTTAAGGAATTTTCAATAAGCATTCTTAAAAAGAGAAATTGTACGAATACCAATCATGTTATCGCAAAACTCATACCAACTTTTGTTATACATAGTTTGTCGTACATGTAAATCAAATTTCATGCATGCACGTCAATTTTTGTAGGAGGAGTAGCATTTTAAAATCACTTCCCAAATTTTAAGTTTTTTCGTTAAAAAATTATATGACCAGCTTTTTATGAAATTGTGAGCACAAAATCTGTTTTACATAGTATACACGCATAAGAGGCAATCAAAAAAATTTTAAAAATCCTTAAATTAAAAATTTTTGCGTAAATCGTACCATGTCCCCTTAATATTATATATATATATATATATATTGGCTTCACTCTATCCTTTAGAGAAGCACTTATTTTATCATATTATTCCTTTTTATCCTAGTTGACACGTTTTTTTTCTTTTATAAAATGTGTTTCGCATTTTTCTCCTATACCGTAATGTTAAATGAGCTAACCATTTAAACTAATTATTTATGAAATATTTCGAAATTTTAAAAGCGCTGTATTATAAACAAATACATGAGTTACAATGTCCCATATTTTTATGAAAATTGAGGCATTTTTTCTGTCCGAAAATGTGCTTCGCGTTAAGTTCAGGCTCTCGTACATATGGCGAAAACAGCCTTATATATGTGTTCTACACACATTAATACTTAAATTCGGTCATAGTCATAAGTATATGGTTGGTAACATTTAAACAAAGTTATGGGTTCGAGTGTGAACAATTATTATACTGAACAACGAATTCATGAATTTCAACTGAATACCGAAGGCCTCACGTAGCTAGATGATGAAATCAAGAAAGAGAATTGTAAGTGTTGAATGCCGCCCTCCTCACATTATAGTCGTTTTAAGCTTATTTTTACCAACCAGAGGCTATTATATGAATGTATATACATTAGTTAAACAGATTGATGCAGAAACTATACAACTCCTCAAAAGCCATTGTTAAATGATAAGTGTATCCCTACAGACAATTTCAATTCTAATGTGTCACTGTACCCAAACGTGATATTCTTGACAGAAAGAATCATTATAAAACTATGATTCACGTATAATTTTTATTGCTTAGAGACTAATATGTATATTGGGGGGAAATGATGTCACGCGAATCTTCAATCATTTGTAATATACTGTACGAATCATATTGGATGTTTAACTGAAGTTTGAAATGCATAGAAAATTTTTTGTTTGTTCTTCTCAAAGAACTTTTTAATATTTTTCAGCACTATTTTTTTGTGTTAAGAACAATTTTTTTTGTTTTTGCGATATGCAGCATTTTTTTAATCGCATTCATTTTTTATTATTTTTTATTGTGTTAAACACCGTGGACACACAATTTTTTCCTCAATCATTACTAGTTGCTATTACTAGTCATAAATAATAAACAGTAATTTTATTCTCTCCTGCATTATTCTACTAGTAAATTACATTTTTCGTTCTCTGTTTATCGTCAAAGTAATCGAGAAATATATATATATATATTTTCTGCCAGCAAATTTGAGCTCTAATGCGTTGTTGTCACGAAGCAATCCTCGTTCATCTTATTACCTATATTTTATTTCCAGATTACGAACGGGGTTTCTATTAGAATTTTTATTTCGAAAGGTTTTCTAAAGTAGCTAAATCTATAATAAAACTCCAATGAAATGCTTATTTTAGTATTTGATGCCCCTCGTAATTTTTTTTCAAGTAAAACGAAAATCATCACAAATATCTAATGCAATTTTTTTTTCTGAATGAATAAACAAAAGTAGAGTACACATGAAATAATGAGAAAATTCATAATATTTTCTGAAATAATACAAATCCTGAAGCTGATTACTAGAAAGATAAACAGTTGCAAAAGTTTTGCTCATTAAGTTTTTACTGCAAAATCATTTTCGATAGGAATGATGAAGAATTTACAAAGCTACAAAGGAATTCTAGAGCTCAAATTCCGTATTGTTTGCCAAGAAAAGTTAATCTTTTCATTATCCTCATAAAATAAAACATTAGTAAAATATATGTTACACAGTTTGTCATCAGAAAGCGTTTACACTTGTAAAATATGTAATGCAGTGTTTTCTCGCTATGAAATTGTTTCATTAGAGCATTAATACCCTATGAAAAAAACTTTCTGAGTACTTTGAATCTTATGAAAACAAAATAAAAATTAGCCGAGGGATCGATTACTTAATGCATTGCAAAAATAACTTTATTAGTATCTTATGTAAACTAAAATAGGTATTATATGCAAATGTCGTACTCAAGCAATAAATAACCGTACATCAAACAAATTAAGACAATTCCTAATCATATGTGAAATAAAGTTTGTCGTTGGTATTTCTTTAAGGTAAAATTGCATTACTAAGTTGTATAGAAATTTTTAGGAATTTGTTTATGCTAAGGAGTAAAAAAAATGCTTAAACTTTGTAAAAAAGGATGTAGTATTATTACTAATTATATAGAAGTTTTGTTATTCATTTCCTAAAAAAATAGACTCACAGATTTTTACACTTGTCATTCTACCATAAATGTAATCATACGAGTAGCAATGCACTATGCAAATGCGATACGAGATAATTAAAAATCCTTCGTGGGGGCCTCGAGCATATCGAAAAGTCAGAAATAAGAGATTACTTTAAAAAATTGTTAATTTACTGAAAGCACAAGAGAAACGAAGTATATTCTGAACCATGAAAAGTAACGTAATACCCATATCCTATTACTTAAAATTAATTAAAATATTTATTACTTCAAAGTAACATATACAAAATTTAATTCTGATCTTGATAATTTGTACAGTTTATAATTAAGGTCATATTGCAGCTTTAGCGTTAAGAGGACTTGGTACCCCAAAAATCACATACCTCTCTTTTTTTTTTTCATTTAATCTTATCCTTTGCATTATTATCTTTCGATTGATATATCACTTGTGCATGTCGGAAAGTTAGAAGTTGACTAAAACTTCATTTGAAAACAAATTAGGCAATTCAGCAAAACCCCCTTTTTAGAAAAAAAAGCTAAAAAATGCTTTATGATAAAAAAAATCTATTTTAGAAATAGAATTAATAACTATAAAAAAAAGAATGTGTAGTATTTAAAGCAGAATATTTCCGAGGCAATACAATAATGTAATTTTTCTTCCTTGTGAAATGTGTGCATGTAAAATTTTTAAATTAAGGCATTTTATATTAATAATTTTTATAATTTCAGTTCTTCTTCCTGATATATTTTTTTCATACAAATGTAATACTTTAATATTATAAGAAGAAAACAGCTAAAATTTCTGTCGTGACAGAAAAAAATTTTTTTTAACATTTTTCTTGAATTTTCATGGGCAATTAGTACTCTCTAAAAGTTGATCATTTATAAAAATGTGTGGGTTGAAAACATATGAAAATGCAATTATTTTAAAGAAAACGTATAAGTAATATCTTAAAGTGGTATTTTTAAGTTTAATTAAGCTTATAATAATTATTTTTTCAGAATTATAAACTTTAAAGTGGTTTTTCTCAGTTTGTGTTTTTCGAAACCTTAGTGCATTCAAAATGCTACTCCTTCGACAATTATTTACCAATCACTTCCATTTTTTTCTTGCGTGTTGAAAATAAAGCATGTAATAAAATTAGGGATCCGTTTTGCTATAAACTGAATACTTTTTTTTAAAAAAAATAAAATGTAAGACATGTTGGCTTTTTCGTTGATTTTTAGCCTGTATATCAACATTTTATTTTTTTCTCGAAAACGAATGAAGTTATTCTAAAATCGATCCCTAAAGTTGTTTAGATCATCCATAAGAATATTATAAAAAAATATCAGGTCAAAAAATTAATTTTTACAAAAGGAGTAGAATTTTAAAATTTTCCCAATTTTCTTCAAAAAGTTTAAATTTTAAAATTGTGTGAATAATATATGAAAATTTTCATCTGGTAACATTTTCTTGAATAGAAACATTGTATAAAATGCTAAAATATAATTTTTAAATACGTAAATAAAGAAGTTTGCTCAAAGGGTACCAAGTCCTCTTAAAGTACATTATTATTGCATTCAATACATTGTCATTGTATGGAGGGGGGCGGGGGTGATGCAAATTATGATTGAAAATTGGGAAGTTGAAAGCTTGAGAAGCACTGGCTTAAGTGATGCAAACCTAAGTATCTTCTTTACCTGAAAAAGTGATAATGTGTATAGTAGTGATAACTTATACTAAAGAGAAAATCATTCACAAACAACTAATATAAGTAAGGTACATGGTTTGATTTTGAATTGAATTGAATTTACGCCTCACTCTGAGGCAACATGGGAGCTATTGGAGACGGACCGAGTAATTTTAATCCATGGTCCTATGGCGAAGATGATACTTGAACCGGCATTTCACTCCCCTGACTTCCACACTGAGCTGACGGGTGTACTTGAGCCTCGATAGATTTAACATGCATCAGCCTATCTAAGAAACTCGGAGCATACTGTGAATTGATTAGTTGTTTTGTTTTCTTGCTTTCTTAAGCATGAAAAATACATTTGTCATACCCCTCCCCCCGACCTGGGGGTACCATCTACGCGACCTAGATTTGTGAGAGGAAATGATTGATCACCCAAAGTAGCCATAATAAATTCAATTTATTATTGTCTAAATATATTGATCAACACAATTCTTACTATAGGAAAGCAATCAGGAGTGATATAACGTATTCCTAAATTCTGTGTAAATAAGCGCCTGGAATCCTAACCATGAGAAGTTATACTGAGAATCTTTATCAGCCTTAAATTCTTTAACTCGCTAAAGCCCGTTCTATAATTACGCTTCTAAGTTTAATGTCTTACTACCAGCTCACGGCATTCAGCATCTCAGCTTTCTTCCTCCTTCTTCTTCGCGTTTACAAAACCTTCACTATATACAAGGTCCATTATGAAAGTAATAAGCATAATGTTATTGTGACGCGACGATAGATTGCAGCACGGTAAAACCGGCAGGGAAATGTGGTGGGTTTTTCAATGCATCCGGTCGTCAGTTGAGTTCGAGCAGTGTGAGCGGAGATACGTGCCTCCACTTGAAGTGTGTTTTCAACTTTTGTAAAATAGCGCGATGGAGCGTTCGCTTGAACAACGATACGCCATAAAGTTTTGCGTGAGGCTTGGAAAAAATGCAACCGAAACATTCCAGATGCTGCAAGAAGCCTTCAAGGACGATTGCATTTCAAGATCACACTCTGGGAAGTGGCACAAGGCGAAAAGGAGGGCCGGGAGGAGGTCGCCGACGAACCCCGCTCTGGACGCCCAACAACAGCCAGAACTGAAGAGAACGTGGATCGAGTGCGCGAAGTTTTGCGTATTGACCGTCCATTAAGTATCCAGCAAATTGCTGACACACTACACATGTCCACATTTGCGGTACATGGGATAGTGACCGATGATCTGCAAATGCGTAAGGTCTGTGCGAAGCTTGTGCCGAAAGTGTTGACGCAAGACCAAAAAGAACTTAGAGTTTTGCGCTGTCAAGAATTGTTGGATTTGATTCAAAATGAAGAGGACTTTCTGAACTCTGTCGTAACTGGAGACGAATCCTAGATGTTTGAGTACGACCCAGAATCGAAAAGGCAGAGCTGTGAGTGGCACACAAAATCATCCCCACGCCCCAAGAAAGCGCGAAAGAGCAAGTCGCGCATCAAAACGATGATCATTGTCTTCTTTGACATCCGATGAATAGTCCATTGTGAGTTTGTACCGCAGGGACAAACTGTAAACTCAGCCTTTTACCTGGAGGTGCTCAGGAGATTGAAATGCCGGATCTCGCTCGTGAGGGCTGACATTAAAGACACGGTCAAGCTCCACCATGACAATTCAACAGCCACACAGCCTTCCTAATTACCAACTTCCTAGCCCGGAGCAACACCCTGGTGATACATTACCCCCCTTACAGTCCCGACTTAGCTCCATGTGACTTATTTTTGTTTCCGCGACTCAAGAGAGAGATGAAAGGAAAAAATTGGGAAACCGTGGAAAACATCCAACACCATGTTACAACGTTCCTGAGAGGCATTCTCGTCGAGGAGTTTAAAGGTGTCTTTCAGGCGTGGCAAACACGTCTCCGCAAGTGTATTGATGCAGGAGGAATGTATTTGGAAAAATATTGAACATTTGTACTAATTACGACCAATAAATGTTTTTTGCCAGTAAATGCTCATTACTTTCATAATGGACCCTGTATCTACTAATTAATCTGCATATCACGGTTTCTTTTTGAGAGGATTGGTTATGACTTAACTCAATGCTGGCTCTAAAGATTCCCCAAGAAGATTAATAGGAAAAGCGTTAAAAAGCCCTGTCACATATTATATAAGATATGTACATTAGTAAGAGGAGTACAGAAAATAAAATAGATATTACCTTTAAAAAGGATATACGATAAGTGAACTAAATATTTATTCGTAATTCAAATACACGTGCTTAATGAGTATCACACAAAACAAACAGTGAATTTCTATTATATTTCAACTATTGCATATTTGAAACATTAAAAAAAACAATAAAAATTCAACAACTTTTTAACAAGATAGCCAATTCTTAATAAATATTTTAACTCTTTTCTTATTCTATCTTACAGTTTATACTTGTTCATTAATTATTTTTTAAATGTTTCCGTTGATAGGGCAGTGTGCAGTTTAGAGCGGCAGAGTGGAAACTGTCATCTTCATAATCTTCTCGACAACAAAGTCTAGACAATTTCATCTTCAATATATAATACGTCATATGTTCTTATAAATTAATATTTGCGAAAATCTCCACTTCCATATGTAAAATAGGTTTCTCTTTTCGGATACCTTCTTCCCCCATTTGAATTAGGGCTGTAATCCCCACTAGAATTCATGGAGTGGTGATCCGATTCAGCACCAGAGGCGACATCGCTGGCTTCGCTAACTTTCTCTTTTGCTTTTCTGCCATTCTGCGGATTGTCATAGCTTCTTTTTATTGCAAAAGGTTTAGGAGAGGAGTACTCAGACGTAAAATTTGATTTGGTTCTCTTGTTTCTATCGTAGTTTGTGTAGATATCTCTTCGTCCGTACTCGTCGAATCTCATTAAATGATCGCTTAGAGCTACATTTTTGTTATTTTCCCATGCTTCATTGATGTATTCTAAAAATGAATAAATCAGGTTAAACTATAAATAATTTAAAAAGCTAAAATCAAATTTTAGTAGAGAAGTAAATACAGTTAAAGTATCCGACTACGTTCGGGACCGTGATTTTAAAAAAGCACATAAATGGATAATTTTCATGATATTTTGTGTCACTTAGATTAGAATACATGCATAAAATTGTTTTAAGGACATTTTGACAAAAAAATTTATTTAAATACAATATTTCGGCAAAATATTAACTTAGAATAACCTTTTTTCAAAATGTTCTCCTTTTGTGAAAAATGCTTCTATTATAATACTGTTTTGCCTGTATATAGCTCAGACCTCTGCACAGAGGCTAAACTATGACTTTTTTTAAAAATTTCACATTATTTTCAGAGTTGCAACCCATTGAAATAATTATCCGCGTTTTTTTTCTTAAAATTTCTCTCCTCTGATGTTGTAAAATATGGATAAACCCACTTCTAAGTTATATATTTCAAAAATTCTAGTTGAGCCTCTGTACAGAGGTCTGAGCTATATACAGGCAAAATATTATTATAATAGAAGCATTTTTCACAAAAGGAGACTATTTTGAAAATCGGACATTCTATGTTCCTTTTTTGTCAAAAAATTGTACTTAAATAGTTTTTTATTGTAATACTATTCTTAAAACAACTTTATGTACATTTTCTAATCTAAGTGACACTAAATATCTTAAATATTATCCATTTACACGCTTTTGCAAAATCGCGGTTCCGAACGTAGTCGGATACCTTAACGAAGTCACTTAATCCCGAAAAATGGAAAATTAATTATATAGAGGTTCACCTTTCAATATACTTTATAAACCACATAAAACAAATATTTTAAGTTCATAAACACTATATATTGAAAAAAGTAATTATTCATATCTTTTTGTGAATTAATATCTGTGTGTGTTTATTTTTTATATATCTTACCCATCAAAAGAAGAGAAAGAAAAACTGCAAAGAAAACAAGAAAAAGAAATGTCGAGGAATACACTGTATTTTCAACATTAAGAAAATAATTTTATATTAAAATTAATCAATTTTAAGGATAGTTTCTAATTTAAAGTACACAAGTAATTTTAAACCTACATTATCTTATAACTTAACTACTAAAACGTGTTAAAAGAGAGAATAACTTGAAACATCCAGAAATACTTTAAAAATAGGAGAAAAAAATGAATCACAAGAGAAAGAGTTCGTTACATAGAAAATTCATTCCGCTATTGGGAGGTTATTTTAGGAAGAAAATCGTGAAATGTTCTTGGTTCCAGAAAAAAGTTCGCTATATAGAAAAATTCGCAATATAGAAGTTCGTAATATGGAGATTCGACCGTAATTCCATTAGAATGATATTAGCTATTAATATCAGATGTTAAATTTCTATAACTAGATGTATTCAGAAGCTTTTGAATATTTAAAAGCCATTGCGTAGTGTTATTATAGTACCAAAAAAAACACGCATTCTTTTTATATTAAAATATTGTTAAAGACAAATTATTGAGAAATACCTACAAAATAGCAGAAGGCAAATTTTTGTTTGTAACAGTTTTAAGAAATCGAAAAAAAGAGAACACTCTTCAGATTATTCAGATCATTCAAACATTCATGAGAATGCTTGAATGATTGTTTATTTACGTCGAACTTAAAGCAACACGAGGGCTATTAGTGAAGGATATCGCAATTTTAAACCATGATCAAGTGACGAGAGTGACACCTGAGCTGGTACCCCACTCTCCTAGTTTTTGCATCACGCCAACGTGGGAACCTTCACTCACGACAGAAACGTACATCAGTTTCTCTAAACGGTGGGTCTTCAGTGGCAACAAGACTTAAAGCCCGGGTGTAGACACGAATTCTTATCTATGACCACTAGGCTACCGCGGCCAGGACGAAAAAATTGAAATTGATAGTAATGTGAAAACAGATGAAGCGCTCTCTCTCTCTCTCTCTCTCTCTCTCCAATATTACCGTGCAGATTTACTTAAGCATTTGCTGTTTATGCGCCCTTCCTAAGCACTCATTTTGATTTCAATCAGCTAATAATTTCCGCAATAAACATTAGTATATAATACTAAGATTTAATTAAAATTGTCATCATGATTTAAATAGTAATTTTAATTGCAATATTAAGGTAAATTAATTAATAACCACTGTTAAGACAAATTCAACTCGAGACTTTATTTATTATTATTCTTATTTTGAATGTGGCTGAGTGGTAGTGTATCGCGCTTCCACGCCACAGGTCCGGGGTTAAAATCCCGGGCTGGTCAAGGTCGATTAAGCCTTTCATCCCTTCAGTGGGTCGATAAATGAGTACCAAGTTTGTGCTTGTGGGAACTAAGCACATGGGGTTTCGCGTCAGACTAGCCACCTGACCGGAACATCTGCTCGTGCACCTCAGTGCCCATGGTCACGAATACTGAGATGAGTACAGAAGGCCTTCATGGGCTGTTGCGCCTCTGAGTTTAGTTTAGTTCGAAAACTTAGTGCTAACCTTAACAGAGATTTTCCTAAGACATTTTGAAATGACCAGTTCAAATTTATTTAGCACATTCATTTATTTTTTGTGGTATTTATAATGGTACCTAAAATTGAATTTGTATATGTTTTTAAAATTGTGAATGATACGATAAAAATCAAGCTATTTTCCAAACTTTAGCTTGTTTAAAAATAGGCATCTGACTAGACAATCAAAAGTTGTTGTTGTTACTAATGCCTCCTGTCTGACGTTGTCAGGTCCATGCCCACGAAATTCATCGCGTCAAAGGACTAGATGTACACCGAAGCTTTGAGCACCATACAGGTGACAGTACGATTTGGGTAATTTCCACCTCAATTTTGAGAGAGAACATTCTGGAGGTGGTCAGAGGCTTTTTATCTCTCTTCCCCTTTCACCTACCTCACGAGAGGGCTTGCGGGTCGACGGCTATTTAGAATATCCCCATGCCGCAAAGGCCCTATGCATTTACGAACATCCATGTCTTCTCCGGGATTTGAACCTTGGTCCCACGGTACAACAGTCAGCATCACTAACCACTATACCGGATGGGCGGCAAAATCAAAAGTAAAAAAATATACATAAAAATATCACCGTATTCTTACAAACTATATTAATACCTTTATTGTCCTTCGTGTGAAATATTTTGGAATCAACACTCTTTTTAGTTCGATGTCCCTTTTTCGTCTTAGTACCATTATGCAGACCGGGGTACATTCTAGTCTGCATAAACTGCTTCTGATTTTTTATTTTCTGGGATCCTCGGTTGCAGGAGAAAAACTTGGTACAAGGTAGATTGGGAGGTACACCTCTGTTTGTTGTTACCAGATAACCATATTCCGTGCCTAAGGCGATGATAGATCCACAAATACCGAAAAGTAAAATATAGAATGATCCAATCATCTGAGAGAGATTTATTTTTCTTGTATCTCCGGCCTGTGGTTTAGATGCTGTTGTACATTCGTTGTCTGGAGGTAAGGCATCTCTTTTCCATTTCAAAAAAAGGCCACTTTCAAACAGACGAGCAATTCTGAAAAAAGCAATATAAGCTCTATTTTATATTGTGCAAGATTACTATGATGCGAATTATAATAAATATATTTTTACTGTGCAGAAATATTTTTAAGAATAGTTTTTTAAAAATTTACATTTTTTTAAAGATAAATTTGAGTGCTTTTTTTTATCTTTGATAAAAATTATATATAAAATATTTCTAAACTTCATCACTTACCTTGCGAACGCAAATAATATACTGTCCATAATCTCGAACTCTATCCCTTATGGGTTTTTCTGTAGTAATTTCGTTAAAGCGTATGAATTTTTTTTACAAAACTTTGAAAAATTATGTTTTTTAAAAAAAAGTACTAAGCTTATTTTTTAAAAAAATACTTACATTTTTCCACTTAGAATTATTATGGCTTACTTTTCACAAGACAATATTAAATAGAGTTTTTTAGTAAAAGTATTCTAATTTTTTCGGTGTACTTTAAGATTTGATTAAAACCGCCATAATTCATGAAAATAACAAATGCGTCGTTCTAACAACATAAGATATTTAACTGCTTTTTTATACCTATTGGTTTATTATATATGCTGAAACCTTTTTTTTAAGACAATGTACAATATATATGTAATAGGTGTTTATATAACAATATCAAAATTTTAACTATATATATTAAATATAAGGACACTTCTTAAAATTAATTTGATAAATTTCATATATAACTGCTTATCTTTATTGAAATTGTTCAAAAGACTATATATAGATGCAACAACAAAAATTCATTTTTTTTTCCTTTTATCAAAAAGTTTTTGTTACAGAAAAAAGAGAAGACGAGAACTTACTCCTTGTTAACATATGGGAGATATGGCCAGTTTTGACGTACGGCTAAAGAAACACTTTCAGAATACACATCCTCACTGCCAACATTGAAAGAGCATGTACCAGTTGTATTGTACGACTTTCCCAATATGTCAAAAAGTTCGAATTTAGAAGCAATAAATACCAATTTATTTTCTTCTACAGTTTTCAACACTCTTGCTTCCTCATTACGGTCATAAAAAGTCAAGCCTCTGCTGATACCATCAAAAACTTCAGATGATGAATCCTTGAGAAAATAAATATCTTTTATTGTGAGTCACAAAAAGGCTTTGTGAGATAAGAAATGAAAGATTTCATGCATTTAAATGATATTTCAGTTTTAATATCTGTTATGATCTTGATCTATATTCAATTTGGTTATTTGATTATAAATCTCTCTATCCTTCGTTATATACCTGCTAGATAGATATCTAAACAGAGCGTCATAACTGTATTTATTTAATACAGTAGAGGCCAAAAATTTGGCCTAACGTGGACCGAAGGGTAGCTGAGTTTGTGGAAATGCTGGGTAATTGAAAAGGGAATTAAAAAGAAAAAGCACGAATGCTTTCTCAGATAATATTACATTGCACTTGCATATATAGTTTGCTTAAGAATATGGCAGAAAATAAACTGCCCAATTGCTCTTAAGCTATCCGACTACGTCCGGAACCGTGATTTTAAAAAAGCGCATAAATGGATAATTTTCCTGATATTTAGTGTCACTCAGATTAGAATACATGCATAAAATTGTTTAAGGACATTTTGACAAAAAATTTTATTTAAATACAACATTTCGGCAAAAAATTAACTTAGAGTAACCTTTTTATCAAAATGTTCTCCTTTTATGAAAAATGCTTCTATTATAATAATATTTTGTCTGTATATAGCTCTGACCTCTGTACAGAGGCTCAACTATGATTTTTGAAAAATTCACATTATTTTCAGAGTTACCACCAATTGAAATAATTATTGTCGTTTTTTTCTTAAAATTTTGCTCCCCTCTGTTGTCGTAAAATATGAATAAGCCCACTTCTAAGTTATGTATCTCAAAAATTCTAGTTGAGCCTCTGTAGAGAGGTTTGATCTATATACAGGCAAAATATTATTATAATGGAAGCATTTTTCACAAAAGGAGAACATTTGGAAAAAAGATTATTCTAAGTTAATTTTTGCCAAAATATTGTATTTAAATAAAAAAAATTTGTCAAAATGTCCTTAAAACAATTTTATGCATACATTCTAATCTAAGTGACACTAAATATCATGAAAATTATCCATTTATGTGCTTTTGCAGAATCACGGTTCCGAACGTAGTCGAATACCTTAAACCAGCCTTTTAACTGCCATAAATAATGAGATCACGACATGGTGCATTCAATGATATGTTAACTAAGTGCTCGATTTTATTTTCGATTGTCATGTCTGACAAAATTAAATTTTGACATATTGACCACACACAGAGAGAAATATATCCCTCAACGATCTTCTAAATGGTTTTTAATCACTTTGGCAGAATTCTATTAGAAAATCATTAATATATTTTTCATTAATTTGTCTTCAAGCAATTGATTTTGTTATTATTTTCAACGTAATAAAGAATAATACAGGCATCGTTAGTTATTCGTAATTGTTCAAATGTAACAAAAATTTTAAAAATTATGTACATTTGGAGTTGCAAAAAAAGTATAGTTTTTTAGTTTTACTTCCTTCCCAAGTAGGGTCTAGATTGCGTTCAAGAATTTTGTTTCTTCTTTCACTCTGGCATCAAACCGAGTGATACATTTTTCCAATGAATCTTTCGGCTGTCAAGCGCAACATTTCCTGTTTCAGAAATCTCTGTCTTGTAATTTTTTTTTTTAAAAAAAAGATTTCCTGTAATACAAGAAACACACTAAACAACTAATATCCCAAGCATTTCATCCCCTCCCTTCCTCCTCAGTTTAAAAACTCAAACTTTTTCCCTCTTATTTATTATTAGTTTGAAAGCAACATTGAATTCTGAAAAGTAGTAAAAATGTTCCATTAACCATTATGGCTAAAATAAATCAGATACACAAGGCGAATTCTATGTGTAAAAATATTACCATGCTCCTCTTTCCGATAGTAAAAATTTGTTTTACTATCCATTGACTAAAATAGCTTTGAGTCATTTTTGAAAGGAAAGAATAATTCTTTTTGTACGTATCAAAAGTTACCGAGGACATTTATTCATAACTTTTCTTTGTAAAGAATAATAAATATGGAAAGTTGTAAAATTTCTAGTGTGACATCGTTTTACCACTCAATGTATGATGGAGAACTAAATGATTACCACTTAGAAAGGTGCATTTATTTATGCCATAGGCTCTTAACGTGGGTAATAACACCCCCTTGTGGGCGTTTGAGGCTTTCAGGGGGCAGTAAAAGACCCAGAATAAGTTAGGGGGTTTCAGATGATATGCAGGGGTCATGGGCAGATTAACCAAATATGGTCCAAAAAAGACTTAAAAAACACGCTGATTTTGTACTATCAAAAGTAAACTTTAATACGGGTTACTTTATGTTGGTTGTACATATTCAAAATTGTATATTCGTGGCAACAGCTATTTCAGATTTGAAAGTAAAAAAAAAAAAATGGGGAGCTTTAAAAAAAACTAAATTAAAAATATATATATATTCCATTAGTAAAATTTCTCTGGAGTGGGAGGGAGGGGGAGGGCGGTATCGAAATATTAACTAGAAAATGGGGTGCCAGTTCGAAAAAGGTTGGGAACCTATGATTTATGCCTTTATTTGAATTACAAACCTACGCTAATGTTGCTCTTATATTCAAAAGTTATCGTAGAATAGTTCGGAATGAGTTTCACTTTTTAAGTTAATTGTAAAAGTGTGACAAGGTCGTCAGGGTTTTTTTATACAGCAATACCTCAACTTGCGCTATCCCGACTTACGTGAACCCGGGGTTACGCGATTTTCTAATCTCGTTGATTCGTCTTTTGTTTGAGAAAAAAAGATAGGTAAAATGTGATTGAAGAAGTTGTCGATATTGCTAGGCAAATAAAATTAGAAGTGAATAGTGATGATGTTCAAGAACTGCTGATTCCCACAATCAGGAGCTTATAGGAATGCATGAGCAAGAGCAAGAAGACATTGAAGAATTTGATTCTTTAGACTCAATTCAATAACAAGATCGAATGAGGGTTCGGACTTTGACAAAAGGCCTTAGTTTAATTGAAAATCAACGAATTTTATAAAACATAGACTCCAACGATGAGAGTATTTTTCCACAAAACAAGGAATTAAAAATTATTAGCATGCTGCAGAGCAATTTTGCAGGAGCAAAAAAATCTTTGAGCAGGCAGACTACTTTGTTAAGGTTTTATGTGAACCTTTTCTACAACAAAATAATTTCAGTTTACGATTTTTTATTTTTTTTTATCTAAGATTTTGCTAAACATTTCCCCCTTAAATTATACTTTCTTCCGTCTCCGGCCCCAACTAAAAATAATTTACCTGTATTTATTTATATGTGGAAATCATACCCCGATTTACGCGATTTCGACTTACTCTGTTATCACTCAGTCCCACCTATCCCGTAACTTGGAGTATTACTGTATTCTAATTAAGAAACACTATTAATAATATATTGAATTGTATTCGTTAAGCATTAACCTTGCTAATATAAAGCAGAATTCTTTCATTAATTTTAAAATTTTAAGTTATTTCAAAGATTCGGGGATCATCTGCGTTAAAAAAAATTGAAAATAATATACAGTAGTAATATTGTTGCGATATGTGTAAAGTATTCATATGAGAAAAGAGCAGAATGTATAGATAATTCATGTGAAAGACATAATATTCGTATTATTTTACATTGCTACATTTTTTCAACTTGGAATCTCATTCTTCTTTCCTGAATATTCTCTTACTTTTCATTTGAAGATTACATTAATTCATTGCATAATTAATTCATAATTTTTTTTCGCTTTTTAAAGACTTACTATTTTATCATTTTTAATGCATTTTTTTTTTTTCGTTTCAGAAATTTTCTTTTGGTATTGAATCCCCTCTATGACTTTGAATTTTTTATTTAAAAATATTTGCCTTTCGTGCGTTAAATTTTTAAAATGATGAAAAATTTTACCTTCCTTTTTTTACAGAAGATGGCCTAAAAATGCAAGTTATTAAATATTATTGATTGTCTTATAATAAAACGCCTTTAGTTTATTGATTGTAGTATTAAATTTAAATTACGATTTTTGTTTGTCAATTCACAAAATATATGTTATTATTAATTTATGAGCAGAATACAAATTTACCTAAGCATTTTCTGCTTATTCATATTTGTATAATAGACTCATTAAAAAGAAAAACGTCATAAAAATGCATTTTCATATACTAATGTATAAATACATTTTATTTCATACAGACAAATGTTACTTCTTTTAGAATGTTTACATTTGGAAAGTTAATTACATTCCATTGTTTAGTAAAAGATTTTCTGTATGATGTAAAAAGCCAACTAAGCATCTCACTTCCTGTGTGCGTGTTTGTTTGTTTGATTATAACGTTTGCGACTTATGATAACATACTCATGTTTATTTGTAGCAATGCGTGACCATTTTTCGAGATTTTTCATTTGCGAGCACGGTGGAATTACTAAGGGCCATTTTAATCATGAACATTGACTGAATAATTTGTTCAAGGTAAGCAGGACCTATTTTCTGATAATGTATTTCCAATATAGAGCACTGAGTCCAAATAAAATGAAAATTGCCCTGGAAAAAAATGAATGAATAGTTGTAATGGCTTTTTCACCCCATTGATCTTGAATTTTTTATATTTTACTTTAGTGTACACTCAGAAATTAATAAATAACATTATAATATGGAAATAGATGAATATATTACAATGCTTTTACTTTCACAGCTTATTTACTTGTTTACGGCACTATTTTTACCTGAATTTTGCTACAGAATTCAGAGATTACTTACACATTAACACGTAGGCTAAAAATATTTTGTAATGATCTTATACGCTACAAAAATAGAGCAGCGTGTTAGCATGGTAAACAAGTTGATGGGTTTTGAGTGTCTAGAGATAGGGACACATATTTATAAATATATCATTTTAAAATACACTCAGGAACATTGAAAATTGCGACCCAAGAAGGAAGCTAAGTACAATCGCGAAACTTTGCAAATAAGTACAGCGTAATGTGATATGCAAATGATCCAAGTTTTGTGCCAATTCGCATGCTCATACACGCCGAGGTGGTGCTACAATCAGGAAGAGGGTGCTATATAAGCCAGCGCAAATTCAAAGATTCATAAACGTAACGATTACCCGCCGATTGTAGGAAGACTTTGGTAAGCGAAACATGCCAGGTAAACGTGCTAAAAGACATTTCTCACAGTTAAGCGAGTTTGAGAGAGGCCTGATCATCGGCATGAAAACTGCAGTCTGGTCAACGCGCTTTGTTGCTGGCCAGGTGGGTCGTTCGCAGTGTGCCGTTAGAAATTGTTGGGAACAGTGGACACGAGAAGGTACCCACGCGCGGAAAACCGGGTCTGAAGCGACCACGAGGAGAGAGGATCGAAGGATCGTGCGACAAGCACTTGTGGGCCCCACAGTGACTCGTTCAACGATTCGAGCACACGTAGACGTAGCAATTGTTCCACAAACAATTTCCAGACATCTTACAGAATCAAATCTTACATCCAAGCGCCCTTTCCGTGCACTCCCCTTAACACCGGAACATCGGCAACTGCGTCTACAGTGGTGCCAAGCCAGATCAATGTAGAATGTCACAGATTGGCAAAAGGTTGTGTTTAGTGATGAATCCTGGTTTGTTTTCTGGACAGATGATAACCGTGTACAGGTGTGGAGGCGCCCTGGTGAGCGGTACAATTCTCCCCCCCACACTGTTCTACGTCACACTGCCCGCACAGCTGGTGTAATGGTCTGGGGGCCATAGCCTATGATAGCCGGTCCACTTTAATTGTGATGCGTGGTACCTTAACGGGCCAACGTTTCGTTGATGATCTTCTTCGACCCTTTGTAGGACCTTTCCTAAATGGTCTCTTAGGGGCAATTTTCCTGCAAGATAATGCTCGTCCGCATACAGCAAGAGTTGCTCAAGACTTCCTACGCCATTTTCAGACTCTTCCATGGCCGGCCCATTCCCCCGATTTGTCCCCTGTAGAGCACGTGTGGGATCAGCTAAAACGGCAGATGCCATCGTGTCACTCTGTACATGATTTAAAGTTGGCTGTTCAAGAATTGTGGGCCCATCTGCCTCTGGACAACATAAGGTGTCTAATCAACTCAATGCCGGACCGTGTGGAGGGATGTATTGCAGCTGGAGGTGGTCCAACGCGCTATTGAAGTTGCCCAGTATTTGTGTCGTTGCGCACCCTGTATTCGTTTAATTGTCTTGTTTTTGAGATCAAGTGAATTTCTCATCTGTGTCATTATGTGTATTAAATTTCATTTCAATCCGATGCTTTCTTCTTGGGTCGCTATTTTCAATGTTCTTGAGTGTACGTTATTCAAGACCATTGACGGAAATATAAAAAGTCCGTAAACTTACTTTGATTTGCTCAATGAGACCTTCGCCTTGATAAATACCCCATTTTATTTTATCCTTGTTTTTAAGTACATCTTCAAAATTATTAATAGGGTTTCGAATCTTTGGGAAAGTGAGCACAGCAACAAGGTTGCCGCTGTAAGTGGCTACGGTGACTATCACAAAAAGCCACCAAAAAGCAACCAATATTCTACCGGAAATTGCTTGTGGTAAGTGAACACCACCTGAAAATTAATATTACATACCTTAAAATTGAAGAATAAGTTGTATAATCGAACAATATAAAAAATAATACATACTTCATCAGTTAATCACTCATTTTTGTTACGAAAAAAGATTCTTTTGCAGAAAAAAAAAAAGTCTCTTAAAGCTAAAGAAATAATTTTAATAGTTTGTAACTTCAGAGAAGATTTTTACTAATGACAGATCAATCAATTTCTTATCCCTTTTCGGAGCGAAACATGTTTAAAAGAATACTACAAGCCAATTAAATTTCAAAAGAAGAGCTTAGTTATCTTTTAAATTTTCAATTATTTTTATACCTGAAAAATAACAAGAAAATCATTGTTGAAATAAGGGAAATTATATTTCCTAAACTTTGTAAATTTATATTAAATGTATGCTATTAAATATTTTTCTATGCATGTGCATAACCGTAGAATCTGCTCGTTTAAGGTACACGACTACGTTCGGAACCGTGATTTAAAAAAAGCTTATAAATGGATATTTTTCATGGTATTTAGTGTCATTTGGATTACAATATATGTATAAAATTGTTTAAAGAATATTATTAGAAAAAAATGATTAAAGTGCAATATTTTGGAAAAAAATGAACTTAGAATTATCTATTTTCAAAACATTCTCCTTTGATGAAAAATGCTTGTATAATAATAATATTTTGCTTATATAAATCAAAGATTTCTCCAAAGAGCTTGAACTAGGATTTTTGAAAAATATACATTATTTTCAGATTTATTACCAATTGAAATAATTATCGGTGTTTTTTTCTTAAAATTTCTCCACTCTGTTGTATTAAAATATAGATAAATCTAAGTTATATATTTCAAAAATCCTAAATCAAACTCTGCACAGAGATCTGAGCTATATATAGGCAAAATATTATTATTATAGAAGCATCAACCATAAAAATAGAATGTTTTGAAAATAGGTAATTCTATGCTAAATTTTTACCTAAATGATGCATTTAAATATTTTTTACTGTAATAATATTCTTAAAACAATTTTCTGCATGTATTCTAATCAAGGTGACACTAAGTATCATAAAAATTATTCATTTATACGCTTTTACAAAACAACAGTTCCGAGCGTAATCAGATACCTTAAGCACTTTTTTGTTAAAAATATTTTTAAAACTGTCTGTTCTGTTGTATGTTAACTGTCTGTTAATTTTTTTTTCCAAAAATGCCTATGTTCAATTTCATCAGTTGATTACAAAGCCATAAGAGAGAACGTAAATTAGAATGAAATTAAATATAATTGCAAAAAGAAGAGATTTAACACATGCGTTTGAACTACCAAAATAAAAATACTTATATCTTATTTTGGTAAAAAATATGAATATCATTTCCTTTTTAAACGCTAAAATAACATAATGTTTTAACTTTTTAATACTGGTTTGTTGAAATACCCATATGTATCGTTAAAAAATTGTTAGATATCAAGTACTTTATTTTACCTTGTTGCACTATTGCACCGAAAGTGTACCAAGCACAGTTGCTGAGTTGAAACAAACCTTTATCATCCTCTAAATCATAGTATTGATAATAACAACTTCCTCTATGAACTAAGAATAAAATTGGTCCGATCAGCGCGACAGTAACAAACACACAGATCCAAGTCTGAAACAAAAACAAAACCTGCATGTGAAACTGTTTATTATCGTCAAGCGCATTAAAATACTAAAAGTAAATTATATAAAATGAAAAGTAGCAAATTTTATATAGATACTAGGACAATACTTGCAATTATGTAAATGCTGGCACATGTTGATCTTCGATTTTTAATAATCTTAATATTTTAAATCTCATATTGAGAATAAGAAGCACGTTGCTGCAATTTTTTATTCAAAACAACAACAAAACTCGTAAAAAGCGCTTTAAAAATAATTTTTAAGATTTACATAAATCATATACAAATCGACAGATATCTGAATTAAAAAAACCTCGTTTTTATAAGAATTCCAAACAAATACTCTATACTTACTTAACAAAATAGTGCGTATTTTAAATTTTTTATCTTACCAATTTATGTTGTAAATACACTGCTCAAAACAATTAAAGGATATTGTAAGTTTTATATAAAATAAAGATATAAGCAAAATTTTTTTTGCTGAAAATGGAAGTAGAGAATCACAAATGCAAATTTTTGTGATTTTCAAACTGTGGAGTATGCTAATTTTGAGTTTGACGTCAAAAACGTCGCTTCAGCGGCAGCGAATGAAATTTGACTTTCAACTGAAATGAAGACAAGGATGATCGGCATTCAGTGACTACTTTGTTTCGATGAGTACGATGTCTCAGCGAAGTCATTTAACCGATTCAAAAGCTTGGAGAGTTGTTGGTAGGTTAGAAGGGGGCCAAACTCAAGTCGAAGTAGTGCAAGCCATTGGAGTGTCACAAACGTGATTTCCAGAATCTGGAACCGTTTTTTGGAGAGTGAAAATGCAGGCCGAAGACCAGGACAAGGTCGTAGACGGGCAACAACGCCCAATGAAGATCGTTATTTAGTGTTAACGGCTCGGAGAGACCGAAATATGAACGCTACTCTTCTCCAACAACACTTTCGCTCGGCTACTGGCACCACAGTTTCAACTCAGTCTGTCCGAAACCGGCTCCCTGGTGTAGGTCTGTATGCTCGCCGACCGATGGAAAGTGTTAGACTAACATCAAGGCATCGTCGCGACCGCAGGAGTGGGCAACAGAGCATGTGAACTGGAGGAGAAATGAATGGAGCAATGTTCTTTTTTCTAACGAGTCCCGTTTTTCTGTTCATCCGGATAATAGGCGTATTTTCATCTGGAGGAACCGTGGCAGTAGGAATAATCCTGCGTTCATGCATGAAAGTGTCAGATTTGGCGGTGGGGGAGTGTTGGTGTATGGTGGCATCTCCATTGACGGGTGCACAGACCTCTACATCATTCGAAATGAACCTCTGACTGCTCGCCGATATAGGGATGAGATCCTCAGACCTATTGTAGTCCCTTACGCTGCAGCAATCGGAGATGACTTCATTTTAATGGAAGATAACTGCAGGCCATATCGTGCTAACCTGGTGGAGGATTTCCTTTTCGAGGAAGGAATCGTACGAATGGAATGGCTAGCGTGTTCTCCAGACATGAATCCAATAGAACACGTTTGGGACGCTCTAGGAAGACGAGTTGCTGGCCGCCAAATACCTCCACAAACTCTCCAAGAACTGGAAAGAGCTCTTCTGGAAGAGTGGGACATAATACCCCCAACTCGTGATTAATAGCCTCATTGACTCCATGCCTCAAAGGTGCTCAACGTTGCTGGTCGTCCGTGGAAACCAAATCCCCTACTGAAAATGATTTCCTTTGAAGAAAACACCATGTCTTTTATTCTTTTTTCCTCATATGCACAAATTGTGTTTTTTTCCTTTTGTACACAAATGCGCAATAAAATGCGTTTTTTTCTTCCAAACATGTGTAATTTATTCTCATATAACCTACTACGTCTGTCGACCATGTATCAATCAGCTAAAAAGTTTCCCAGCCACAAGATCCACCTAAAACCGCAATACCCTTTAATTATTTTGAGCAGTATATATTATTGAAGTTTAGTACTCAAAAATGAATACTAACTTATTCAAATTAAAATAATCAGTTGATTAAGCTAAAAACTATTATAAAAACGTTTGATTATTCTCAAATAAGTCGGTTAAAAAGTTCTGGAGGAAACGTAATCTGGTAAAATTTGAATAATCTGTAATAATTCTTAAAATGCTCAACCCTATAAGTTTCGTGCAATATTTTATTGCCATGCATTCCGCTTACTTGGATTAAATCAATTTAAAACGTTTATAGTAAAATAGTGGGAGACCGAAGCAGTGGTTTTAAAGTTAGTGTTTCGTTAAATATACTTTGCGATAATACTAGACAAAAAGAATTTAAAATGCTTTTAGGTTTAAATTGTCTTCTTAAGTCACTCTCTGATAAAATAAATATTTGGTGGTACACAATTAAATATCTCTCAAAATTTTTATTATCTGTATAAAAATAATGCTTAAAGTAAAATGAAAAATCTGGAAATTACTCTTCTCTAAACACGATTAGCAATTTGTATAAATAAAAAATACCATATTAGTTTAATTTGGGGCTGTTGAACTTTTGACACAATTCGCAGTGGCGTAACGTACACTCCCGTATTATGGGGGTCCCAGGGATTCTAGTGGGCCCAGAGCCTTACTGACACCAGGTACTGATGGGGGGCCGCCTTTCCATAAGGATTACAACAGTAATTTGTATATCGGCCCTGTTGTTGTTTACAAGAAGAGGAATTTCTGGGAGTGCCTCTCACCCCACCGAAAAGGGTGACGCATTTCCCACGCCTGGAAGAAGGCAATGTACCCATAAATACATCATGGTATGGGATGTTTTTGGGAATTTCCCGCGTTTTGGGGGAGTCATGGACCGCGAGAAGATATCACTCCGCTGACTCCAGACCAATCAGAAAAGCTGATTGTCTTTCGAAAAAGAATCCTCTCCAGAATACAGAAGTAAACCGACGCGAAATATAAGCGCATGCACGACGAATTTAGACACTCTCTGACACAAATTTTATCACCGATTTTGGTCTGACGACCCTTTGACAAAATTGCCGCGGTTGGAGACTCCCGAGATGGCCACTCCATGTTTACTCTCTCTCAGATCCTAATTCAGTTAAGTAATCATGTATATCTCCTTAGTATTTAATATAATTTCAATGTTGTAAATAAATTAAGTGTTAATTTAAAGAACGGCTTTTTAATTTAGTGTCCTGTTTTATTTGTCTTTAAAGATCGAATGTTTAAACTTAAGCTATAGTGTGACGCCAAATGATAAATTAGAACCTGGGTATTATAAAATGAATAATAAGATTAAATTAACTTAAGTTAACCGAGCGTCGCATTATAATGGTGCCGTGACCAGGATTTTAATTTTTTTTTTGTTTGCACCATCATCTGGTGCCAGTTGACCAGAATCTTAAAATTTTTTGGTCGTTAGAAAATTTTTTTTTACATCCTTTGAGTTAGAAATTTTTTTTTACAATTTTTTTTTGTAAACGTTTCTTGATGGATCATCCGGACAAAATTTCATCTCGTGTGCTACTGTGTATTTTATGTATTGCTTGAATTTGATACTGTGAATTTTTTTTTTCTTGCAGTTTTGTCAGAGAGTCCGGGGTGCAACGATGACGCAGGTACTTGTGCTCTTTAATTTTTTTTTTTCTTGCAATATTGATGTGAATTTTTTTCTCTATGCATGTATTTACGCGAGAGCCGATTAGTTAAAAGTTTCATTTAAATTTAAGAGTTCATGAATTTCTGTTGCCTTGCACGAGTGCTTGAATTTTGTTTCAATTTAACGGTTTTCGTTGTGAATTAGATTCGCTAGAAATTTTGGTCTTAACTAATAATTAACAAACATGCCACGTACACGACAATCAGACCCCCTTTTGACGCAAACGGCGTTCGAGAAATTTAATCTAATTGATCTAATTCCAATGTACGACGGAGGTGAATCGTTAGGAATTCGCAGGTTCTTGGGAAAAATAAACGATGTTGCGAATTTAGGCAAGTGGTCAAACGATGAGAAAGTAACAATTCTAAAATTAAATTAACGGGAATAGCTGAGGAATTTTTTCTATCCGACCCAACACATAGTCAATTGACAGAATATAACGATATCGCAAGAATTCTTATTGGAAGATTCGAAAAAGCTGTACCTTTATCAACGCGTCTCCAATTATTTTCATCGTGTATCCAGGGTCCTTCGGAGAGCGTACAGGAATTTGCAGCACGCATCAATAAACTGGGAACACAGATTTTCCAGTCAGGAAATTCGGCTCAAAATACCGCGGTGAGAAATGCGAATGACCAATTGTTACAATCTCGGTTTATAAGTGGTTTAAGAAATGAAATACGCCGGTTTGTTCTTTCCCGCGATCCTTTGAATTTTGAGGAATCAATCAATGCGGCATTGATAGAAGAGCAGAACATGAAATTAAATCAAATAGCTAGCGAAGAGAGATCAGGCTTGTCGTCCGCACAAACGGAAAATCCAGTTCTTTCAGCATTAGCGGATAGATTACAAGAAATAAATTTAAGGGTCGGCCGTCTACAAGAGGCAAGTGCAGTTACAGCTCGTAAATCAGGTGGGAACTATTTTAAAAGAAGAGAGAACGTTTTCAAGTGCTTCTATTGTGGTATTCAAGGACACAGACAGGCGGAATGTAGGAAGAGACAGAGGGACGAACGCGCTGCCCGTTACCAGCCCCCCCGGAGAATTGACACAAGCGAGTATTCTTCTTCAAGTAGCCCCAGGTCAGGAGGGAGGCATGTACATTTCAGGGAATCTACTCTCCGCAACAATTACGCAGCCCCCAGGCATTCAGTGAGAGCGACACACACAAATTCTGAGAATAGGGGTTTTCAACGTTTTCGCACAAATCAGAATTTAAACTCCCGCGGAGAAAGCCGTATTTAGATTTTTTTCATTCGGTAGAGGAGCGGTTTTCTCCGATTCAATCTCGAGATAAAATATTCGATCTACCGATCATAAATGCTAACATTAAACATCACAAGTTTAGAATTTTAATTGACACAGGTGCATCCGTATCTTTAATGTCTAATTCTTTTTCACTAAAATAAAAAATGATAACTTTAGGGAATTTAATGTTTCAATTCAGATTAAAGCTGTAAGCGGAGACACGGTAGAAATTATCGGTTGCTATGAAATACAATTGTCATTGGGGGAATTTCAATTTCGACATATTTTTTTTATAACGAAACAAGAGATTAACGATAATTATTGCGCTATTTTGGGATACGATTTTTTGAAAGTTTGGGATGCAGTTTTAGATATAGGAAAAAACCGTTTATTAATTAATAATTTTTCAATTCCGCTTATTCATTATTCACTCCCCACGCGTGTGGTACAGAGTAACTTTATAAATGGATTTTTAAAACACAAAACGTGTGTGGGTCCCCATTCGGTCACAAATGTTCGCATACATGTTGAAACATTACCTAATTCGACGTCACTGGCCACTATTCGGAGTTCAGCAAAGCTACGAAATAAAAACATTCATTTAACTAATTCGCAAATTAATATTGATCCACAGACAAATGACACCATCTTAGAAATTAGAAACGATTCAGATAACATAATCACCCTTAACAAGAACATGAAAATAATTACAGTCAATAATTACGAAGACTTTTCTTCTGATTTTTCCAGTTTCTCAAGATATCTTACCCCCACTCACGGAGAAAGATTTCAATCTTTCAGGTTTGGACAATAAAATCAAAAACAGATTATTTCAACTTTTAATTTCGCACAAAAGTGCTTTTGCTCGCTCTACGGTAGAATTATCCGCAGCCGCTACGGAGCACCACAGAATCAGTTTACAACATGATTATCCCATTAAATGTCCAATTTATAAGATTCCATTTAGTTTAAGAAACGAATTTCGACGTCAAATAGCAGATTTAGAAAAGGCGGGAATTATTTCGAAATCCAATTCTCAGTATAATACTCCGGCATTGTTTGTCAAACAGAAAGAAAAATGGCGCCTAGTTTTAGATTTTCGGAAACTCAACGAAATAACTGTGACTCAGGATTTTGTCATTCCAACATTGGACGACATATTACATGAAATTTCAGGTTCAAACTATTTTTCGGCGTTAGACATGAAGTCAGCATTTAATCAAATTCCACTACACTTTGCGGACAGGCATAAGACGGCATTCTCTACTCCCGACGGTGATAAATATCAATTTAACAGATTATGTTTCGGTTTAAAAAACTCGCCTAAAGCTTTTCAATCAATCGCACAGGAGGTCCTAGGAGATTTATTACACCACGGAGCATTGGTTTATATAGATGACATTATTCTATTCACTAAAACTATAGATGAACATTTTGAAATACTGGGTAAGGTTTTTGAACGCTTTGAAAGAATTCACTTAAAATTTAATCCGAGTAAATGTCAGTTTTTAACGAAAAGTTGTAAATTTTTAGGGTTTGTGGTAACGCCGGAAGGCATTCTTATAGATAAAGATAAGTCCGTATCAATTAATGAGTTTCCAGTTCCAAAGGATCAAAAACAAATTAAATCTTTTTTAGGGTGCTGTAATTTTTACAGGAGATATATCAAGAATTTCGCGAAACGTGCACTTCCCTTAACGAATCTATTGAGAAAAGACACTCCATTTGAGTGAACATCCGAAACGCAGGAGGCATTTGATGATATTAAGAAAGCCATATTGAATCCACCGGTCTTGGCACTACCTGATCAAAACGCGGAGTTACAAATAACAACGGACGCTTCTTCTCGCGGCATAGGGGCAGTTTTAGAACAAAGATATCCTAACTCTGAAGTCAAACCTTTATATTTTTTTCTAAGAAATTAAATCCATCACAATCGAAATATAACGCAACGGTTTTAGAATTTTTCGCGATATATACAGCATTAAATTTTTTTAGACCTTTCTTGTTAGGCAGAAAATTTAAAGTTTTTACCGATCATAAGCCTCTCGCGGGATTTCTTTCTAATAAAAATCCCTCTTCCAAAATTTTGCGTTGGAAATTGGCTCTGGAAGAATTTAATTACGACATACACTACATCAGGGGATCCTTAAATTCAGTCGCAGATCATCTTTCTCGTTATATTAACAACATCACAATAGCTTTACCGGACTCTAAAGATCTTATTAATATGCAACGCGAAGATTCTGTTTTAAGCACTATCATACAAAAAATTGATCAAAATGATGTTAGCCCACAAATCAGCAACTATTTTATTAATGGGGAAGGTTTGTTATGTCATTTGTCCAAGCGCCCCTCGAGATCACCCAGGTCTAACACCACTAGAAAGCAGGTTTGCATTCCACATTGTCTAAAAGCTAAAATTCTCGAATCAGTTCATTCAGAATATGGAGGACATCTTAAATTTTTTAAAACTTATCATCGACTCAGCGAGAGCTTCTTTTGGCACAATATGTATAAAGATACTAAAAATTTTGTTCGTTCTTGTACCATATGCTTATCTCGAAAAAACGCCTTTAAAATCCCGCCTGCACCCCATCAACTTGTTGAACAAAGTACTGAACCAGGAGAAACGTGTCATATGGATATTTTCGGTCCTTTAAAAACCACGCTTAAAGGTAATAGCTATGTTTTATCTATGATAGATGCATTCACAAAATATATTCACATCGTTCCACTTCCGGATACTAGGTCCAGTACGATTTTAAAAGCTTTCTTTGATAATTACATTGTACACAGGAGTTGCCTACATAAATTAGTCGTAGATAACGCTACATATTTTAAGAGTTCCGAATTTGTTGAATTTTGCAGAGTCATGGGTATTCAAAAAAGGCACATATCAAGTTATTCCGCTCACGTCAACGGTAGAGTAGAGAAACCCAATCAATCGCTAGCCAATATCCTTGCATCAATTTCACAAAACACAAACGATTGGGATGATCAACTCCCGCACACCATGTTAGCATTAAATTCAGCGATCCATGAAGCTACATACACATCTCCCTTTTTCCTAGAGCATGGCAGAGATATTCGATTATCCTACACTTACGAAAAGAATTCTGATACACCACAAAATAAGTATGAATATGTCGAGAAACTTTTACCGTCTTTGGAGCATACTTTCAATAAAGTTTTAAATAATCTAAAGGATCAGGAGGCATCACATGTTGAATTGAGTACGAGAGCGACAAAACAACATCATTACGATTACAAGATCGGGTCCTTGTGTTTTATAAAGACGCCTAACATTAAATCTAATTTATCTCCAAAACTCAGACCTAAGTTCGAAGGTCCTTACAGAGTGATAGAGCGTTTTTCTAATGTCAATTATAGGGTGCAACATGTAGAACAATTGAGGAAAAGATTTAACACGCATGTCAATCGGATGATTCCATTTATTAAGAGATTTTCATATTTGCATTTGAAAAATTTGGATGATTTACAACCAGACGAGACGGAGGTTAAGGGTATTGTTCCAAGTCCACGGTATAATTTAAGGGCTCGTGCAGGTAATTCGGCTCGTTAAATACGTTTCTGCGCTAAAATATTTGAGGGAGACTTAATTTTTTTTTACAATTTTACGCTTCGTCATTTCGAGAGCACGCATTGAATGATACCTGTCTCATAGTTGCACCTTGTTTCATGCTATGTTTTATGTTTTTTTTTAGTTATATCAAATTTGGTACTCATTTATTTAATGATTTCCTGTGATTTAATGAATTCCAGTTAAATTTTTTTTATGCAGTTTGTTTTATGTCTTGATTTTTATGCTTAAATGACATAGTGTTGTTTGTGGTTAATATCAATTTTAACTCTAGATAAAATATTTTCATGCTGTGTGTTTTGTGCGATATATTAAATAAATTTTGTGTAATGCAAGTGTTATTCAATGATAATCATGTACGTACGTCAATTTTTAATTTTATTAATTTTAAGCTTTAATTTATGTTTGTGACAAAGGTCAAATTTTGGGGTCTCTGGACACCTGTCATGAAATTTGAATGTTGTTACGATACATACATATTTTAAATTTTTTTTCCCTATTACATAATTTGTTTTGTGATTATTATCTAGAATTTCAATAATTTTTTCATATAAAAGGTTTCCTTTATTGAATTGTTTAGTTTATGCTGAATTGATTGTTTATAACTGTACTTTCTGGGGTTAAATTTTTATTTTGCATAGAAGATTAATTTTTGGTAGCAGCATTTTGTTAGAATCAATTTTATTGCTAAATTGTGCTGGTGTATTAATTTTAAGTGGTTGTGTATTACTAAATGATGATAACATTGGAATTTATGCTTGTTAAGATATGGATAGAGATGGTTGTTTGAATATTTTCTATAAGATATTAGGTTGAAACTTTAATATTTTTTTTTTTCCGCGCATGTTGTTTTTTTTTTTTTTATGTGAGATGATTGCTAACTTTGACTTAAAATTTTTTTTGTGTTGCCGTTGGGTGTTTTAATGCTCTTCTAATTTCTGCGTTGTTTGTTTTGCTATAGATTTGGAATTTTTTTGTTGTGGTTATTCAGGGGTTTAGATTACTTGTGGTTCTTAAATTAATGTGCAGTCAATCATTGTGTCTCGCTTGTGTGCTAAACTGTACTAGGAATTGAAGGTTTTGTTTGTCGAGATAGTATTTCTGTTGGTTTAGATTAATTATGGTTGTTAAATGAATTTGCAGTCAATAAGTGTGTCTCGGTTGTGTGCTAAACTACTAAGAATTTTGATTTTTTGGTCGGTTGATATTGTATTTTTTTTTTCTCGTTGGGGCTAGGCTTACATGTGTTGATTTATGTCAGTGCGGGTAGATTATTTCACTGAGTGTTGACGTTGATTCAATTTTTTGTTCTGGATTTTAGTACGTAGTTCTGCTTGTTATTTGGTAAAAAGGTTTTTTTTTGTTGTTGGTCAGCTAATGGTGTTAAAAATGTTTCGTCCATTCGTTTCGAAAACGTGGGGAGAGCTTGTCCGCACCCCTTTTCGTCGTATCCCCCCGCACGACATCCGGTATAGGACAAAACACTGTTTGTTGGTTGGAATTTCTGTTTATTGGTTACTCCTTGTCGCAGGGACTCCTCCCCGCGGGCAGCATAATTCAGGGGTGGAATTTTTGGATGTCGGATTCTTGCCGCCTTAGGAGGGGTCTTCCCTTCGCCCCCACTGCTGTCGCGACAGAGATTCAGCAAAATTTTTCCGATGGGTTTTCGTTCCCCACCCCTTGTTTCCTGTTTTTACGTTACGGTGCTGTTGCTATGAGATTCGAAACTCATAAATTTTTTGGTTTGAAACTGTTGGAAGAGGATTAAGGTTGTTGCTATGAGAATTTGGAAATGTTGGAATAGGATTGGGTGTGAATTTTTTTTTTTTTTGTTGTTGTTTCACTACTTGTAAGGAGTTAGATAAGTTTGGGTCATAGGGATTTCGTAGAATATTTGAGAAAGTTATTTGAAGGAGATAGATAAAGTTTGCACTGATGAATTTGTTGAATGGTTGGGAAGTTTTTTTTTTATGGACATAGTTAAGTTTGTGTTCAAAGTGTACGTTTATTCGATAGTTGTTTTTTTATGGAAATGGATAATTGAATTGAAAAGAAAGTCACATGGTTTATTTAATAAAACTGTTTGATGTACTGAAGGATATTTTGATTTAAGGATTTTGGGCAAAGGAAATTGAGTTGATATAATTATGCGGTATATTTGAGAAAGTTGTTTTGATGTGAGAAGGTAATTTGAGTTCCGGATTTTGTACGATTTCGAGTAATTAAGTTGATGAACATAGATAAGTTGAATTAATGATTGTGTGGTATATTTAGGAAGGTTTTGAGATGCATTTAGGAAAGTTGAGGATTATGCGAGATTTTTGTAAATAAGTTGATGAGCAAAGACTGGTTTTGGTTATTGGTATTGCGGAGAAGTCGATTAATTATTTGAAAGTTGAAGATAAGTCTAGTTAAGTGTTATTGAGTATGTGAGATTTTGTGTAAATAAATTGATGAGCATAGATGGTTTTAGTTCATGGTATTGTGGAGAAGTCGATTAATTATTCGGATGTTGCAGATAAGTCTAGTTAGTGTTATTGGGTATGTGAGATTTTGTGTACATAAGCTGAGGAGCATAGATGGTTTTAGTTAATGGTATTGTGGAGCAGTCAATTGATTATTCGGTAGTTGCAGATGAGTTTAGTTAGTGTTGTTGAGGCATAAGATGTGAACGATCTGAGGTAAAGGCAATTTTGGATTATCGAAGAATCATTTTAAGGTTACTGAGAATTTTAGGTTGTTGTTATAGAATTGTACTTGAGTTATTAATTAGAGGATTTTCGATGAATTGGGTTAGCGGTATTGTTGTAAATCGAGGATCTTGTGTTTGTTTTTTTTCGTGTTTGTATATTTGTTGCGCGTATAGTGAAACAATTTTAGTTTTTTTTTAATATTATTTGGACTTGTGGATACATTGTATTACGAGGATTGTTAAAAAGTTATGTTGATTAGTTAAGCGATATTTTTTTTATATTGGAAACTGTTTCATTCTGTGTAACACTTGCAATAATTTTCTTTTAGTTAATTTACTTTACTCTGTATGTATCGCCTCATATGACTTGGGTTGCAATTTTATCAATTTTATGTTTTATTTTTTTTTTCTGAAATTTTCAACTGCACTTGTGATTTCTGGAATTCATTTCTCAAATGGAAATTCAAATGTATTGAATGTGGAAGAAATTTTTTTTTCTTTTTAAAGTTTCTTTTAAACAATATTAATCGATATGGTTTTTTTTTACAATCGGAATTGCTATTTTTTTTTTAGTTATAATTCTGCACTCTGTTTCTTGTGTTGGCGATTGCCGGCGATCGTCATATCGCAGGAAATGGGATGTTATGTTTTGTTTGTTTTGCTTTTGTACACTTTGGGGGTGCATACTGATCACATGCGCACTCATAGTTTGCAATTCTAAATTTAATTACAGTATTTTTTTTTTAACTTTCATTTGTAACCAATGCTAGTGGTGAATTTTTTTAAATTCCTTAGGCTACTCAGCATTCTTGCAGGTTATATTTTTTTTTTTTATCATTTATACGATTAGTTAATTTATAAAATTCTAATTTGCAAATCTGAATTAATTCCGTTAAATTTTTTTTTAAACTTTTATTTGTAACCAATGCTTGTAGTGAATTTTTTTAATTTCTTAGGCTACCAAGCATTCTATGAAGTTAAAAAAAAAAATTTTTTTTTTCTCCACTTATGCACACTCATCGTTTCAATCTCTAATTTTTTTTTTACTTTTACTTAATTATTTTCATTAAATATTATCAATACTCTTAGTGAACCATTGAAATTTTTACGCTTGAGTATGTAAAGAGTTCTGCTAGTTTTTTTATTTTTTTTGATTTGATGGTCTGGGACTTTCACTTCACATTGGTCGTGTCAAGATTTCGATGTTAAACGATTATGAAGTGTCTGTTTCTGGGCGCCACGCTTGAATTGTATGTAAATGTTTTCACTGGCGTTTATTTCTTATCAATGTATTTTGTTCAACACTCCTAAGTGTTGTTTTATTAGTTGCGCAGTTGTTAGATACGCCAATTTTGTATTCTTACGTGTTATTTGTCTTAATATTTTTTATTATTTAGTGGCACACGATTCTTTGTGATTGTTTAATTATTTCTATTTGTCAGTCTGTGTCTGATGTTTTGTGAATTGTTTGGGTGATCCATTCAGTAAATTTTTTTTTCTCCTCTTCGTACATTAACGTCATTGTAGTTGTTGATAGTTAATTTGGTTTTCCCTCACGGAATAGGTTAGGAACTTCAGAAATTGATTGTATTTTTTTAACATTCTTATTTTCATTTTATGAGCGGTGAGAGGAGTTGGAAATTGGTGCTTGGAGTCTTCAAGGGTGGTCACAAAGGGCCAAGTTTAATTTTTTTTCTCATAACTGTTGTTTCATTACTAATATGGTTTCCCTGGGAGACAAAGTTTCTGTTATTTTTTTGCAGTTTAGCAGATTTCTTTAGCAATATCTGAGCGACGATGGAGCTGCCAACATCATGGATGAACATGGACAGAACCCCTCATAAGACGTGGACAGCTGATCGTGAACCCTGAGTCTGTGAATTTTTGTTCTTGACATAGACATTTGCCGTCGCTAGGCCAATTCTGTATTTCGTTTGCTTACTGAAATTTTTTTTTATTATTATTCATTTTGGTTTTGTTAATCTGAGAGAGGGGAGGAGTGATGGGGGGCCGCCTTTCCATAAGGATTACAACAGTAATTTGTATATCGGCCCTGTTGTTGTTTACAAGAAGAGGAATTTCTGGGAGTGCCTCTCACCCCACCGAAAAGGGTGACGCATTTCCCACGCCTGGAAGAAGGCAATGTACCCATAAATACATCATGGTATGGGATGTTTTTGGGAATTTCCCGCGTTTTGGGGGAGTCATGGACCGCGAGAAGATATCACTCCGCTGACTCCAGACCAATCAGAAAAGCTGATTGTCTTTCGAAAAAGAATCCTCTCCAGAATACAGAAGTAAACCGACGCGAAATATAAGCGCATGCACGACGAATTTAGACACTCTCTGACACAAATTTTATCACCGATTTTGGTCTGACGACCCTTTGACAAAATTGCCGCGGTTGGAGACTCCCGAGATGGCCACTCCATGTTTACTCTCTCTCAGATCCTAATTCAGTTAAGTAATCATGTATATCCTTAGTATTTAATATAATTTCAATGTTATTGTAAATAAATTAAGTGTTAATTTAAAGAACGGCTTTTTAATTTAGTGTCCTGTTTTATTTGTCTTTAAAGATCTAATGTTTAAACTTAAGCTATAGTGTGACGCCAAATGATAAATTAGAACCTGGGTATTATAAAATGAATAATAAGATTAAATTAACTTAAGTTAACCGAGCGTCGCATTAGTACATATTAGAGCTTTGGGGTCCAAAAACTGACTTTTCAGGGGAGCCCCTATATTCTCCGTTATGCCACTGATAATTCGTTATATTTATACACTGTTGTCTGACCCTCCAATGTGTACAACACCATAAATAAACACTGTACGCTATGACAGGCTTACTCTACTCATGGCAATAATAGATCCCTCTGTCACATCAAGAACAATATCACAGAACAAAATCGGTCTGCTGCATAACAATCGGTTTTCACATGTACCATTGGACGTAGTTTGCAGCACTAAGGAATGTTCGCAAGACATATAGTGCTGTGAATAACTTTGTTTCAAATTTATAGGTGGTTGTGCCTGCAATTGTACATAGAACTGTAGACATGGACTACTGAATGGCAAAAGGTTGTCTTTAAAGACGTAACACGCATCTGCCTGTAATACCACAGTAGTCAGATTAGAGACTGGAGATAACGTAGAAAGAGATTGTTAACCTGTTACCTTATGCATCTTTATACTGATCCTACATCTGGTATTAAAGTATAAGGTGGTGCTGGATTCCACCACTACGCTCCCTAGTACGCACAGCTGGCACAATGACCAGTCAGCACGCCAGCAGTTATTGCCACTCGTTGCAACAAGACTATACCGATTTTATCGTTTTCTTTATATGTCACAAAAGTTTCCATATTCAATTATTTTACCTTTGTACTAAATTTTATCTCTTATAAATTTGACTTCTATATCTGTTTTCCTTCTTGGTGTTGCAATTCGGATGGCCAGAATCTTAAGAGTATTTTGTAGTAGAATATTCATATTTCATACAATGCACGCGCACAATTCTCTGCAGAGGTAATTTTTAAAAAACTCACCTCTGATGTAAAAGGTGCGAGAAACAAATACTTGTGTTCTTGTTCAGGTCTCTTCGTTAGTAGAGCATAAGATAATTCATCTAGAGATGTTGTAAAATTTACAGCTTCTACACGATCAGGAGTCAAATAGAAGCATTGAGCGGCAAATTCAACTTCCTGCATAAATATTTTTTTAATAAAACATTTCATTATTTACATAAATACCATAATTATTATAAATATTTCAATCAAACAAAACTAATGAATATTTACCCCTCGGACTATCTGTCCAATCATTCCCGACCATTCTCCATTGGGTAATTTTCTTCCTGCCTCGTTATCGGGTGGTACTTTATATTCATATCTGTAAAATACATACAGTATTTGTGTGAATTTCGAGAAAATATAAAGCAAAGGACTCCCTGTTAATAAATTTGCTGTTGCAACGCATCTTAGAAAAGCACCTAAGCTGGTACTTCACCTACATTCCCCTATCTGCAAATTGAAATTTTAAAGTTTTGTTGAATTTAATTCTTTATTTTCTTTGACAGTCTTTGGTAAAGTCGAATTATTCTCAACTCACAACAGTGACGAAGAGGTTGCTTTATCAACTGCTATGTAACCAGGGGCTAATGCAGCCCTGATAGCGTTACAAAAAGTTATTTAAGCGAAGTTTCTGTAGATTTGCTATAGCTTTAGTCTTTATTATGGGTGAGTAAATGCAGTGATGTTATACGAATACGATCATAATAATAATGCTTTCCATTTCCCACATACTTTATAACTTCTCTGCTATAAATTGGAAGGACTTTTGAAGCTTAATTCTCGATTTATATCACATGAGATATCACATAACTGTTTTGTGAGAAAACCGATATCATTTACTTACATCATCGAATAAGCACTAGAAAATAAGTAATATTCAAGTACATTTTATATTTTAAAAAGAAATTTTAAAATTCAACATTTTAAGTGGTACATGTTTTGAACATATATCGTTGCAACCTTTGTAAGTTATCAACATGCTTTCCTAAAGCGATTTTTGTTATTTTTGTCTCATTTTGTTAGCGATTTGGGTGTTAATGATAAATGCGTAACTTCATGTCTTAAAAATGAGTATAAAAGCTTTTTCTGAAACAGATGTATATCAAATTGCTTATTATTTGTGTACTCGAATATTCTTCGAACAAATTTCGTCAGCAGATTTCATGAAAAGTTTCAAGACTGATTACTAAGAAATATAGTTGGGAAATGTTCAAAGTACCTTGAGACCAGGGTCGTAGCTACTGCCGTATCAATCAAACGGGGCCCCCAAACTACAGAAGCCCCAACATGTGCAACTACAGTCCCACGAACAGAGTTCCCATATCTAAAAAAGGGCCCCGAAGGAATTTTGATACAGGGCCCCTCAGTGATACCCCCCTGCACCAGTGATTGAGACAATTATTTTGTTTTGCCTAAATGATTTTCCAATTTATTCACTTTCCATCCTCTCTTTTCTTGAAGGAATAAGGTAAAATAATCTAAAAATATACTAGAGTGTTAAAAATTTCCCTACTTTAAGTTTAAGACATTTAATTTTTTTTACCGTAAAATCCGGCTGATAATGCGCATTTTTAACACGAAAATAAGATCAAAATTTACGGGTCCGCGTTATATGCCGGGTATAAAAATATGATACCCTTCAAAATAGTTAAAAAAAGCATAAAAAAATTAGACTTCTATATATATATAGAAATATTTATTCTAAATAAATGCCGTCCTTATGAACTTAAAGAGTATCTTTTCTAAAAATACACTATTTTTTCCAAACATTGGGATAGTACTTAGAATAAATACCTTCAAAGTATAAGAGCATTTCATAAGTACATTTAAAATTTCTTCATAAAGACGGGGTGTGCGTGAAACGGTGAATATGCCTAAAAATTAAAATATGCAGCTTGAAAGTATAGGGGTGCGTTATACGCCGAATTTTACGGTAATCAAATATTCTTCTTTAACCTAAAATAGAAAATATGTTCCATTTATTTCAACTATTAAACATCGTTTCCATCCGCATTAAAAAATTATTTTCTTTAATCTGAAGAATAAGAATTTATGTAAAGGAAATCCATTTCGTCAATCATAAAGTATTTTCTTATAGTTTCCATAAATATACATGTGAAAATTAAAGAAAGAGAAATTACATACGTGAAATTCATTTCCTTAGCTACAGCTCGCACAAAGTCTACTGCTAAGCCTCTGAAATCGTAATTTCCATCTGTACCTTTATTAACTACTGCACATGGAGGTCCCTGCAAATCATTTCAAAAATATTTTCTTCTTAGAGATATAATTGAAATATTTAGTTGGCGAAGTTTTAGTATTTTTATAACAATTTTCTAATCTATCCGTGTTTCAATCTGACGGAAGTATTTTTCCACATAAGATTCAAAGAAAATGGGACAATTAAAGCTTGCCAATGCTATTTTGTAATTAAACTTTATTAAATTATAGTAAACATTTGAATACATTTTGAAAATATTATTAATTTAATCTATCATAATTTGTAACTAAATGACAGTTAAAAGTAGATTTGCTTTATAGGTCTCTTTTTCTCCATTATTACAATTTTTATAATAAGAAATTAGCTCTCGAAATTTCTTAATAATCAGGTTTTAATTAAAGTTATCTATACTAGAGTGTATTTTTATCACAGATGGATTATACTCCTAAGTTTACATTAAACCAATCCAATTAAAATCTGCGTGTTGAATAATGTTTATACCTTTCTTGGTCTAATGTTTCCGAATTAAAATGTTAACATTTTATTTTTAAGAGTTTAAATACCTTCATTAGCTTCCGTCACCAATAGCCTGTATGCTATTTCGAAGTCTGATTTTAATAAGGAATCAATCAAAAAATTTGTTTATAACTTCATAAACCATTCCAGAATAGTAAATTTACTTTTAAAACCTTTCCTATATATCAATATAAGCTGCTCGAAATAAAGTTTAAAAACAGAAAAAAATTAAATATATTCATAGTTAAAATATTCATTTAATCTTTGTATTCAAACAAATAGAACATAAATTATGGTTTTAGAGAAATTCAGAAACACCAAAAAATAAAACATACATTTGTTATACCAATTTGGATCATTCTTCCTCTGAAATTCCCTGTTGTACGAGGATATAAAGCAGCATTTAGTTGAAGACCACCTAAAAGTGTCCATGTTCCAACAGTTTCGTAATCATCTGCTGTATCAGCTACTTTTTTGTCCGTCTGAAGATAGGCAGTAGTCTTTAAAACTAAGTTTAAACAACCTCCGCATGAAGGTTCCTTTCTAAAATTTTCCTATAAAAAGTTTAGCTAATTATATAATAAGAAATTGTTGCTCCACTATTGTAATTAGTATATAAAGATAAAAATTACAAAAACCATCACAATTAGGACAGAGCAACATATTCATATACCGGGTGTTTCAAAAGTCACGCCCATCCACATGATAATTCTTTTTGCTTAAAAACCAAAAGGGTTGGTTTAGATTTCTGTCACTAGATGGCAGTAGGGACCCCATCATAAGAAGTTTTGAACGTATCAGGCATCAGTTTCAAAATACTTGTCAGTTGAGCACAACGAGAGGTGCGTGATATTTTCCCAAGAGAAAATAGCCATCGTGGAATTTTATTTCGCTATAAAATCTCATTGCCGTGGGATAAATGCATTTCAGCAGAAATATCCAAGTGAAACAGCACCAAATGCATCAATGATAACCCTTTTAGTGCAAGGGTTACGTGACACAAAATTGGTTGCAGACAGGAAGCGATCGGGTAGAACGTTCATAATGAAAACGAAAGTGACAGATGTGGAGACCGCTTTACAAAGAAGTCCATTGAAAAGACCGTCCGTCTACAAAAAAATCATTACAAAATTCATATCCTTGCTGAAAATGATGAAAGATACGTTTGGTCAAAGCAAGACGTCGCAATTTGTCACACATTACGGGACAGTATAGAAGTTTTAACTGAATTGTTCAATGATCGTGTCATTTCCAAAGGACTTTGTCCAGCTCGTTAACCGGACTAGTCAATTCATGATTTTTTCTTTGGGGATATCTGAAAAATGTCATCTTCAGGAATAATCCCCATAGGTTTGATGAACTTAAGATATGCAATATTGGACATTAATTCTCATGCTCTTCGTAAAGTGTCAATTAATCTGGTAAAAAGAGTTCGATTGTGTGTCCAGGAAAACGGACATCATTTTGAACATTTACTGTTATTTTGCTGTCTGACACCTGACAATAAAGATAACCTTTCAGCCTTTGTTTGTCCTTTATTCTGTTTGTTAACATATTTCATCTTTCTTTAAAACTCAACCACAAAGGTGACTTTTGAAACATCCGGTACTTTATACATTAAATTAAAAATTTGTATATATACTCACCAACATGGAACTGTGCAACTTATTTTTAGTCATTGCTCTTTCTTCTGAAGTATTTGTGCGATACGATCCGTTTTTAATTAAATCTCGTACACTATTAACATAGACATTTAAAGCTACTTTAATCTGACATCCACGGGGTTCCTAGAAAAAAAATTTTATTCGAAAATGTGCAACTGAATGTTGTTTGAAAGAAAACACACGCAAAAAAACAACACTGAGATATTCAAAAATTAAGAAAAGTAAAAAATTACAAAAATGTGTAATTTATAATAAAATGAATTGTAATATCAAAAAAGACACACACATATATTGGTCTTCGGAATTGTAAGCATCCACTACATCCTTAGTAAAGAAAATAAAATGAGAAAAATCAGCTTTACGGAAAGGTGCAATGATTTGTAATACATAGGGTGTTTTTTTAGAGGTATAGAACTTTAAATTGCAATAAAACAACGATGTATTATTCGATTGGCATGAATTTTTTTTTATTCGAAAGATAATCTTGTGGCATTACATTTTAAATATGATCAAGCAAGGCGTAGATTCGTCGAATGGGCCCAAAACGAGATTGTCGTTTTTCCCGATTTTCATAAGCGAATTTTGTTTAGCGATGAAGCGCACTTCTGGTTGAATGGCTACGTCAACAAACAAAACTGCCGCATTTGGAGTGAATCTAATCCACAAGTGTATGTCGAAACACCGTTACATCCAGAAAAACTGACTGTTTGTTGCGCTTTATGGGCTGGTGGAATCATTGGTCCGTACTTCTTCAAAAACGATGAAGGCCACAACGTTACAGTCAATGGTGATCGGTATAGAGCCATGATGACTAACTTTTTCATTCCTGAATTGAACAATCATGATGTCCAGGAGCCGTGGTTCCAACAAGACGGCGCAACATGTCACACAGCTCGTGCCACAATCGATTTATTGAAAGACACGTTTGGTGACCGCCTAATTTCACGTTTTGGACCAGTGAAATGGCCTCCAAGATCTTGTGATTTAACACCGCTAGACTATTTTCTGTGGGGCTATGTAAAGTCATTGGTCTATGCGGATAAGCCACAAACGCTTGACCATTTGGAAGACAACATTCGCCGTGTTATTGCCGATATACGGCCACAAATGTTGGAAAAAGTCATCGAAAATTGGACGTCCAGATTGGACTACATCCGAACCAGCCATGACAGTCATATGCCAGAAATCATATTTAAAATGTAATGCCACAAGATTATCTTTCGAATAAAAAAAATTCATGTCAATCGAATAATACATCGTTGTTTTATTGCAATTTAAAGTTCTATACCTCTAAAAAAACACCCTATATTATATTTTATATGTAGAATAAAACTCAAGAAGTTGTATTTTTTACTATAGTATTATGTAAATTATAAGTATTTTTTTTAAAAAAATATACAGCACATAAATATCTTACAACACAGTCCTCCTCGGGATTGGTAGGTTTATCAGGATACACAAGAGCTACATTAGCTTCCGGTGGCAAACTATTGGCAGCAATTACGACCTCTGAATCTACAATATTTCGAGTTGCTATATAAAGCCATAGACGATCTCCATCTAGCATTCCTAACTTTTTTGCCTGTCAGAAAAAAGAATTCAAAAGTAAAATGTTAAAATATACGAAACATTTGCGCTGAATAAAAACGCTTCCTTTAAGAATGTTAGTATTGCATTCGGGTACACGAGATAATGCGAGAACTAGCATAACCTAACTCTCAATTTTGTAAAATTAAATAGGAATATGGAAGTGAAAAAAGTAATAATATCACTTATTGATCCAAATATTGTAAGAAAAAGACTAATTATTCGGTATATTCATATTTTTCAAAATTTATTCGAGTTTATTCTTAACATACGTATATTGATGAGAATTTGAGAAAATTTCTTGAAAAAATAGCACGTTAAACAAAATTGAAGCAGTTAAGGGGTGTTGGAAAGCTAAATTCTTATTTTTTTTGACAATTTGAGATTCTTACATTTTCAAATTGTATAGATTTTAACCTTTCTAAAATTACCTTACTTTAACCTCTAGGGTATTTAGAAGCCCTTAAAACGTATTTTTAAATAATCGTAGAATTTGGGCCACGCCCATTTTAATGGCGAAAATTGTAAACAAATTACTTTGTTTTTGCTTAAAAGTGTAACGACTGATATAAACCAAAACATGTATCTTTTATTTTAAATTGAGCCTTTTATTTTTTTTATTTCCTAGCCGATTAGAAGTCTCACTGTATACATTAAAATCAATTTATCTCAAAATGTAAATTTTAATGTGCGATGTACCTTTTCTGAGAAACTACTGTTCACAGGTATGTAAGTTTCTTATGAATTATTTATAATGATGTCTAATATATACTAAAATGATATTTTTGTAAAAAACTAAAAAATTTAATTTTTACAAATTTTTTAGGTAAAAAATGGGTCAAATTTCGCAATGTTTGATAAAATATTTGCTAATTTATTAAAAAATTCAAAATTAGCTAAAAGCTCATTTTAGTATAATGAGAGAGGTGTACTTTAATAGTATGAAAAATTTCAAGCATGTACATAAAACAGATTTTGAGAAAAGGTACATCGAAAACAGCCAATTTAACATTGTCAGTATAGAGAGAGAGAGAGGTTTCCAACTCCCCTTAAAGATTTAATGTAAAATAAACTTACAAATGTAAGACACAAATAATACCCATAGTCATCAGATACTACGGCTATATGATCAATATTATGATCCATACTGCCGATTCCAATCATTTATCAAGATAATCATGGATCATCACATATAGTATTGAAATCAAGATTCAGATCCTATATGTAAAAAAGATTTATACTTTTCAAAAATCATAGTACTGTTGAAAAGCCAAGTGTCAATTTAAAACTGAACCAAATTTAGTTTATTTCATTACATCTTCGAAATTATTTGAATCAAATAAGCATCGTCTTTGTGGATGATTATCCATAATTTTAATAATTGGAATAGTTATTTGGTAAAAAAATACAAGTCATCTCAAATATTTTTCAAGAATTATATAGCAAATTATGTGTAGAGATAAAGTAATATCACAATCCAGTACTACAGCGATTAAAAGGGAAAAGAATCAAATATTTTTACACAAACATTAAAATTGCAAATGTATGTTTTAAGTTACATAAGCTTTTTTATAATCTAGAATTATATGTAGTAAGGAAGTCATACAGGTTAGAAAATAAAAACAAAAACGCAATTGCAAAACCGATTTAGTCATGAGTATAATACATGTTTACATTTTCCCCCCAATCCTCTTTCAGCGAATAATTTCCTTTAAGCTTTTTGAAGTAGTATATATATATATTTGTGACCAGTTTTCTCTGCAATAAAGGTCCAATTACAATGGCGTGATCAAACATATTGATCTCGGATGTTGGTCACGACAATTGTGAAAGTATGTCGTGATCGAAAATAACTATATACAGGGATCTTTTCCATATTCTTTATTTTTTAAACTAATTCTCTCGTCTCTTTTCCGATAACTTTTGAGGAGTAAGATATTTTTAGTTATTTAAATTTTAATTGGAATCATATTGTTATTGCAAATAAATTGGTGTTCAACATTAAGAAAATTTGCGTATTTTGTCGAATTTCATAAAAAATATTGCTTCGAAGCAAAGATGCATATCTCGTACGTCTAATACGTAAGCGTACACGTAATTGTGGGCTCAGCACATGCTTGCCATGTTATAAACGCTTTCTTAGTTGTTTTTTTTATAACCGATAGAATTAAATTTCAGACATTAAAAATGAATAACCACTAATGCTTAGGTGACATAAGGTGACGAATTGTAGGTAGGCTAGAAACAGGCGCACATATTCTAGATTTGTAGAGAATTCAATTTAATGTCCAGCACCATGTTCATCTTATGAAAACAATTTCAGCATACCGGATCCATCTAGAGAAAGCCTGGGCAAGATCGTCCAAGAGCAAAGAAGGCTAGAGAAGATTCCCATTTGTTCATTATAGCGAGGCGTAGCAGGGATGCTACAGCTTCTCAGCTCTTTTGAATTGTATACAGCCACAGGAATCCGAGTTTCAAGAGCGACTGTTTCCAGAAGACTTTATGAGAGAGGGTTGTATTCAATAAGACCTGTTGTTTGTGTAACGCTCTATTCTGCGAATAGAAGTGTCCATTTAAACTGGTGCAGAGATCATAGAGATTGGAGCATGGATCAATGGACAACCATTCTCTTCACTAATGAGTTCCAGTTCAACCTAACCAATGATTATCGCCGTATTTTCATACGGAGAGAACCAGAGACCCACGACCTTCCCTCCAATATTCAAAAAATAGACCATTAAGGCATCAGAGGCTTGATGGTCTGGGAAGGCATCACGCCGGATAGCCGCATACACCTTTATGTCTCTGAAAGAGTCATTCTGACTACTGTGAGTTGTATAGATGCGGTATTGAAACCATATACTCGCCTTTTCAGAATTGCAGTTGGCCCTGATTTTTTTAATGTATTACAACGCGAGGACATATAGAGCTGCACTGGTCGACAAATTTCTGGAAAGTGTGGATATTCACCGGATGAATTGGTTAGCCAAATCTCCAGACCTCAAGCCCTGTACAGCAGGGGTGTCTAACTCGCGGCCCGAGGTCCGCATATGGCTCACAACGAGCAGTTTTGCGACCCGGTCTATATATTGGCACATAATAATATATAATAAAATATCAAAATGTTTCCCGAAATAGGAAAGATACTAGCAGAGACGAGATATCAAGTGTTAAGACGTAAACATTAAATTTTTAATTTTCGTTTATGTATGTTTAAAGTAATGTATTGTTCGAAATAAACCTACGTTTCAATGAATATTGATTGTGACCCACTTTAAGTTAAACCTTGTTTATTTGGCCCAAGTCAGACTTTGAGTTTGACATTCCTGCTGTAGGGCATACCTGGGATACTCTGGGGAGGATAATGAGCACTAGCAACCCCCTTCCGCGAACCATCCAAGACCGGAAAACATCGTTCTGAATGAGTGGGATCAATTGCCACAGGAACTCATAAATTCTTTTATATCCAGTATAAAATCTTGGTTCGGGGCCTGTAAAGGAGACCATACTCCCTATTAAGCCATTTATTTTGTTCTATTCTGCAACCGTTGTTTCATACCTTCCAACTCCAATGAGTATTACGCACGATCATGCGTGTATATAATAACTGTTGAATAGGTTTTTTTTGTTGTTCTTGTTGTTTTATATCAGCCCTATATGTGCTTATCAAATTTCCTTAAAATCCGACCAGTAGTTCTAGAGGTAATTGATCAAATCTGAAAGTTCCCTTGATTTTGAACACCCCAGTGTGTACTATATATTTCCCATCTACTCTCTCAATTCAATATAATAAATGCTTTTAAAAATTTTAATGGAAAAAAAAGTTTAAAGCAATATTTTTTCTTAAGTATTTAATACAGTTTTTAGAATCACCCTTCCACGATAAAAACGCGGCCGCGGTAGCCGAGTGGTATAGGTATCGGATCGTGGCTTGCCTGGTCACGAGTTCGATCCCAGTACCATTAAAGACCCGCCGTGTAGGGCAGCGATGCACGTTAAATCTGTCGAGAGCTGAAACGTCCTCCCGTTGGTGTGGTGTGGTAGTTAGGAGAGGGGGGTGCCAGCTCAGGTGTCGTCCACGTCACTTGACCATGGTTCAAAATTACGTGGTCCGTCGCCAAAAGCCCTCGTGTAGCTGAACAGTGCGACGTTAATATTAAATCAATCAAATCAATCAATCCACGATAAAAACAAGTGATGGTTATACTTTATCAAATTCCATGAAAAAATAAAACAGATATGTTGCTAAAAAGTTAGTTAACATAACATAGAATATAAATGATGAAAAATAAACTGGAATTTCTCAAAGCATAATACATCAGATTTTTGTATCATAGAAATATGCAAAAGCTAGCTCTTGCAAAGCCCCTTATTTGAAAATTTGATAAATAAATGTTAAATTCTGTATCGTATAACTTAAAATAGTCAAAAGCGAAAGTGCCCCCTTTCAAGTTGAAAATCTAACAAATGGAGATCATTAAGAACATTACTATATGGTTTTTTACTTATAAAATTCCGTACCGTTTATTTTTGTTTTTTTAAAAAAAAGTAATGATTTTGAATAGCATTTCTCCTGTTTTTAACTAAAAGCAAGCTCGCATGTTTTCCAAGTTTTATGCATGTAATAAACATACAGTTGAATAGCATTTCACTCGTTTTAAAGCTTTCTTGCGTGAGCCAAAGTATATCGAACATTATACTGCAGAAAATTATTCTTTTTTTTTTTTAACAAATGCACCTTTGTCTACAGGTGAGGGCACAGAATACTATTAAAAAGGCGTAAAAAGTAATGGTTAAATTGTTAGATTAATAAAATATATGCAATTAAGTGAGTTCATTATGTTATAAATACTTAATATATAAGAAAAGTTTATTTAAATTATGTTTACCCTCTGTGGTTCATAAGTTATACGTTTAAGATAAATTCTTTTGAAGGGAAAAAAAGCACTGATCACACACACACAAAGGCCATACACAGAAAATAAATGCCAATATGCATACATTAATCTTGCAGATCAAAATTTATGCGTAATTTTATGTTTATAAACATTTTTATGAACTAAATTTAAACAGAAATTAAGTTTTTATTTTTCTTTAATAAAGAAAACTTAAGTATTGTATTAGAAATGGAAAATAAACAATATTATTGAATAAATATGCAAATTCTAAAATAATGCATGGGTTTTCGGGGGGGGGAGATGTTGTAAGTGGAGTATTTAAAAGAATGTGATTATGTTAATTTTTGATCAATTGCTATACAAGCTGTCCTTATCAAAACTATGGTTATTATCTCTTATTTTTATGAAATAACTGAATTAATAGTTAAAGCACAAGATACATTTAAAACTTTTTTGAATAAGAAACATTTTTCTTTTTGGAAAAATGTACATGAAATTGAATAATATATAAATGCTAATATGTGTGTGATAAAAACAATTTCAATTAATTTATTTCAAAAATTATATACTTTTAAAGGATTTATTTTTTCACTCTATATAATACTTTATTTATTAACTCAATCATTAAAATCAAAGATTTTTCCATTTCTTTTAAAAATGATGCGTGATTTTATAGATAAAAAGCAATACAAACTTAAATCCAAGAATAAATGCATCCATTTATGCCTTCAGATGAAAATTACTTTGTTATTTAATTCTTGAAGCATTGTGAAAGAAAACTGCATTAAAAGTAGTAGTATAATTCATTGCTTAATAATATTCTGAATTAATTATAAGTTTATTCAGTAATCTCTCGACTCTTGAAAAAAATTAGAAATCTTTTGAAAGAACTTCATGGTAGTTCATGTGCAACTCAACACAATTTGTTGATACAGCATAAGATAACAGGCAGTTATGCTTTGGAGATGTTGACACCATAAGCTCAATGGCGTAATTTGCCTAAATCTACTGATCTGAGTTTTGGTTACCTTTAATCCTATTGTTATATATAATGGGTATAATCAAACTTCCCAAGAAGCTTTTAAAAAACATCTGAAAGAAAGGGCGTCGCTTGCTTTGATTTTAAACTCTGCAGTAATTTTGGGTACCACCCTAAACGGATTCTAAGAATTTGGAAATTTTAAACTGTAATACATATTAAGTTAGGACCTATTTTTAAGTTTTCCTAGAAATAATATCAAAGACTAAGTAATATTTTAGTTAACTGTACCATCAAAATTAGTCATTGAAACATTTGATACAAAGAAAATTTGAAGAAATTTAACTACATATTTTGCATGTTGATATTATCTGCAAAAATCAAAGTTCGAATGAATATTTCGATGAAGTTAATATATCCTAAGATTTATAACTATTGACAAATAAAATTAAAATTGTTTTAAAACTACTGCATTACAAAATAGAACAAAATACAGTCTTATTGAAATCCTTTCAATGCACATAAAAGTTCAATTTGGTCACTGAAATAAAATAAAATAATTCAGTTGTAGGAGCTGCATTTAGACGAAAAAAGCTATAATAAACTTGTCTTGAATTTTACCAAGGGAATGTTAACTCAGATTTTTATTAAGCATAAACATTGCGATTTAAACGAAATGCACTCATGTCCGTAAATTAAGGATAATTCAGAGTCACACTGAAATCGAACTCTAAAATAAACTAATCACCCGTAAAATGACTGCACACATCTTCAAGAATCATATACAGATTGCAGGAAGCCACCAGATGACACCGATTGTACGTCACAATGACGAGAGTATAAGAAGGGAATATATAAGGAATACAGGCAGAGAAGTAAAATTGTTCACAAGAGCTTCACATGCCCTTCAATGCAATACCCTCATAGTTATGACACAAAGGATACATTTGGATGATTTTTTACGTGGTAAAATTATCGGTCGTCTGGAACGTGGGCGTACCCAGCTGGAAGTATCCAAGGAACTTGAAATAGCCTAGAGTGTTATCTTCAGGCTTTCACAACAATTCTAAGATGATGGTAATGAGAGTAAACGTTACAGCACTGATCGCCCCCGAGTTACAACGCCGAATCAGGACAGATATATATATATATATATATATTTGGCAGTTACTGCCAAAAGAAACAGACGAAGCACAGCATCAGACCTGTCTCGTCAGCTCTCTTCAGCCACTGGTACGACAGTTTCAAGGCAGACCGTGTACAGACACTTAGGGCACATTGGTTTATATGCTTGTAAACCTGTCGGATATGTTCCACTTACTGGAACTCACTGACAGCTGTGGTTAGCCTGGAGTAGAGAGCATGCATTGTGGACACCGCCACAGTGGACTTGTGGGATGTTTTCTGACGAGTCCAGGTTTAGCTTGCAGTCTGATTCTCACCGGATTTTCTTATGGATAGCGCCAGGTATCCGTTAACACTAAAGGAACATCATTGAACGTCATTCTGGGTTCCAGAACTGATCTGCATGTTCAAATTAGAACCATGACAGGCTAACTCTATAGGAACGTCATTCTGGAACAACGTGTACGTTTGTTTCGGGGCGCCAGGAGCGCAAAATTTGTGTTTATGGATGGCAACACCTGTCCTCACCGGGCAAACGTTGTAAGCTAATGCCTTCAATCGGAGGATATCGCCCGTATGGATTGGCCAGCATACTCACCGGACTTGAATCCAGTAGAGTATGTACGGGACATGTTTAGCCTACGCGTTGCAGTCCGTCAACAACCTCCTACATGTCTACCAAAACTTTGGAGAGCATTGCTTGATGAGTGGTGTAATATTCCCCAAGATCATATCGATAATTTGATATTCAGCATGCCTAGACGTTGTCCGGACTGTATTGCATCGTCTGGGAGACATACTATGTATTAACCATAATACCGAGCATGTAATATTGGTTTTTGTAAATAGGGCTTTTTATTTTGTAACTAGCTGGTATACCCGTTCTTCGCACGGGGGAATTTAAAAATTAAAAAATACAGACTGAAGGATAAAGAAGTTTTTAATGAGTTAATTTTACGTGAATTGTATGAATTAAACAAAAAAAAAGCTTTTTCACATAACTCAGCTGAATGAAAAAACCATGTTTGCTAAATTTTAAGTCTTTAGGTATAATTGCTGATTTTTTTTATTATTGTTATTATTATTTATGACGCCCCGTAACTTTCTTGTGGGTCGATTTTTGAAAACACCTACCTGCTCAGCAAAAGTAACACATTGCTACAAATTTTGTGTAATAAACGCTAAAAACAGTGTAAATAATTTTTTTCTGGATGTGTAGTACGTTAATATTACTTTCTGATGCATTTATTTTATGTTAAATAGCTGTTACCCGCGACTTCGTCCACGTAGGAATTAACAAAAACGTGTTTGTTCACTTCGCAGAGTTTACGAAAACTTTTCTTCTACTTTGTGAATCTATGTTTCTCTTTTGTTTCATTTTTTTCTTTGCTTTTTGTTGAGCAAGGGGTGAAAGGGACGCATGACCTTTGACACTGTCGATGGGGTGAGGACTAAAATATTTAGGATCAAAATAGGTCTAAGTAGCAAGTAGGGTGAAACGTGAACACAAACGAAGCCGCAAGGAAGGGGGTGAAAGGGACGCATGACCTTTGACAATGCAGTTAAGGACTGTAAAATCATTAGGATCAAGACATGAACGGGAAATGTCGCGAATGGCAGCAACCTAATCAAAGAAAAAAGTTTGATATAACTGCTAGCAATCGTTGAGACAGAAGGCTCGTGAAATAAAATAATCCCTAATAAATAAAAATAATCCCTATTCAATAAAAATAATCCCTATTGAATAAAAATAATACCTATTCAATAAAAATAATACCTATTCAATAAAAATAATCCCTATTCAATAAAAATAATCCCTATTCAATAAAAATAGTCTATATTGAAATAAATAATCCCTATTTGTATGGGATATTGCTCACTATTTCATTGGTTTTAATTTTATTTTCTCGGAATCCTAATTTTTTTTCTAAAATAAATGTAACCTAAGTTATTCCGTATAACATTAGCTATCTGCCAGTGAAAGTTTCGTCAAAATTGGTCCAGCCGTTTCAGAGATTAGTCGGAACAAACAGACTGATAGAAAGACAGACAGATATAGACAGACTGACAGACAAGAATTTTAAAAATTGATTTTTTCATGTAAGTACCGTATATACTTTTAAATACATTTAGTAAAAAGCTGTTAATTTCAAATTACAAACAGACACTTCATTTTTATTTATATGTATAGATTTGCTCTATGGAGCAGAAATTGCAATTTATTTTAATGATATCAATCATATAGCATATTTTTTTATGTTTACCTTTTGTTTAATTCCTCTCTGCTGCTTTTAAATTTTCTCTTCCCCCGGAAATTGCTATGAATAATTTTTTTTTGTATCAATTCATCTTAAAAACATGTTATTTTTGAAATTCCCGATCTATAGTATGAAACAGAAATAAATTTAAACATAGATATATATTCTTTTAAGGGTTTTAGATCTTGGACTGAGCTCACAATAAAATCATTTATCCATATGAAAATCAAGAAAATTCAAGAAAATCTCCCGTAACGTTCAGTAGAGTCAAGAAAGAATTATTTGGCTGCTCTCTAGATTTTTTTATTTGTGCTTTTTCTTTTAATAGCTTATAGGCTAAGATTATTAATTAAATTATAATTTTAAAATAATAATTCATCATTAAAGGTAAAATTCATAAAACTAAGTACACGATCTTAATCTTCATAAAAATATAAAAAAAACATAAGGAAATTTATAATTACTTAATCCTTAAATATTTTCAAAAAAAACTTTTTTTTTTTCATTTTGCCTTTTTATTTCTATTCATTAAAATATGAAGGGAAAAAACGTGAGGAAATCTTATTTTTGTAATAGGTTCCGACGAAAAAAAAATTCAGAACTCCACGTATTAAAAAAGTTTACAATTCTATTCTCGAATATAATTGTACCCGCTGAGAGTGAGATAAAAATTTTTGAGGGGGAAAAAACTAAAACTAAATGAAAAAATTTCTTAGCATAGATGAACAAGTTGTACTTTATATTAATTATTCAATATACATATTCATTGATTATATAGCTATTTTAAAATACTTTTAATTTGTCAAGTCATTGACAGGATTTGAAAACACTTTCTTAAAGATAAAACCTACAAAAACACTGTAAAAGGAAACTGAAAACTTCTTTCCCAATCATTCAAATACATTATATGTAATTGTGATTAAAAAAATAAAATGCAAATTATGTCATTTTGCAGAAATCTCTTAAATTTGATATAAGTGGTTACAAGTATAAGAAGAAAATGTAACAGGAATTATAAACTAAAAAATACAAAAATATTAAAGAAACAAGTTCCTTAAGGAGATACTTTTATTATATATGACGCCTTTTGATGTTCAAAATGATTTTAAACTAAATTTTATTCTATTAGTACAGTTGAACGATTGAATGTTCCTTTATTAGCATTACACTTTGAACCAACAGGAAGGTTACTGGTGTTGAACCTTGGAATTCTAAGCTACAATCAAATGACGAGGGAAACACCTGTGCTGGCACCTCACTCACCGAACTTCCGCAGCATACCAACGTGAGGGCTTTAAACCTCGATAAATTTGGCGTGTATCAGCCTCTCTACACTCAGAGTTTTCGAGGTTTTAATTAGTAATTGAAACTTATACAACAAGAAATATAAATTGTAAAGCTTCCTTTTGCTTGCAGCTTCATTTTTACTTTGTAATAAAGGCATCATTATCAAACATTTTTCTGACATTACAAAGTAAAAGGATCTGACTATGATAATCTAAACAGAAGAATAGAGAATAAGATATCAATCAAGATGAAACGTGTTTATTTTTGTATGCTGTTTCCTTATGAAGAGGTGCATAGTTCTCTAAATAAAAAGCCAAAAGCGATATATTATCTTTTTGTAGGCCGGGCCTATACCTTGATGAAATTTTGATTAATTTCCGCAGCTCTGTGACTCGCAAGGGAATTCAAAACAAAAAAAAGAGGTCTTCTAAAGAATTTCTCTAGATTCGTATTAATTAAAAATGAAAAATAACTTCTTTTTCCAACTTAATTTGTTATTTAAGTTATACTTCAGATTTTTGATATTGAAACTTAACAATCCTTTCGACGCTATCTCAGACAATTTAAAGTTATTAGAAACCTTTTAAAAAACTTATTACAGAATTTTATAACTACCGTAAAATCCGGCGCATAACGCGCACTTATACTATCATGCTGCATTTTTTTTAAATTTTTTAAGTATATTCGCCTCATAACGCGTACTCCCTTTTTCACAAAGAAACCTGAAACGTAAATGTGCAATACTCTTATGTTTTGGAATCATTTATTCCAGGTATTATTCCAATATTTAGAATAAAAATAGCATACTTCTAGAACTACAAACCTTTAAGTTCGTAATAAAAGCCATTTCTTTGAAATAAACAGTATTTCGATGTATGTCGAAGTCTTATTTTTTCAATACTCATCTTTTTTAAATTTTTAAAGGTCTCATTTTCATACCCGGCGTATAAAGTGCAAATTTCCCGTAAATTTCGATCTTATTTTTTTTTTGTTACAAGTGCACGTTATAAGCCAGATTTTATGGTACATAGCATTTGTTTTTACAAATCAAATAGCTATTTCATTTAAATCTAATAAGATCATTGAATCGAATCTGAGTGTTTTATTTCGGAAAAGGGAACTAAAAATTAGCCGAAACAAAACATACTTCTCTTCACACTCAGACAGATTTAATTAAATATATTACTTTTGCAAACACATTAACCTCACGCTAGCGGGTAAAGATCCCATGTAAGTGCCTTAAGTACCTTTAGCTACTCAAGACATTTCAAAACAAGTCTGATAAGAATTGTTCAAGTATTGCTACACTTCATAGTAACATTTATTTTGATTAAATATCAAAACAGACAAGATGTATACTGTCTCACGAAAATTTCTTCACATTTCTATAGAACCAGGAGGTAGAAAAGTGTCAAGGCAAACCATGTCTAGAAGGCATTTGGAATGTGCCCCTTTGCGCAAGAAAACCCTTTTCTCGCCCCTCTCATCTCAATAAAACCTTGGCTGAACCGGTGCAAGTTCGTTGCTCTGAAAGTTAAGATCAATGCCCAGGTGTCATTTAATCACAAATCGGTATTTAGTTTCCACATCTCGGTCATCGTAAATCTTCTCTCATCGAAAACTGCCAGTTTTCCAGTTTAATGTCATCAAACCTGAACAGGAACGCCTCTTCTGAATTGTTAACTACTCCTTTATCTACAGTTTTTGGAAAAACCTTCATTCGTATATCATTTCCAATCTCTAAATGATGATCATTCTTAATAGATAAATTCGTTAGTGACCTTCACGAAGAACTAAATACCCAAGGTCGAAAGATAACTACCGATCTAAGAGAACTCATTTGTCTCTAACAGAGAAAGTACTTCTTTTGTCTCTTATCTGCTTTAAAATTTATTGAAACTGTTTGCTGCTTTATGTTCTTTCCTAAGAACAACTTAGAGCTATTATGCCTAAAGCTATTTGAGGAGAAAATACACTGAAAATAAGCATTAAAATTCACATATTTTCATATTAACCTCTTGCATCATAACCCTTTAAGACCTGGCCCCTAAATTCACCCTGGAACACTCCGCGTTTCAGAGGGATAGCAAAATTTTCATGCTATTTTTTCCAGTGTCATTGTAGTCAGTATAGTTTTAATAACCAGAATAATGCAATATTTAAAGATAAAAATATTTTGGGTCTTAAAGGAATAAAAATGTCTAACCTACACAAGCTCGCACGATCGTGCGAGCTGGGTCTTAAATACTAATTGGCAAAAGTATGTAACTGCTCGCCCGAAGTAATTCCAAGGAGCTTTAACATGGAATAACTTCTGTTAAGATGTAGAACAGATTGAGGAAACAAAATTATATAGTTATACCACTTAAATAAACGTAAATAAGATTACCAGTTTTTAGAGGCCTTTATTAATGATTGTTCAGTATGGTAAGCAAAGCAATAAAGTAAGCTCAAGGTGACACACAAAACATTTTTTGCACTCCAAAACAATTTCGCTGCATTTATATTGCTTTTCACATACATTTCCGCCTTCATTGAAGCTTTTCTTCCTATTTTATAAGCGAAATTTTTCTTGGAAAATGAGCCTACTGATTTTCCCGAAGACATTCTTCCGTGTGTTTTTCATTTATAAATATTTAAATTTTGTAAGGTACCTTTTGCAATACCGAGCCGAACTTTTGAAAATAACTATTTCTTGATGATAACACAATAAGTTTACTATACTAATACATAGGTTTACTTTGTAGAATTTCTATAAAACTAAGAAAATTCTATTACAGCCGCGGTTCCCTTCAATAGTATTAATTGCACACTCGGATATTGCTGTTCTGAAGCAAGCTGTACAGCAGCACAATAAATGCAGTAGATGTACATACCACAACATTCCCACACGCAATTAATAAGAGACGTGCATAACACGTCATTATAGCGTAATAGGTTAATGCTGGAGGATTTGCAAAACATTGAGCTCAAAAATCGAAGAGAAAGAAATTTTTAATTCCTTCTGTAAATATGTATATAATTCTACCTTATATATATATAATGAAATAAGTTAGCAGAAATTTTATTGTATAGAAGATGAAAACAAGTTCATCAGATTTAAATTGCATTCTAATATTTTTTGGAATAAAAATTTTTTTGAAATCAAAAACAAAAATTGTCTTCAATTTCGAGCATTTTTTAAACTTTCAAGCAGGAAAAAAAATTGATTTTGCTTGAAAAATGCTGGAATAGAATTAAAATATATTTTTTAATTTGATTTACTTTCGTTTAGATTGAAATTTTACTAGAATTTAACATATACTGGAGACGAACTGTTTAATTTTATATTTGACCATAGTCAAATAATTCAAATAACTGCAGGTTGCACACTATTTTTCAGAATTTGCACGTCACAGCAAATAAAATCTTTCAAATTCCAGTTAGATTTAATGTCCTATCAAAATCCTTATTTCATATACAGTAGAACGTTGTTTATCCGAACGTTTATTATCCGGAGCGTCAAATATCAGGACCAGTTTTTTTGTCAACTACATGTACTGTATATGAATACGTTTTAGAACAGTGCAATTTTCAACAGTTATTTCGCGTGAGGCCAAAAGTGACTGGAAAAACCAAGAACAGGGATATTTGGGGAATTTCAGATTTAGAAAGCGAAAAAGATTTCAATGACGACCACAGGGAGGAGATAACCGACTTTTTGTCCAATCGATCCCAGAATTTCAAGAAAGCGACGAAGAAGATGTAGAAACCTGGATGGTATGTGATGCTGAAGACTGTAAATTTCAAATGCTAAATGGTGACGAGATTGTGACTTCCGTGCAAGAAGAATACGACCCTATCGACGATGAAACGGATGAACAGGAGGACAACCACAGCAACGAAAGTAGCAAGGATCCATCAAATGCTGACACGTTTTCTGCGTTAGAGACAACTATACAATGGTACGAACAACAATCAGAGTGTTATCCTACTCAATTACTGCTGCTCAAGAGAATCAGAGACCTTGCAGCGAAAAAGGGAAGGTGTAAAATGGTACAGCGAAAAATAAGTGATTGTTTTCCACAATAAAAGTAAAATTGCGACATTTTGCACCTATTTTGCTTTTTCTTCAAGCACATTTTCCGCATGAGATGATTTTCAATATTCGTATAGTGACCGGTTTCACATATGCATGGATCTCATCCGGTTTTCGGTTATTCGAATGGTCTCCGGTCCCAATTGATTCGGTTAAACGACATACTACTGTAATCATATTTGAAGAATTCGACCCTTTCACAACATTGAAAAAAAAATTCCTTGATACTTTATCTTGAAGTTTTTGCAACGTTATAAAAATAAATGCACATAACACTCTATATATTAAATATACTTTTTTGCTTTTCTACATCAAGTTAAAATAAATATAGAAAAATATTTAAAAAATAAAAACAAATTGATATTATATATATATATATATATATATAAATATACACTCCCGAAGTAAGTCTTACTATCTACGTTTTGCATCGAATTTAAATGTATAATGGGAATACTTGTAAGCTACAATTTTATAATTATATTTTATGTTTAGTGATTTTATTATAATTTTAAATTCCTCCAATTGTTATTCTTTCCTTTCCTCTTGGTACACAGTATGATAAACTACAGGTGAAGGTTGGCTAGCCCTAAAACTCGTTTACACCTGCAATCTTGGTTCCTAAGTCCAGGAGTTTGCTATAGTACTATTGTGCCTATTTCTTCCTATTTAGTATAGTTATCTTAGGTTCTAACTATCTGTGTATTTTTATGTTTTGGATTATATATATATATATATATATATATATATATATATATATATATATATATATATATATAAGTAGTTCAAGATGTTCCACTCCGGCTGTTTCCACATCATCTTCATCAACTAAAGCACAACTACTTCCTTCCGCATCTTCAATAGCAACTACAGTGTCACAGCCTCGGCAACTAACTCCTGTGTCTGATACCGTGCTTTCCGCAACCAATAATATGTTCACCCCTATTGAACCATCTTCATCAATAATATCCGTTTCCCCATCCACCTCCGATGTTCATATCCCAAAGAATGTACAACAGAATTCAAAAAATAGAAGAAACGCACAGAAGTACAGAAACCAGAAATCGAAATAAAAATGACACCACATAAACCCAGAAAATCTGCAACTATAGATTATACAACCGATGACGAAGACTTGATAATGTATGATGTGCAGGAAGAGGAACTTGAGCCAGATAAATTCGCCATTAAAGAATGTCCTCAAAATTTTCCTAAGGGATATGTACGTGCGTTAACTCCAACCCGATACAGTAAAAGTAGAAGCTAATTTTTATTAACATGAAATGTTTAAACTTTTTTTTTTCAATAAAATTTTTCACTAGTCTTTTTTTTTACTGCTTTTATTTTTAGATCTTGTCTAACTTGATTGCTTTTATTGCTTGAAAACGAGTTTTATACGTCATTTGAAATTTTAACTTTTTAAAAACTGTGCTGTCACTATTTTTACACATTTTATCACATGTTTTAATATTTTAACAAATGTTTGGCGCAGTATGCCCAGATTTGGCTCTTGCGCCATAAAACCTGACTTTCACACATCCAAGATGTTTAAGTTAAAATATGTTGAAAAAATACTTTGCCAAATTGCTTAGTTTATATATAATATTTCATAGTTAAAAATTTAAAACACATTTTTTTAAGCAAAGGATATTTCAAATATATATATAATTGAGTGACTGTTATATAAATCTTACATTTCTGCATACTTTTTTTATAAAAAAAATATGTAGTAATTAATATGAATATATATGTATATATATATATATATATATATATATATATATATATATATATATATATATATATATATATATATATATATATATATATATATCAGTTTTTAAATTATTCTATACATAAAAGTTTTGCTCTCTATATATATTATTCTATATATAAATTGTTCACTATATATATAAGTTCTACAATGAAATTTAAAAAGTATCTTACCTGAGCTATGATTTTTCGGAATGTCTTTCCTGTGGAAAGAATTAGGAAATTTTTGGGAAAATCTGTGATAGCATACGGAGTTAGAGATTCGCGAATGGTTAAAGTCATGTCTTCGCAGTTTTCTATTTGACAAACATTGTAAATTGTCAAAGTGGTCGAACGTTTTCGGACATCCATTGTCTGCAACATGACGCTAATCGCCTCCAATGAATTGAGATCTGAAAAAAACAATTAATTTATAAATTTTAACTTAATTCTTAAAAATGTGGTTGTTTGCGTGAATAAAATTTTATCTTTAAAATATTTCATTCTCTAACAAAATGAATAGAACAATTGCAACTAAATAAGTATAGAGTAACAAAATTTTATTTAATGTAAGATTTTTTTTACTTTTAATATCAATTTCTAAAGGCTGAAAAGTAAATTATCCTTAATAACAATACCTATTGTCTGCGATGTTATATAATATAATCATTCTCTCTTTATTATTCAGTGAAATTATTTTCAATGAACTAAACTTTGAATTCGATACCCAGTTGAGTTTATGCTATTCGGCATGTTTCTGAGAAATTTAAAATTCTGAATACATTGTGATGATAGCTTGGTAGTAAACTAATTGTTTTCTTTTTGAGAATAATATTTATTTCCGTGATATGAATCTACTGGATTGGAAACATTTATCGAACTCATCAGAATTTAAAACGGAATTCATCTTTTAATATTAGCAGTATAATACACTGGCCTTCAAAAGATAAGATGCGACCTTCTTTTTGAGGCTCAATATTAAAAGAATATCAATAATGTTAAAAAATATAGCATATATGTGTGAGCTATAATTAACATCAATAAAATCTTATGAATTAATTATACCCAATATTATTTTTTAAGAATGGGACACATATCTATTAGATGGCAGAGAAATTTTTAATATCCCACTGTTGTAATTTGCTTGCAGTTTTTTTTATACTTATAAAGGGTGTTTTTTAGAGGTATAGAACTTTAAATTGCAATAAAACAACGATGTATTATTCGATTTACATGATTTTTTTTATTCGAAAAATAATCTTGTGGCATTACATTTTAAATATGATTTCTGGCATAGGACTGCCACGGCTGGCTCGGATGTAGTCCAATCTGGACGTCCAATTTTCGATGACTTTTTCCAACATTTGTGGCCGTATATCGGCAATAGCACGGCGAATGTTGTCTTCCAAATGGTCGATTGTTTGTGGCTTATCCGCATAGACCAATGACTTTACATAGCCCCACAGAAAATAGTCTAGCGGTGTTAAATCACAAGATCTTGGAGGCCATTTCACAGGTCCAAAACGTAAAATTAGGCGGTCACCAAACGTGTCTTTCAATAAATCGATTGTGGCACGAGCTGTGTGACATGTTGCGCCGTCTTGTTGGAACCCCAGCTCCTGGACATCATGATTGTTCAATTCAGGAATGAAAAAGTTAGTAATCATGGATCTATACCAATCACCATTGACTGTAACGTTGTGGCCTTCATCGTTTTTGATGAAGGATTCCACCAGCCCATAAAGCGCACCAAACAGTCAGTTTTTCTGGATGTAACGGTGTTTCGACATACACTTGTGGATTAGCTTCATTCCAAATGCGGCAGTTTTGTTTGTTGACGTAGCCATTCAACCAGAAGTGCGCTTCATCGCTAAACAAAATTCGCTTATGAAAATCGGGAACAACGGCAATCTCGTTTTGGGCCCATTCGACGAATCTACGCCTTGCTTGATGATCATTTTGATGAATTGCCAAACCAAACTGAGAATAAATCACTTGACTGCAGTTAAATCGGTCGCCATCTTGGAAAGTAATGCCAACTTAAACTTCTATACCTGGATAAAAAACACTCTATACATTTTCAATTCTTGGTCCTACGCCATGGCTGGAAAATGTTTAAAAGATATATTTTATATATATACTCGATTTATTAGGTTTCTAGGTAATAGGATGGATGGAAATCAGCTAATTACATGCTGATGTTGCTAGACGCTTTAAAAAGTGCACACTGTGCGGTTGAAAAATTCTGAGATCAGTTTACGGAAAATTCAGTTACAAGAAAACTTTTTCCGGGCTACTTATGGATATAATCACAACGTAAAATTATTTTCTTGCTCTTTTGGATTAAAGGGGTAGAAACACTGTTGAATTGTAGCTCATTTCAGATCACTGCATCACAAAAAGAAAAATATCTACTACTGCGGTGTGTGCAGATGTCTTTACACTAGGACTCTATGTAATACGACCTTTTGAGTGTCTTCCCTTTTAATCAATTACACAAAAAGGATCATTTACGTTGGGCAAGATAGCACGTTAGAAGAACCGTACAGTGATGTATTTATGTACTCTTCATATAGAGACGAGTCCTAATTTACTTCGAAATCCTGAGAAAAAAAGGCAACAGATACTACTAATCTTTTTTTCGATGAGGCTACATTTTAGCAATTTAGCCTTCTCAGACACGGCAAGTCCCCAAATGTGAGAGCTATTTCATGGTGGCACCATTTAGTAGCGGCCTTATTACCAAATCTGGATGCTTGAATTATTTTTTAAGGTATCCGACGACGTTCGGAACCGTAATTTTCAAACGTGCATAAATGATTAATTTTCATGATATTTAGTGTCACTTAGATTAGATTTGATAAAATTGTTTTATGGACATTTCGACAAAAAAAATTTATTGAAATATAATATTTTGGCAAAAAATTAACATAGAATAATCTTTTTCCAAATGTTCTCCTTTTGTAAAAGATGCTTCTGTTAGAATAATATTTTGACTGTATATAGCTCAGACCTCTGTTCAGAGGCTCAACAAGAATTTTTGAAATACATAACTTAGAAGTGGGTTTATTCATATTTTACGACAACAACGGGGAGCAATTTTAAGAAAAAAACGCGAATAATTACTTCAATTGGTAGTAACTCTGAAAAAATAATGTGAATTTTTCAAAAATTCCAGTTGAACCTCTGTAGAGAAGTCTGAGCTATATATAGGCAAAATATTATTATAATAGAACCATTTTTCACAAAAGGAGAACATTTGGAAAAAAAGATTATTCTAAGTCACTTTTTTGCCAAATTATTATATTTAAATAAAATATTTTTGTCAAAATGTCCTTAAAACAATTTTATGCATGTATTCTAATCTGAGTGACACTAAATATCATGAAAAATATCCATTTATGTGCTTTTTTAAAATCAAGGTTCCGAACGTAGTCGGATACCTTAATTCAAACTCTTGTCGGATGATAAATATTGCCGAGATTTGATATACCGAGGGGGTACCAGAGCCAAATTGATACTCAAGGGATCGTTTGTATGCTACATAATCATATGACATGCGTGCCAAAGGTTTTCGCATCCAGAAAATCTATCGACTCCAGCCGGGGTCGAACCTGCAACCAAAAGCATACGAAGCGGGTACGCTACCTCTAAGCTACCCGAGCTGACGATACTACCAATCTAAAACTAATGAAAAACATATTGGTGAAAGAAGTGAAGACTTGATTTGGGTGCTAACATTTACTTGCACGTGCTCCGAGGAGAAACTCTAACTAATGTAGAGTATGTGGTACGTATATTCTCGCTCCATATACCACACCATATACTGGCAAGGAATTCATCCTATTGGAGAATAATGCCGAAGGTTTTCGCATCCAGAAAATCTATCGACTCCAGCCGGGGTCGAACCCGCAACCAAAAGCATACGAAGCGGGTACGCTACCTCTAAGCTACCCGAGCTGACGATACTACCAATCTAAAACTAATGAAAAACATATTGGTGAAGGAGGTGAAGACTTGATTTGGGTGCTAAAATTTACTTGCACGTGCTCCGAGGAGAAACTCTAACTAATGTAAAGTATGTGGAACGTATATTCTCGCTCCATATACCACACCATATACTGGTACTATATTGGCAAGGAATTCATCCTATTGGAGAATAATGCCCGACCTCAAAAACAAAGCTTATTGATGACTATCCAAACTTATCAACCGAATATTATTCGGATAAAAAAGCTTTTGGATAAGTTTAGGGGGCAGGCGGCTTCCTTAAATGCCCCTCTGAGACCGTTAATTGATGTGGAACAAGGGGTGCTCCATGTAAGTGTGTTACTTTCCATTTTTCAGTGTCAAACGACTTAATTGAAAGTTGACCGGTGCATTACAAGAAAAAGATATATTCCTTACTAAAACCCATTTATTTAAATTCCTTTAGAAAAACCTGTGATATGTTTTTTTTTATCTCAAACAGGAAATTTCGATAAAAATAAATTTCTTTATTTGTGAATCATGATTGATCTTACAAATATGTAAAAAAATTCAACAAATTACACAATGCACAATTCTTTTAAATACCATATACTTATTGGTAATTTATTTTCAATTTAAACATAAGAGATTACTTTCAACTTAACTTTTACAGACCAGTGTAATTTATTTTAGTTCACAGAATAACTACTTTTTTTTGTAATAGTTCAACTTATTATAGAATTTTGTGCGTTTTAAAACGCATTTTTTTTATTATTGTAATTTTAATGGGACATAACCTTCTACTTGTACTAACTGATTTTCAAAGAATAATATTTTTCTTTATTTTGCTATCTCTATATGCCAGTGTTTCTCAAACTGTGGGGCGCGCCCCCCTGGGGGGCGATAACCTTACGAGTGGGGCGCGAGCATATCGAAAATAAAAGATTTAAAAATAATTAATTTACTGGAATGAATTAAAAAAATACTTTCAGACATAATAAAAAAAATGAACTTTTACTCTGATATAAATTATCGGCGCGCGCGCGCGATATTATGTCAAAAATAAAAACTTCTTCAATACCTATAATTAGCTATCTTTGATCCTATAACCAAATAAAAAAACTTTGATTTGATTTGCTGTAATCCCATGAGAGATTTTTTTATTACGCTTTCTTTTTAAACCTATCAGAGAAAAAACAGATACCAGAATAGAAAAAATTTAGGAACATAAAAATTCATCACTGTCATTATTTTTGAAATACTGCACATTATAGCTGTAATCTGTTTGACCTTCTAAATTATTGGTACAATTAGTTGTGACCCGTCTATTATGTATTTTTTTCTCATTTAGGGAAGTTGTAAGTAATGCATTTCTCTGTTGAGCTTTTTTCCATGCAAAAGAGTTTTATGATCTTTGGAAAACCACGGAAACCACTTTGAAGGATTACTTGTCCAAGACTTATTTTTAGGAGTATTTTCAAACATGTAAAGCATAACGAAAAACGTTTTACACAATTTTTTTAGCAGTAACATACATATTATCATAATGAATACATTTTTTACCCGGAAGTGGTCGCGCAGGACACACAGATTACAAAATCGTTAATTCAGGCAAACTGTTTATTTGTTACCAAAGAAAAACTGAAAGTATGTAAGTAAACTTTCTCTTAATTAAATTATTCACTGGAATCACGATTTGTATCGTATACAATAAAATAATTATAAAAAAAATAGGATTGGGGTAACTCAATAACCCCGCTCCACAGGTATCGAGTGCGCGCCTGCTCCCGGGTTAAAACATGTTGAATTCTTTTAGCTTTAAATATTAAAAATGATACAATTATTCTTCATCGGAATTTTATATTATTGTTCATTATTTAACATCAATTATAAATGCTAATTCTGTGAGGCTTAAAATTACAATTCGCTTATAACTAATTATAATTTGAGCAACCATTTTAAAAAAATCATTTTACATTTTTGTAAACATTGTCGAGCACTTGGCTTTGCTCTCGTTACAATTCAGCTATTATATCAATAATGTTTTATTTTATTATAAATGAACTCGTGCAAAGAGCGGGCACTTCAGCCGGTATACTTTTAATGTATCAGTGCTGCACAGAATATTTTATAACTAATTAATAATTACTAAATTAAGAACAAGTTTAATAAGTATTAACAATTTCCATGGGCTTGTCTTGCAAAGCAAAGTTTTTATAAGGAATGCTTATGATTAGAAATTGGCCCTCTAGAGTTCTTTTTCTATATTTAGCGCAGATATCTATATTTTGTCTTCTAAGCAGCCACCTCATTTTGCAATATGCTCAATTTAAAAATTAGAGAAAGGAAAAATAACATAATAGTGTTATCCTATTATAAAGGGTGTTTTTTAAAGGTATAGAACTTTAAATTGCAATAAAACAACGATGTATTATTCGATTGACATGAATTTTTTTTATTCGAAAGATAATCTTGTGGCATTACATTTTAAATATGATTTTTGGCATATGACTGCCACGGCTGGCTCGGATGTAGTCCAATCTGGACGTCCAATTTTCGATGACTTTTTCCAACATTTGTGGCCGTATATCAGCAAAAACACGGCGAAGGTTGTCTTCCAAATGGTCAAGCGTTTGTGGCTTATCCGCATAGACCAATGACTTTACATAGCCCCACAGAAAATAGTCTAGCGGTGTTAAATCACAAGATCTTGAAGGCCAATTCACAGGTCCAAAAACGTGAAATTAGGCGGTCACCAAACGTGTCTTTCAATAAATCGATTGTGGCACGAGCTGTGTGACATGTTGCGCCGTCTTGTTGGAACCACAGCTCCTGGACATCATCATTGTTCAATTCAGGAATGAAAAAGTTAGTAATCATGGTTCTATATCGATCATCATTGACTGTAACGATGGGGCCTTCATCGTTTTTGAAGAAGTACGGACCAATGATTCCACCAGCCCATAAAGCGCACCAAACAGTTAGTTTTTCTTGATGTAACGGTGTTTCGACATACACTTGTGGATTACCTTCACTCCAAATGCGGCAGTTTTGTTTGTTGACGTAGCCATTCAACCAGAAATGCGCTTCATCTCTAAACAAAATTCGCTTACGAAAATCGGGAACAACGGCAATCTCGTTTTGGGCCCATTGCACAATTTGAAAGCGTTGTTCAGGCGTGAGTCCATTCATGATGAATTGCCAAACCAAACTGAGAATAAATCACTTGACAGCTGTTAAATCGGTCGCCATCTTGAAAGTAATGCCAACTTAAACTTCTATACCTGGAAAAAAACACTCTTTATTATTTATTATTTTTTTTGCTTAAAAGTAGTATACGAAATTTAATACTTATGTTACTAATTTGTATGGTTTATAATTAAGATCGCCTATTGTAGCTTTAGCGTCAAAGTGCATTATTATTGCATTCAGTACATTATTAATGTATAAGGGAGGCGCGATAAAAATTGTGATCGAAAAGGGGGGCGTCAGTATTGAAAGTTTGAGAAGCACTGCTATATGCTATCTATCTGCGAACAATTTCTACATATTCAGTAAGCTATTTTATTTAGCGAACTACGATTAGTTTCTTTTACGAATTTAATCATTCATTTTAACACATTGCATGTGGGGCGTGAATTTCGAGGGAGTTAAGTCATTTACTATAATCGCAATAAATTTATGACTATTTTGTTTTTCTCAAAGAAATTGGGTTTTTTTTATTAATAATATACCCTTTTTCTCTTTCATTCCAGCACAAATCTATTAAACACGCATTTTTTCGTGACCAACGCTTTAGTGACAGACTGCAAAAAACCTAAAAGTATGTTTATCACATGCAATGTGTTAAGTACGCATTTGTGTTATTTTGTTTAGAATGAGATATAGTCTTCTACCTGTTTTTCTTTAGAAAATAACAAGACAAATTCTTATATATTTATCATTTATAATTTAGTCCAGCTTTATTTTCATTACTTATATTTTTCAGCTGTTTTTTTCCCTGTAAACCTTTTACGTAGTTTTTTATGTAAAAAAATTCAAGTTATAAAAAAAAAGAGAAAACTTAAACTCTGAATGTTAATTAGAAAACTAAAAAAAGTAAAAATATTGTTTTTGAAAAAGATATGCTCAAGACATTTACCTTAATACTTTTTGCAACTCACATGTGTTCCCAACATTTCTATATTATTTTATAGCACCTATTTTATTTTTATATTTTAGAATGTTCTTCTGAATCAAAAATAATCATACCATTTTTACCGCCAAAATGCTATTTTAATAGTAAAACTTAACACGCTTTAGTACGCTAGTCACTTTAGCTGAAGGTAGAAATTTTGTTTAATTTCAAAGTCTATATGCTAAGAGTAATTTTATTATTATTGTTTCTTTATCATGAAATAGTGTATCTTTAACATTATTGTTTATTATATAATAGTGTAATTTCAACATTCTTGTTTATCATGTAATAGCGTGATTTTAATGCTATTGCTTGTGTGTGTTTATTTGAATCGAATTTTCATGTCTTTGATAATCGAGTTGTTAAATTATGATTATAAAGTGAGATATTCAACACACATTTCAAAAAGTCTTTTTAACACTTATACATTTCAAACAAAAAACGGTGTCATAAATAAATTAGAAAGCATTTGTAGGAAAATTTCTTACGTTCATTTACTAGAATTGAGAGAGAGAGAAATTAGAATTAATTATATATTTATAAAATAGAATACATACGTTATTCGTTTCCTCCTCGTGCTACCTTTTTTAATAAACATGTTAAGTGCAATGCAATTAGTGAAAAAACACAAATATTATTCAACTTAGATTGGATCGAATGAGAAAACAAATAAAAACTTCTACTGCAATTAATCAAAACTCAAACAACGCGAATCTCTTTGAAAGATAAAATATTTTTGGAGTTGTTAAAATGACATTTTCTTTTATTTCCAATGATTTATTGCTAAAAGAGAGTAGCATTTTTCTACATCTACTCCCGTTTTTCAGAGTAAAAAAATGCAGAAGTATTTGTGAAACTAGAGCATCGCTTTTTTTTTTAATTTTTCAGTGAAGTGTTAAGCGAAACAATATTTAACACATTAAAATAATTGAAGTTTGAGGGGCAGTGCACTCGATTCTAAACTTTAAAAAGGAAAATATGGTTAAAAAGTTTAAGATTGTATACGATCCCTATACAGTAATGCCCCAAACTTACGCGATAGGGGAGACTGAAGGATAACCGCGTAAGTCGAATTCACGTAAGTCGGGGTGCAATTTCGCATATAAATTGTTTTTATTTGGGACCAGAGACGAAAGAAAATAATAATTTAGAAAAAAAATGTTTAATAAAATCTTAGATAAAACACACATATACGGAATTGCAAAACGAAGTTATTTTGATGTAGATGGTTTCATAAAGTCTAACAATTAGTCCACCAGTTCAAAAACTTTTTTTTTCTCCCGCAAATTTCCTCGTAGCATGCTAATAATTTTTATTATTATTACTATTCCATGTTTAGTTGTAAAATTACACTCTTTGTTGGAGTATGTATTTTCTAAATTTTGTAACCCTTTTTCTATTAAACTGAAGGCTTCTGTCAAATTCCCTTCTAATTGAACCGGGTCTAAAGACTCTTCAATGTCTTGCTCTTGCTCATGCCTTTCTATGAACTCATCCATTGTCAGTTGCTGATTGTGTGAATCCAGTGGCTCTTCAGTGTCATCACTATCCACTTCTAAAGTTATTTGCCTAGCAAGATCGACAACTTGCTCAATCAAATTACCAATTTCATCAGGCTCTGGCACTGATTCCGCCTGAGTTTCAGTGATTGAAAAAAAAAGCACGAATCGACGAGATTTGAAAATTGCGCAACACCGAATTCGCGCAAGTCGAGATATTACTTTGCATCATTTATCTATACATCACATGAGTTTGCAAAACAAATGTTTATTCAATACAACATAATTTTTAAAATATGAGCGATTTTTTTGCCTTAGAAAATATCTTTGTATAAAAATAATAGAGTCAGAAAAAACTGCACTTTAAGTTTTATCCTTTTATTTAATTTTTCTTACTTACCAACGGTATTGTCATGAAAAATGACGATATCGTCCCATTTATCTAAAAGCCTGTTATCACTTCTTATGTCTACTAGGAAGGGAACTATATCATGCATGTTTTTCAGATAAGGAAAACCAAAACCGACTGTAGGTGGAGGTCTTGGACAACCTCTTTCTAAAATAACTAATGACATGGTAGATGAGAAATTGGTTTGCATTACTTCCAAATCATCCAAATATGTAGAACATCTCACGACACTCAGAATGGCTGATATTTTTTGAGCTGCACAAAATAAAACAAAAAATGCAAATTTACTGCTTGAATTGTGCTAATTGAGATTCATAATTCACTTTACAGAAGTAAAATATACCAAAGAAATGTTAAGAAATACCGTATTTATTCGAATCTAAGCCGCACCCCAAATTCTCCACACGTTTTTGTGAAAAATTGAAACTAGTATAAAAGGTTTATCGATATCCAATTTTACGAAATGAATAAGTCGTTATTTTACCAGTATTATAAACTGTTAAATCCCTACATGAACCTGTAATTGATCTAATTGCCCCTTTCAATGAATTTTTTTTCCTCCGATTCTAAGCCGCACCCGATTTTCACTAGAATTAACATTGGGAAAAAGTGCGGCCTAGATTCGAGTAAATACGGTAACAAATATTTTTGTGAAGAGGATCGTGAACACTTTTTTTAGTGTTTTAAATTCAGCTTAATTATTAAAGTCATATAAAAAAAATTAAAAACTTTTGCAATACCAAATGTATAGTGTAATATAATATCATATATCTTTCAAGAATGATAAAGCGCTATTTTAGAAATAGGATATATCTTAAATATAGAAAAATTAAGAGTTGTATTGTTTCGTTTTTATATGCGAACGTCGGCGTAATTATTCTAAACATGAATTACATTTTTTATTAAATAGTTTATCTGTGACTGAACTGAATTATTTGTCTAAATTGTTAAATTGATTCGTTTTAAATTGTTTTTAAGGTTATTAAACGCATGTATCTCAATTTTACACTTTATGTTGTAATGAGATAAATACATTAATCGAAATTTTAAATCATATAAAAATTACTTCAAAAATATTTTTATCTCGAATTTTGATTATAATGTCTCAAAGTATTGAAGCACTACGTTTTCTCTTTTTTTCTCTAAATACTTGCTGTAAGTCCGTTTCATAGCATTTGTGCTTAGAAAAGTTATATTCGAGTGAAAATATTTTAGATACGTTTTTCTTTATGTGAAACTTATTTATTTTTCCATCGGGATACTTCGGCGCTCAAGCATTGTATATAATTGTTCTGAATTGGCACTGCATAAAACAACTTTTAAAAAAATTTATTATTTTGGAATCGTAATTTCAATAAATATATATGAAATGTTATTCCTAAGTGTGATAAAAGTGATTATTATTTCTTCCTAATATTAGAATTGTTTGACATTTGTCACCATTTTTTCAGCATTTCTGAAATTGCGGTAAAAGGCACACATTAAAAGTTATAAATTACCTTTATCAGAATAAATCATAAGTAGTTGGTTGATATTTTGATAGTTCACTTTCTTAGTGAATGCTAATTCAGCGCTATTCCCCATCATTTCTTTGAGTGATCCTTCTAAATTGAGAATATCAGTCCTCGCATCATCTAATCCTGCTTGAACAACAAAAGATTCTACAATAAGAGCTGAAAAGACACAAATTAAATTACGTTAATTTATGTGAATATATAAATAAATAAATAAATATAAATTATATTTTTTATTAGTTGTTTGATGTCCTTTTCTATTAAGAGTAGACTTTTAAGAAAATCACAAGTAAACAAATCCTAGTTGTTACCGTATTTCGTAAGCCAAAAATATAAAAAAATATTTCTAAATATTACCTAAAATAATGTTTCTTTGCAAATATTTCTTACTAGACGTTTTAAGCTAACTTAATGATAAATTTTATAAAAATCGAAACTGTTCTCATAGAAATATAATTTAAATTTTAGACATAGGAAAAAATTTTACTCTGATTCAGAAGAAATAAAATGTGTTTTTTCTCGCAACGTTTTTAGTATTCCAATTAATTTAATTTGATTGGTATGATAAAAAAATTATTTCTGCAAAAATTTTATAAAAAGGAAACTGATTGTTTCGTACTAAAAATTGCGTTTAAAAGAGATAATCTTCTAGCAGCTTAAATAACTTTTTAACCATTTTTGAAATTTACATTTTGGAATGTTTACTTTTGTTTTGTTTTTCCCATAACGTAATTTAAAACTTTTTTCTTCAAAAACGACAAAACATAGGCTCATAAAAAATTAGTTTATCCTTTGTCATATTTAATAATATAAATCAAATGAATAATTTTACTGATTTTAAGAAAATGTTACTAAGTAGCTTTTGCTACATCAAAAATTACTTGCCTAGTTAATGTAAGTTTAAAGAAAATTATCTCCCCAAGAAAAAGTAATATAAAGATAGAAGTGTTCTTTTGTAAATAATGTTATAATGTAAATAAATATAGTTAATGTAAGTTTAAAGAAAATTATCTCCCCAAGAAAAAGTAATATAAAGATAGAAGTGTTCTTTTGTAAATAACAATGTATTAGTTAAGGAAAAATTTCCCTAAAACTTTTGTTTGTGCATTTCATCCAAGAAATCACTCGATGTTTACATTTTAAAAAAGTGCGTTTTTACGTATAAAATGTTATGAGTTATTTACAAATTTCCCCGGTGACCATTTGTAAATATTTACTTACCTTTTATAATTTCTTCATAATTAGTCGTTAAATGTTTATATATGTAAGGATAATTAAATAAGATTTTAAATTAAATTCCCTATATAACACTTAACTTTTATTTTTCATTACATCTCTCTTCAGGTATTAAATTAATCACCCAATTATTTCTCCGAAACATATGGCCTAACCACGAAACATTTCTGATCCCAGATCATTATATTTAATAGCCCTACATGTCAGCATTAACTTTCAAGTACACTCAAAAAATCAGAGGTAGTTCTCACATCTGGCTTAAGTGGTAAGACACTCGGATTTCACTTTGGCATTCTTTTTCTCTCTCTCGGTGTCAGAAATTGTACAGATTTCATCGAATAAAGATCCTTTTTTTAAAACAAGACTGATTCTCTCTGGCTCGAAGCATGTCATATATATATATATATATATATATATATATATATAAATAAATAAACATTGTTAGAATAATATTTTTCAACAAAATGTAACAGTTAAAGTTTAAATAACTTGTTTTTTTTAATTATTTCAAATTAGTTGGGTAGTATTTATTGAGTTTTAAAAAAGATTCATTAAGTAAAAACTACTCGCAATAAATTTTTCTTCTTAAAGAGGGGGAAGCAAAATTCTTTACAAATTGTATATAAATTATTAAGTTTCTTTTGAAAAATAATCAGGAAAAAATTTCTTTTCGAAAACTGTACCACTTTTAATTGAATTCAAATACTTTCAAAATAGATTATCTTGAATTTTAAAATAAAGAAAGTTATGAAAACTAAGTTAAAATAATTAAGCCTTACGATCTCCATTACCTTTCCAATTTAAATTAATGCATTTTAAGTGTTAATTAATTATTTAAAAAATCAAAATGGAATTGTAAAATACATTTAAAAAATTATACTACAAAAGAATTTAACAAAATCTTATACAAGCAAAGATAGGCATCTCGTACAATAACTTATAACTGATTCTAATATGTTTATTACATTATTCACACCTAATAGATCTACAAAATTTCAAAAAATTTATTTAAATAAAAATGAAAAAATAAGCTTACTACTCCTCTAAAAACTCATGAATGTGCCTGTGTGTGTTTCTGTTTAATTTAGAATCTCCATATAAATTAAATTATATAATGAGGATTAAATTTGATTTGTTTAGTAAATTCGCACGCGTGTAAGATAAATTAAGACTATTTTAGCGACGAACCTCGTAATTTTCTATCTCGATCAATAAATAAGTGTGGATTTCAAATTAATGGAATTGGTAAGTTTGATAATATTTTCCAAGCACTTATGTTCCGGGATAAAAGATTAAATTGCTCTGATATTTTATTATTCAAAATCTATAATAAAAATGAGATTAACTCTTATGTCCGTCTTAAATGATTAAATTTTTTATTATAAATTTTTATATACAAATAGTGGTGATATTAAGATGTAAAAGGTGCTTCAATTAAATTGAACTCACCGATTGTGATATTTTCTGACGATGTTAAAATAAACTGTGAAAACAAAATTATGAAACACTTTAAAGTTTTCGGGACAATCATGCTGCAATCTTCTTCGAAATTAAATTAATTAATTCAAGCCAAACACATGTAAACATAAATATCATTGTCAAATGCCTGTATCAGTTGAGATCAAAATAAACTTTCGCGCGAAAATAGTTTCTCCTCGGGAGAATTTGACCACAGAATTAAGAGTCACTAATGATCAAGTTTATTGTAATTCGATCAACTGTCCAATAGAAAGGGTTACAAGAATTGGCGATGCTATCACCACTTTGAATCATTTTGTGATCTATTACAAAAATCACGAATTTATTATATTATGGAATATTTACATCGAGTTAACGATAATATTTAGAACGTTAGAACTGAGCAATTAGGGAAAAAAGCAATGTAGTGGTTTTCTTGCAATAATTTAAAAATGGGGGAAATTTTATGCCCCAACTGACTTGGCGCAATTCTAGATATCGAAATTTACCATGAAAGAAGTTTATTTAAAAAAATTTACTTACACAAAATCTTTTTTTATGTATTTACTCCATGTTAGTTAAATATGTTTTTAGTAAAAAAATATTTTTAATAACATAATTTAAATATATTTTTAATAACATAGTTAAAATATGTTTTAATAACATAGTTAAAAATATGTTTTAATAACATACTTAAAATAAGTTAAAATTTGTTTTATATAGCATAGCATAAAAAAAAGGTTAATGCAACCATAAAATTAAATTAAAAGAAAAAAATTTTTAACGCATGCTAAAAAATAAATGTAGGTGATATATTAAAGAAGTGTTTCCATGGAAAATCTGTCATCTGATTTCTATATTCCCTGAATAATATTTAAGTAAACAAAAATCTAAGTACGTAGTCTTATCATATTTTCCTGAAAACTGAGTAGCAAGAAAAGAGAAAAAATGGGAAACTCGTGTCAACCTCAAAACATTTTACGATCTTTAAGAAGTTACTAATTGGTTTTGTATTGTAATACTTAAATTGACTTACTGATAATAAAAGAAATTAAATGATGAGTTGTAGATATTATTTGCTTGAGTTTGCAGGAAAAAGGTCTTGTTCTTTTCCCTACAATTGTTTAGTAATAAGTGAAAACCACATAGGTTAATGTTAAAATCCCAACAGACAGTTATCGAATTATTTAAACATTTAAAATTTGTCACAAAATGATTGTATTAGTGAAATAGCACTTGAGTTTTATATCATTCTTTTATATCTTCGTTCAAACTAATTGTGGGGCTGCGGTAGCCCAGTGGTCAAGGTATCGGATCATAGCAAGCATGTCATGAGTTCGAGCCCAGTACCACTAAAGACCCGCCTTGTAGGGCAGCGATTCACGTTAAATCTGTCGAGAGCTGAAACATCCTCCCGTTGGTGTGGTAGTTAGGAGAGGGGTGCCAGCTAAAGTGTCGTCCACGTCACTTGAACATTGTTCAGAATTACGTGGTCCGTCACCAAAAGTTCTCGTGTAGCTAGCTGACAGTGCGACGTTAATATTCACTCAAACTAATTGTTTTATTAGTTTGAGTTAAATATTTGAATAACTAGACTTTAGGGGCTATACCGGAGAAAAATTAAATCACTAAAACAAAATTTTGAAGGATAATAGAAAAAATAAGCATAAAGGACAAATTAAAGCAGTAACTTTTGTACAAAAATACATATAATTTCTTATTCAATAAATAACGTTTTTGTATCTTATACCAGTATCTATAAAAGAATCAAATATAATTGATATAAGGATCTTTAAAGAAATTGTGTGAAAAATCAAAGAACTGTTAAGTCAATAATATGTTTTTAAAATCATTTTTTTTTAGCCAATTCTTTTTTTTCAATATTTTTCCCTCTTAACTTTGCATTTAAAAATAAGTAACTTATAACAAACTGCATCTTGTACTATAGTATATTATTTTCATAAAAAAAACTACTTTTATCAGAATATGGTTAACAACTATGTTAGATATATTTCAACCACATATTTTTTGTATTTCACTTACAAGACTTTAATAATATATGTGTATCCTGATCACATTTGGAGAGAAAAAATGTTTGTTGATTGTATGAACTCATGTCTAATATTCTAATATGAATTTCTGCAAGGAATTATAATTAAAAATTTGAGATCATCTCTATATAATCACTCTAAGAAATCCCTTTATTTTTATGTAATACAATTATTAGGGGCTTTTATGTTAATGTTTTATGTTTAAGAATAATTTTTCTTACATTACTATTTGCTTTTATAATAATATTAGTAAACAATTAAACCATCTGTGTAATTTATCGGTCTTTCTAAATTTTTGGATCTAATGAAATTACTTTTATAAATTTCTCTAAGCAAAAGTCTTTCTAAGTAAAAAAATATAATATTAAACCAGTCATAAGAAGCCTTAAAAAGTTTACAAATGGTTGTCTTACGCTATTTAATTGAAAATAATTGTACACATTTTTAATTTTCAACAAAAAATTGTTCATGAAAAGCCTTTATGAATAAAAAAGTATTTAATTTAAATAAAAACAAGAGTTTCTAACAGTCATTAACTACAAATAAATAATGACCATTCTGGGAATTGCTTATAAAAATTACTAAATATGTATTTAGTATAATGCTTATATTAACTGCGCAAAATAATCACTTCTAAAACTATTTAGTTTAGAATCATTCTTTTAAAAAAATTTAAAACCTTATTTCTAACACCATATATTAATAAAGATAGGAACATAGTTTATTTATAAATCCCAAAACATTACATTTATCACTTTACTAAATAAACCCTGTACTTCAAAGCAATATATTTTTCAAAGAAAATTTTTTAATTCAGAGATAATACCTAAGCTACTGTATATGTATCGCATTACAATTAAAAATATTTACCCTATAACAATGATTACAAGGAAATAAATTGTTAAATATGCTCAATGACGTAAAAAGCGACTCGCCAATAAGGAGTTACCCGAATGAGACGAAATAGCGTATACTCATATCTTACGATAGTATGTTCAAAACTCTTGGCAGTTAATAACTGATTAAGGTATTCGACTACGTTCGGAACCGTGATTTTAAAAAAGCGCATAAATGGATAATTTTTATGATATTTAGTGTCACTCAGATTAGAATACATGCATAAAATTGTTTTAAGGACATTTTGACAAAAAAAATTTATTTAAGTATAATATTTTGGCAAAAAATTAACCTAGAATAACCTTTTTTCAAAATGTTCTCCTTTTGTGAAGAATGCTCCTATCATAATAATATTTTGCCTGTAAATAGCTCAGACCTTTCTACAGAGGCTCAACTAGAATTTTTGAAAAATTCACATTATTTTCAGAGTTACCACCAATTGAAATAATTATTGGCGTTTTTTTCTTAAAATTGCTCCCCTCTTTTATCGTAAAATATGAATAAACCCACTTCTAAGTTATATATTTCAAAAATTCTAGTTGAGCCTCTGTAGAGAGGTCTGAGCTATATGCAGGCAAAATATTATAATAGAACCATTTTTCACAAAAGGAGAACATTTGGGGGAAAATGATTATTCTAAGTTAATTTTTTGCCAAAATATTATACTTAAATAAATTTTTGTTAAAATGTCCTTAAAACAATTTTATGCATATATTCTAATCTAAGTGACACTAAATATGAAAATTATCCATTTATGCGCTTTTGCAAATCACGGTTCCGAACGTAGTCGGATACCTCAATTAGAGCTCCAGCACAATACAAAGGAGAATCTGGATGGTATATTAAACGGAGGGCATTCCAATACTGATGCATAACTTTTATCTGAATGTGACTCTGTCGACCCACGTGAACTGAATCAATTCCTTCAATCAAGCCCAGCCGGATAACAAACTTGGCCAACAGAAGTGGGCCAACGCATTGATGATTTTTTTTTTTTCATTTAGTTGTATTTCCAGAAAAAAACATTCATTTTATATGATACTTTTAGAGTTTTGTTTTCAATAAATCTACCAGTTTTTGTTCCATTCTAGTGAATCCCTCTTGGTGAGGCTCTTTTTACGTTATGTCGATGTGGTTTTGAGCTGATTATTAAATAAACAAAATAATAGTAGTTTATATAAGTTTAGGTTTTATCTTGATTCTATGTCTAGTTTATAAAAGAATATTTTAATTTAATTTTAGAACCTTTTTTGTGTGTGGTGAATGAAATCAACCAGTCATTCACAAAGATTTTTTTGAGGATTTTCTGTTGCGAACTAAAAATAATATGTTGAGCAGTATGATAAATATAGTATTGATACGTATCATATACAGTATTTAAGTACGTATTTAAAAATAAGGCACATACATCATGTGACAAATCTATACGGAACTTTATCACTAACCTTCTGAGACGTTTTTCTTTAGGGAAAAAAATTTCATTCCCCGCCTATTTCCAATCAGCTCCAAAAAGAGGACAGGGATTCCTTATTATGCAGATTAGATAAAGTATTTAAGTCAAACGTAATAGTAAAGTGAGAGGCAGTAGGAGAGGGAGATTGAAGCAGGAAGTTGTAATAGTGAAGTTAGAGATTTATTATTGAAGATTTCTAGGTGGATAAATTAGGCACAGGAAGAGCTGAGATTCAGTGTGGTAAATATTGATTTATAATTAAAGGCTCATTAAAGTTTTATATTAGGAGTGAGATTAAAGTTAAATGTTCAGTAAGAACATTATTGAATATAATTCTGGGATCTCTTATTGCGGTAATCTCTGCGTGATCGATATTCTAATTGTTAATTAATTGGATAATTAAATATTTAAGTTAATATAAAGGAAAGTCCCTTTTAAACCTCATTAAGCTATTTTGATTCATTTGTTATTAAAAGTCTTTGATTCTATTTGGGAAAGATAACCAAATAAAGAAAGTTATTTACAAAAATGGCTACTGGTTCTTTGACTCAAAATTATTCTCGTTCTCAAAGTGAGATCCAAGGGGATCTTCACAATCATATAAACAGAAATAATTATCAAAGTGTGACGATTTAATTAATTAAAATATTTTAGCAAACTCAAAATCACATTGATGTACTTGGGTTATTTTTTTTATAAAAAAATAATATGTGTTTCTTTATATCATGTTGCATCTATGCAATTTTTTGTTTTACATAACATTTGTGACTCCATTGCTCTAACTAGTGCTTATAATACACAGCATTTCTAATATTTCTGTTGGAAGGAATTTTTCCTTACAGATTATAGTTAATTGAAAGATTGCAAATTCTACCAAATTTTGAGCTTAAGAATCTTGAAGATGAAAACAAAAGGATATAATAAACTCAAATAAAAAAATGATTTTATTAATTTGTTTTAAATTTAATATTAGCGTATGTATTGCAACTAATGCTAGTGTATGCGTATTATAATATTGGTGTATTCATTGTATCTTGCATGCATTTCTAAATTAAGTGCACTAAACATTTTACATGAAGTGAATTTTTTACTCGCACAAAATAACTTTAATTTATCGTGTTTTTACATTCAGTAACGTATGGCATAGTTAAATGTTGTATTCATTAAACAATATTTACTTTAAATTCTTCATGCGATGCATTAATACTTCTGAGGCTTTAAAACACACTAACATTTCATAAGCATGTTATTAGAACATACTTTTAAAATGAATAATCGTTGTATATGCTTAAATATAGCGTGACTAACATTAATTTCCTATCTACTTTTTTTTCATAAATTTGTTTTTTCTTTTTGCAGTTAATCTTTACTATGGTTTTTTAAAGGCATTATATTTTTGTTAGCAATCATGTGAAAATATCATTCCACATTTCATTTTTCTCTTTCTGTAATGAATTACCTTTTGTATGTATAGTACTTTCTTCGAGCTCTCATAACTTTACACGCTCAACTTAAATATTTTCTCTGCGTGTGTCTCTCTGACATACAATCCAAAAACTCCAAATTTGGCGACGATCAGATAAAAAAATGGCAGCCAAAAATCTCAGCTTCTCTTTCAAAATATGCCAACATACTAAACATTCAAATGAATCGTGTCGCTCTGGTAACAAGGGGAAACATATCAAGCGTGTTATGGAAGTTGATATTCACCAAAAGCTAGATTATTCAATACATAACTTTGCTCTTCTTTTTTATGTTTAACTGCTTCTTACAAAGTCAAAGACCATTTATTCTCGTGCTATTGACATAGTAATATAAACATACCTTTAGCGCTTTTCATTGCATCTCATTGGCTGTTTTTCGAATTTCATCCTGCTGATTTTAGCTAATATTTAGATTGTAAAAACTCACTTTTTCTTTTTAGAAAGTTATGCAATTATTCTAGAAAGTTCCGATAGACTTGTTTTCTCAATTCTCATTTTATTTTAGATATGAATATTGATAGGTTAGTTTTCACATATATTTTCACCCAGTCTTATAACTTATTTTGCAGCATACTTTTATTTTTGTTAAACATTCATTTTTTAATAATTTTAATTTCTCATTTCATCTTTTCCTCCTAAAAACATACGAGTTCAATGTTTATAACTTATAGACATCTGATAAATGCAAAAATATGGCGCCATCTTTTGAAAGAAAATTATTTCTCTTGATCTCCATCTAAGTAATTCTACTTATTTGGCTAAAAAAGAAAAAAATTACAGAATTCTCAAGAAATCCCACTGATTAACTAACAAAAAGTTATGTTCGGGGTAATGGTACATCATTGTTAGGTAACATTTGTTGCAATAAAAAGGTATACAATCTGAAATAAAACACCATTATGTTTTATTTATTTACCTTTTGACTGAGGAGATGTGTAAGGCTTTAGTGTGTACTCTCACATTTCTATTCAAAAAATTCTGCCAGAATGTCATTTAAGTTATCTGAAGGTCAAATGTATTCTGTTCATTGAACAAATGGCTAGAATGCCCTCTATTTTGATCGTGATAGCATTAATTTAATATATCTCATCGCAGTGGATCCTTCAAAATATTTCAGAGGGTGAATTTCAAATTCAGGATATGGAGCAAAATTAACCGGTTATTTTTAATTTCTATTGATATTAGGCGTTCCTCAAGCTACGTATTATTTTTGTAAGATGGGAGGAGGGTGAGGGTAAAGAGCAAAAACAACGGATATTTAATCTATCAAAAAGTTTAGAGCTATAAAATATCTTAAAAACTGTAAATTTCTTTGCGCAGTAAATAAATTTAAATTATGGAATGAAACACAGATGTAACTTAAAATAATACTTTTATTTTAAGTTTATTTATTAATATTTTAAATCCTCGCATTTTCTTTGATGATTTCCTTTTTACATTTTAAAGCAGAGGTTCTTAAATTCTCGATTGCCATGGCTCCCCTTTATGTATCTGCCTGACATCGTTGACCCCCAAGACCTTGAACACCCTTCCCAGATTCCCAACTCATGGCTAAATGATGGCAATTTAGTGATATAGTCTATGAGGGCAGATCTTTCAATTTTTCCAGAAGGCCTTTCAGAGTCTACAAAACAGGGAAATCAACAATGAATGAGAGACCTTTGCAGACCCCTAGAAAAGCTCTAGGAACCCCCAGGGGTCCAAGGATTGCAGTTTAAGAGCAACTGTTTTATAGCATTATCATTTTAGATTACTGTACTGAACGTTGTTCATGAATTTTTTCGCAGCCAAAAGTGGAAGACTTGAAATTAGAAATTAAAAAAGAATCCCCTCATTTGTTACCAAATTTTGTAATTATTTTATGATCTATATATTTTTTGCTTTGAGATATGAAAAAAGTTGTGCCAAGTATGATAGTTTTCCTGATGCATTAAACAAATGCGAAAGTGATAATGAATACTTTACTTCTGTGCTTTCATCAAAAATATTTTACTATGCGTTAATAAATAATGTTTTATATCACTTATATTGGCAATCTGTTTCATTAAATTAAAACAATATTTCAAACTTTTATTACACCACTTATCAATTATTATCAACGAAATATAATGAAATTCTTAGCACATTAGTACTTAGTTACGTTGATTGAGAATTAATAAGCAAAAAAAATTATTTTTTACTCTTTATTATTTAATGCAACACATGTATACTTTCATTGCGAAATATTTTTTTTATCGTCTACATATACATTCTAAACAAAAAGAGGGAAATACTACAGTCCAAAAAAAAAATGTGTAAGGTCTCTCAATCAATCATACATTGTTTTAATGGAAAACAGGATTAAAAAAATTATTGGTTTTAAGAAATTTTTATCACAAAAATAACTTAAACATTTCTACGAAAGCCTATTTTCTCATCTAGAATTATCTATAACAGAAAAAGAAAAAAATGCAAAAAATTTGTAGACAAATGTTACTTAAGACCAGAAAGAAAAATTACGAAATGAAATAAATAACTATTAGGTCTATGTTTTCAAATTGTGTACTTGACTAGACGACATCATAAATAGGAAAAAAATCCTGTCGTAATTTAAATAAGTGGTCTGTGTGAGTGGAAGAAAAACGTTGCGTGTTTAGTGTATAGACGACGCAATTTCAGAATAGAAACGCTTTACATATGAATTTCGTTTTTATTTTTGGTGATACGAAAACAAAGTAGGAAAATAACGCAAATAAAAATTGTCTGGAAAGAAATTGTGCTGAAATAAAAAAAAAATTCAACCTTCATATTCATTTTTTTTCTTCGTAAAATGTGTTGTTGGCAACTTGTCAGAAAATTTTTGTATCTAAAGAAATCCAAAATTTCTTCACCATCTCAAAGATTTCTCTGAGAATTAAAAAAAGTATATCAGTTAATAAAAATGAACTTTTTTGTGTGTGTGTTTTCTAGACGAATAAGTACTATAATTAATTCTAACTGATGTTTTAAGCTACGAAAACGCTTTTATATATATAAATAAAGTAATTAATATATTATTTTTTTTCTTCAAATGGGGCTGTGTGGTTTGGTAATTAACATTGCAGATCTATAACATATCCCGGACACTCTAAGGATTTTTAACATGCCGCATAATAATACGATATGGATGCTGTCGATTTTTTTAAAAATATTATATAAGATATTATAAAAACTCTTTATCCTGTACTTATTTCTCACAGGTGTGTTGAATACATGCATGCGATATATTTATAACTCACTGAAATCATATCACTAGCTTTTATAGACAGAAAGTTTTAGTTATTATAAATACCAAACCATTTCAGGACATTAACTGTGCTTCGCCTACGCAAAATATTTTACTTATATAGTTACATAACTCAAAACATTCATCCACAGAATTTTCTTTATTTTACGTGTAATTATGGCATAATTATGTAAAATTAAACCGTAAAACTGGTGTAGCCTTATAGAAAAATTTCAAGAACTAAATGATATTTCGAAAATAATTTTTTGTAAACTAGATTTGAAAATCAAAGACAACTATATGAGTTCCAAATGAAAGAATCTTGGTGAAACCCTCTCAATAGCTTTAGAATAAAATAAGTTTAGCATTGAAAGATTTCAAATCATTTTGAAAAAATTATCTAGGAAAGAAGACTGTTGTTTTGAATTATATTATACTTCCTAATGATGAATAATTCTTATCATCGTTATAGCTGATAAGTCGCCCATCCGGTAAAGTGGTAAGCGACGTTGACTGCTGTGCCGTAGGGCCTAGGTTTGAATCCCGGAGAAGACATGGATGTTTGTAAATGCATAGTGACTTCGCGGCATGGGGGGTACTCTAAAACAGCCGTCGAGCCACAAATCCTCTCGTGAGGTGGGAGGCCCCTGACCTTTCTTCAGGGTGTTCTCCCTCAAAATTGGGGTGGAACCGAGCTTAATCGTACTGTCACCTGTATGATGCTCAAGGCTACGGCTAACAACAGGCGTACATCTAGCCCCTTGTCATGGTGAATTTCATGGGCGTCGATCTGACTTCATCAGACAGGTGGCATTAGCAACAACAACAACATAGCTGATAAGCAAATTTGACTTGGAAGTGCTGAAACCTTGATAATTTCTAGCCTCACGGATCTTTCAAGACAATTTACGTAATCTTATCCTATTCTCTCTCAGCTTTTTACTTATAATGCTTAAAATTGCTTTTGTTTTTCTTCTCAAGGTGAGTCTTAAAAATGTGTTTTTGTTATTAAAAGAACTCTTTTAGTTCGCATTGCGTTTCTTGTACGTTTGATTTTTTTCAAGTAAGCTAAATACTTTGACATAAAGTCTTCGTATTACTGAATTTTCTTTCCATGGGTATTTTAATTAGTTTTGCTCAATTAAAATCTGAGCCTCAAAACTTATAACAATATTTTTTAAAGCTGAATTATTTTCAAAAGGAAAAACTGTCATTATCTGAAAATGGTGTAACTTATTGTATCGTTAAAACAATATGGCAACTTGTGCTATTATACTTGGATGTGTTGCAGCAATGAAAATAACTTAAGAAAATCTTCCTTCCTTAACATGAACAAAAATATGTCCAACATTTGGGGGAAGTAATGTCTAAATTCAACATATAAAATAAATGAATAGAAAACAATAAAGAAATTGATATACAGTAGAACCTGTTTCTGTGCGGTCTTTTTTATGCGATTTTATTTTTGTGCTATCTTTTTTCATGCAGTGTATAAATTTCAATGGCTTTGGCTCTACTGTAATGTTTTCTATCTATTTACCAGTAGGGTAACGGAGAATGTTAGGACCCCCTGAAAGTCAGGTTTTGCCTTTAATTTTTTATAAATTGGGTAAATACTTATTTAGCGTAAGTCAGGCCTTGGGCTCCTAGAGTCCCCCCACCCGTGATGCGGAGGTGTACGTTACGCCACTGAAATGTAGACACTTCAAGACGCTCTGTTCATTTGTTATAAACAGTCTCCCGACAATGCGCATTCAGTTGCTTTCTCTCAACGCTCCAGTAGCCCACGCTTGATTGAAGACGAAACTTTCAGACAGTGACATTATCAATAATTTAATAGCTTATAAAGACGGACAAAAGGAATCGGATTCTTTAAAAGCGGATAAAATATGCAGGGATCCAGCTTTCCAACAAATTGGAAAAGCATTTTCTTAAAATAGATATCAATTCCGAAAGGAGTATAAAATTCCAAAAAGGGCTTCAATCATGTATATCTGTTTATCGTGACATATTTACAAGCAACAGACTACCCTACCTTTGTCATAAAAACTTAACCCTTACTTTGTGTTGCCAATAAATAAATCAATTGAAATTGTACCTTCAAATGACGAAAGCGATTTTGAACTTATTCATTACAGGGCTTTGGATTACGATGAGTAGCAATAAATTAAGTAGGTGCATTTTGAAAACTTATCCGTGTATACAATGAGAAACTATGTTTTCAAAATGTTTCCATGTGTAATATTTAATTATTTATTTTGTTATGGAAGTACTCTTACATAAGTTTCGTAAATAATTGGCATATTTTATAAATGCTACTTTTTGTGTGCGGTCCCTATCCACCGCATAAAAAAAATTCTGTGGTATTTCCACGAATTAGTTTGTTTTATGTAAGAATTTATGAAATTTTTGAATATTTTTTGTGCGTTTATTTTTATGCGGTTCCTATCTACCGCACAAAAACAAGTTCAACTGTTCATCGAAATGAATGATAAACAAAGAAAAACTTTAACATTTCCTGATAGATATTAAAATATAGTAGAATCCCGAAAACTCGGTACTCGATAACCTATCAGTCCGAATAACTTGGTCACATCCTTGCGAGTCGAAAACCCCGCGTGCAGCAAAATGCAGAGGGCAGTACGGAAGAAAACTGGACGTAACGCATTTCTTTAAAAACAATAGCCAAATTTTGCTAAGTGGGCTACTTAATTCTCATGATAGATAGCTTTATGCATTCATAAAGCATTTTTCTGTGGTGTGATCAGGTAAATTACTGTATACTATGTATTCATTTTATTTTTCTCTTTGCCTTCATAAAGTATTTACTTTTCCTTTGTTTAAGGGTAACTGAACAGTTCATTTTCTGTTGTATTCTCAAGCAAGCAATACATATAAGTGCAGTGTAATATTTTCTGAGAAACCAGTCGTATTATTCTTTCTTAAGGATCTCAGGGGTGTTAAATTTCTCTAGAGTTCTGAAAATATAAACAATTTTCAAACAGGTATAATTATTTTAAATTTAAATTAAATGATTCGAATCTTTTACACATTATTTATAAAAGAATGGGGCTTCAGAAAAGTATAAAATTATTAAAATATAATAATAATTTTAAAAGTCATAAGCATGTGAAAATTCTATAATAAATATTAAGTATTTTTTGCGTTGCGCACTCTATTTTCTAAAATAGTAGCCTCTGATGTATAAAACTTTGTAGAATTATAAAATGCATCATACTCTTTAAACCCTATTTAATTTTAGTTTTATATATCTTTTGTATTTCAAAATATTTGTAAAATATTGCAATATTTTGAATATTTTTTAAAAATTTATTTTCTATTTATTAAAATATAAAAGTTATTATTCTATTTATATAAAAAATAGCTACTGTGTAATAAGAATACATTTAACTTTATAAATCAACTTATAGCTAGTAATTAAAGCTACTATTTAAGAAAATAGCATACGTGACGTAAAACTTAATAAATATTTTTTATAGAAAATTTTATTATTTTCATATGCTTATAATTTTTAAAATTATGATTATATTTTAAACACTTTATACTTTTCTGAAGCCCCATTTATTTATAAATAATGTGTAAAAGACTAGAATTATTTAATTTAAATTTAAAATAATTATACTTGTTTGAAAATTGTTTATATTTTCAGACCTCTAGAGAAATTTAACACCCCTGAGACCTCTTAATCGCATTCTCAATAACCATCTTCTCAAACTTCACCACCCGTCGTCGGCCCACATTACGTCAAGTTTTCAGGACTCTGCCATACTAGAATTTACGATGTCATAATAAGAATTTCAAAAAAAAAAAAAAAAAATGATGAAGTGTGTATGTGTGTGTGTGTGCGCGCGCATGTGTGTGTTATATTAAAAAAAAACACGAAAAGTGTTAAGACAACCAGTTTTTTTATGACTTTACTGTAGTACCTAAAAATACATCTAATAGTATGTATTTGAAGTTTCAATGGTCTGTCGTATGTGAAATGATCTATTTATTATTAAAAGCAAATGCATTAATTCTAAACATTCCTCAAAACAAATACAGAGAGAACATGGTTCTTTATTTAAAACACGAATTAATATCACTTACTCTAGTCAAAAAAGGAATCAATTTTGTTGAAATTGATAAATGGGTTTTAGAATTATAATTTACGAAACTTTTTCCTGAAGTAATGCAAACCCGATTTTGCAAACGTATTCAGTTCATTAATTCCCTAATATATATATATATATATATATATATATATATATATATATATATATATATATATATATATATATATCGATTTCACATAAAACTTTATGATATCGATTTTTATTTTATGTAGTACGATAAATTTGCATGTGTGGGCTTTAAAATCTTCAAAAAGCAAGCCAAGTTGTTTTGTATGTTAATTGGTTTTTAAATAAATTTGCGTGCATGCATACAACCGATATACCTAAGAAATAATATTTCAAAAATATGAGTAATTTTATGCTACCACGACATCAGAAAGCAAGTATAACTCGCGTGTGTGTTAAAGGATTCTTCCTATCTTTCCCATTTATCAAATAAAGGAAATCTAATCAGTCTTTTCGGGAATTTCTCTTTCCAGCTGATTTCCTTTTTACTGTATTTAAAAAAGAGTTATTCCTTTTCTTTTAAACGTAGCAAATATGTTATCACAATGCTTTGAATCTGAATACAAAATTTACGATGTGATTAATATCTCAAGACTCCATCAAAACCATATTTCGCATTCAAAATGACTACGTTTATATACAAAGTGTCCCTGAACCATTGGGATAAACTTTAAGGGGAGATAGAGGACATCACAAGGATTCAGATTTTCACAGCAACCCATGGTCGGAAACCTCTTCATTCGGCACTATGTAATGTTGTTCAAAAAAGCATCTAAGAAAACAGACCTGCATTACTGTAATCATTTGAGCTGTCAACGCTCGTAGATGATTATGGAACGTTTTACAAACACCGAGCTGGCAGATATGCACCATATTTATGGATTGGAAGAAAGAAATACACGAGCGCAGCAGAAAGATTGTATCGCGAAAGGTACCTACAGAGATATTTCCTTAACCACCTGAAGTTTGCAAATTTGCATCACAATTTTGAATTCTTGCTTTGTTTTTCGTATATTTCTCGTAAACTATGGATTGTACAAATATAGTCCTTTGAGCATTTTTCCCCAATAAGAAATATATCTGTGCAGAGTTAGGGCACTATTTTTGGGACACCGTGTATATATCGAGATGCGGAAGTTTGCAAATTTGCTTCACAATTTTGTACCCTTATTTTGTTTTTCGTATTTTTCTCGTAAACTGTGGATCGTACAGATACAGTTCTTTGGGCATTTTTGTTTGTTTTCCCAATAAGGAATATATCTCTGCAGAGTTTGGGCACTATTTTTGGGACACCGTGTATATAGCAAGATGCGGTAACCTACTCTCCCAAACGTATAGCAACTAGCAATGATGACATCGTACCCTTATTGCTAGTTGCTATACTTTTGGGAGAGTAGGTACGAGCAACTAGCAAAGACTGGGGTAAAAGTACCTAATAATTGGTCCGTGCACAATGAAACATTCCTTTCAACCTAATAGTATAAGACTTAGCAAAATGTATGTCTGCATGCCTGTGAATAAATAGTGATAAGAGACTGGACTGCCCCCTTTTTATTGGTAATTTCTATATGTGTCCCCTTGACCAGATGTCGATACATTCTTTCGAAAAGGGACTGTCAAGGGATTGTCGCTCCCCTGTTGGTGTCGAAATACCCATAAATTTTATAAAATGTAATTCTGCGCGATTGGAAATATCCAAAGAGAGAATCAGCTTGGAAGACAGTAGTGAGTCCTGCCACAGAATTTTCAGGTGATTCGGTTCACTATTTAAAGAGACGCGCGCCACAATTTCGAGAGATACTTTTATCCCCTAAAATTTCCAGAATTACAATGTAGAAGTGCGAAAGCAGTAACCCCTTAGACACCAGCCGACCATGAGTTCTCCTCCAGTCCTCCTCCCTTCTTAAAGCTAAGTTTTTTTTATTGTTTTCTTTTATTATGAATGTAATATTTAACTGTGCAATAATAAATTTAATTATAACATATAATAGATCGTCTAATCTTTCTGTAGTTAATATACACTCATGTCCATAAATTAAGGATAATGAAGTTCAGGCAAAGAAAGAGATAAAAGCAAAACACATTTGACTTATTTGTAAAGTCTATTTATTAAACAACAGGTAAAAAGCAAAAAAGATGCTATATGTTTGACATAATTAATAAAAATTGCGATTTTTACTCCCTGAAGCAAATTTCAAAAAATAACCTATAGACAAAAAACAGTATAACATGGTTAGTATGATGGTTAATAAGGAGTATGTCTCCCGGACGATGCAATACAGGCCTTACAACGCCTAGGCATGCTGAGTATCAAATTATAAATCTGATCTTGGAGAATATTACACCACTCATCAAGCAATGCCCTCCGTAGTTCCGGCAGACAGGTGGGAGGGGGTTGACGGGCTGCAATTCGTCGGCCAAGCATATCCCACACATGCTCTATTGGATTCAAGTCCGGTGAGTATGCTGGCCAATCCATACGGGTGATATTCTCCGATTGAAGGCATTCGTCTACAATGTTTGCACGGTGAGGACGAGCATTGTCATCCATAAACTGAAATTCAGCACCCATGGCGCCCCAAAACAAACGTACATGTTGTTCCAAAATGACATCCCGATAGACGTGGCCTGTCATCGTTACACTCTGAACATGCAGGACAATTCTGGAACCAAGAATAATTCCTCCCCAAACGAGTCATCCAGCACCACCGTAACGGTGTCGGTCAATGGTGTTCTCTTGGTGGTAACGGGTACCTGGCGCTCTCCATATTAAAGTCCGGCGAGAATCAGACTGCAAACTAAACCTGGACTCATCGGAAAACATCACACAAGACCACTGTTGTGGTGTCCACAATGCATGCTCTCTACTCCAGGTTAATCGCAGGTGACCGTGAGTTGCGGTAAGTGGAACACATCTGACAGGCCTACGAGCATATAGACCAATGTGCCCTAAGCGTCTGTACACGGTCTGCCTTGAAACTGTCGTACCGGTAGCTGAAGAGAGCTAACGAGACAGGTCTGATGCTGTGCTCGGTCTGTTTCTTTTGGCAGTAACTGCCAAATATACCGGTCCTCATTCGGCGTTGTAATTCGGTGGCGACCTGTGCTGTAACATCTACTCACATTACCATCATCTTGGAATCGTTGCCAAAGCCTGGAGATGACACTCTGGGTGATTCCAAGTTCCTCGGATACTTCCAGCTGGGTACGTCTATATTCCAGTCGTCCAATAACTCTACTACGTAAAAATCATCCAAATGCTTCCTTTGTGCCATAAGTATGCGGTTATTGCACTGGAAGGCTTTTAAAGCTCTTCTGAACAATTTTACTTCTTTGCCACCATTTCTTATATACCCTTCTCTTACACTCTCGTCATTTTGACATACTATCCGCGCCATCTGGTGGTTTTCTGTAATTTGCATATTCTTTTTCAAGATGTGCGTGATAATTCTACAGGTGAAATTTTTATTTGAGAGTTCAATTTCTGTGTGATTCTGAATTATCCTTAATGTATGGATATGAGTGTAGTTGATTTAACATTGGCCATGATGCGAACTAAGTAAAATTGATCTTAGGTTTATTTAGGTTGAGAATTTAATGCTAAGGGCATCGCATCATTTGGTGTCGTGACCAGGATTTGAGAATTTTTTTCTTTTATCTTCCACGCATGATTTTGGGATAATTTTGGCCACCGCTAATATTTTATGTTCAAATGTATAAGAATTTTAAGACTTTTCTTAAATGCCACCTACTTGAACTTAAGCGTTTCAATTCTAATTTCAGTGTTTTCATTCTAAAGATATAATTCATATGTTTGTTTTCTTTCTTGTTCGTCATTAAAAATATTATGTATTGTTCTCATTTATTTGATTGTAGTTATATCCGATAATGCTGGATTCTCCTCTTCTGTAAGAGTGTCAATTTTTTTCTCACTTTACGTAACTTGAGTTAATTTCCAATTTCATTTGAGATTCGCTAGATTTACATATACTTGGCACAATGCCTCGATCGTGACAAACCGACCCTGTTCTATCGCAAACTACACTGCTGGCTACCGTAAATGCAACACCAAGAAAGACAAGAGATAGCACAACAAAATTTATTTTGTAGATAACATGTTGACCAAGTATCAAATGATTAAATTTATAGACTTCTGTGAAGTGTGGTTCCTGCCAGAATCAGTAGCCAGAATAGCCGCCATTGTTGGAGATCACCACTACCACACGCCTCGGCATTTATTCAAAGAGACTTTGTATGTGTTCTTGGGGTACAGCAGACCAAGAAGCTTCCACACGTTGCCAAAGTTGATCTGGTGTGTGGCAGCTGGGGGTGTAATCTGGGTCAATCGTTGAGTAACCTTGAACCACATGTTTTCTATCGGCGAAAGATCCGGAGAGCGAGCCGGCCAGGGAAGCAATTCAATCTGGGAATTGACGAAGAACCTTTGGACAATGCGTGCCACGTGTGGTCACGCATTATCCTGTTGAAATATGGCTGTCGCCATGCCCTGAAGGTAAGGAAGGACAACTAGCCCCAACACCTCGGAGATTTAGTGCTGGTTGTTTAAAGTACCGGCAATGCGTACTAGAGGATTGCGAGGGTGATATCCAATACCGCCCCATACCATAATACCCGATGCAGGACCAGTGTGGCGGTGCATAATGGTGCTGTTCAGCATCCTCTCTCCACGGTGTCTCCAGACTCGAATCCGACCATCGTGGTGTTGCAGACAGATGCGTGATTCGTCAGTAAAGACAGCTTCATTCCATTCTGTCACCCACATCCTTCTTTCATCGCACCATTGACGGCAGAAACGTCTATGGTTCTGCGTCAAGGGTAGACCTAGCAATGGACGTCTTGCGGACAAACCACTCTGCTGTAAACGGCGTCGAATGGTAAACGCAGATACTGAATGATGCGTTACAGATTCAATGTGCTGTGCTACGGTTCGTGATGTGACTGAGCGACCAATCACTGTCATGCGCACAATTTGCCTGTCCTCACGTGAAGTGGTGCACTGAGGTGGATGCGATCGACCACGTCGCTCCGTCGTACCCTCCTGCATCCAACGGTCACATATCCGCATTACGTTTGTTTGGTTTCGTCCAACACGACTACTGATTTCCCTGAAAGATAAGCCACAATCTCTGTAGACCACTATTCTTCCTCTGTGGAACTCGGATACTTGATCAAAAGCTGATTGCTGTTTTCTACGAGACATAACTGATCGTTTTTTGAAAAAACCACAAAAAAAACACAATTGCTGAACTTGAAATCGTCGAAATCTCCAAGCCTTAAATAGCTCTTTGAGGTGGCGCCACAGGCGCGCGTGATGTGTATCTGCGCTGAAATTCTAATCATTTGCATACCTCACCTCCATTAACGCATGTTGTAAATTTCATGTTATTTGCATGCTTCCTTCAGAGTGTTGTATTTACTGTGGCCTGAGTGTACTTCCGATAAGTTTAATCTTACTGATTTAATTCCTCACTATGCGGGTAATGAGAGTATGACCATCCGAAAATTCTTAAATAAAATTAATAAAGTCGCTTTATTGGGCAAGTGGTCTGAGTCTGAAAAAAATGCCATTTTGAAACTTAAATTGTCGGGGGTTACCGAAGAGTTTATTACGTCTCGGACCCAGTTAATTACTATATAACCAATTTTGATTATTTGTCACAAATTCTTCTTAAGAGATTTGAACGTACGGTCCCATTATCGACGCGTTTGCAATTATTCTCAGCTTGTCAGCAGTGTAACGCAGAAATTGTTCAGGATTTCGCTACGCTAATTAAAAAATTGGGCCATCAAGTTTTCGAATCTACTAGCAATTTCATGTTTATGGCATTAAGACAAGCGAATGACCAACTTTTGCAGTCATGTTTTCTTAGTGGATTAAAAAATGATAGTCCGAAATATGTTTTAGCTAGGGACCCTGATAGTTTTGAGGATTCAATTTCGGTGGCGTTAGTGGAGGAACAACACCAGAAATTAAGCAAGATAGCGACTAATGATTGATTGGGGGTATCAGATAATAATACAGATCCCGCAATTATCTCCGCACTTACATAACGAATACAAGATCTCACACTCAGAGTCGGAAAATTACAGGAAGCCAATTTGTCGGTAAACGCCTATCAATCCCGGAGAAATATCCAACAGTGACAATCCCTTGACAGTCTCTTTTCGAACGAATGTAACGACATCCGGTCAAGGGGGCACATATAGAAATTACCAATAAAAACAGGGCCATCCAGACTCTTATCAATAGTTCAAATCGTATGCCCAAAAAGTCATCAACAAGCTAATCTTTAAATTCAGTGTCAAGAAGTTCAAGGATAAATTTTATCAAGTATTTTCCTTAAAAAATTATATTAGAATGTGACGGATCTATACGCGTTTTTAAAATTAATCCTCTTGGGGAATCTTTGGGCTATCAATCCGCGTTATTCACAACTAACCCTTTGGAAGAAGAGAATCGTGATATTTAAATTAACTTATTATGTATAGTTGAGGTTTTCTAGCTTGAGAGGGAGTAGGAGGAAGATATACTCAAGTCAGGTGAGCTTGCTACTTAAGGTATAATATTAGAATTATAGTGATTTGATTCTTATTAGGAGGAAACTTTAAAGTGACGATTGTTCGCTAGGGTTGATTTGGTATTAGATTAAATCGGATGATAGGTTTGATCCTTTATTAAGGTAAGGATCCAGTTTGATAGTCTCCTAATCATTCGCGTTTTACCGTCTTTGTTCCCCTTTCGAGGTTATTATTGAAACATTCTCTTACTATTATTAGTTGAAATTCTGTCTGTTCTTTGTGTGCTAAATAAATAGATTAAATGGATCATGTCGAGTATTTCTTCCCTTCTCCAACACATCTAGGTGCCCGAGAGAGAGGTCCGAGCCTCTTACAGAATTACTCACTGCAAAATAATACCAATAAAAATTTCTGATATACAATCGGATCCCTATTTAACAAATTCATTGGGACCGAACATTTTGCTCATTGACTTCAGATTATTCATTATATCGGTGTCCAAAAAGAAATATTATTTTTTTACACTTACCCTTTAGAAACTCTGTAATAAGCAACTACACAAACAATATCAACAGTTAGAAATTGTAACTTCCCTGAGAACGTTGATGCTTGAGGGTTCAAGGAAAGATCAGCCATAGTAATTTAAACATAATTTTATAATTACTTTGACTTAATCACTTTAACAATTTAAGGGAGAGAATGCACTAAAACATTAAACCCGGGAGAGCAATCAATTAGGATTAATTTAATTATCATACAAATTAACTCACTTTTCTTATTATTGGAGCACTCTTGATTCCCTTACTTAGAATCTCTTTAGATGACTCGCTTAACTCTACAACCTCCGGTCGTAATCTTATTCACGCTTCAATTTCTGATTTCAACCATCAACCATCATCGTCTACTCGATGTAAACACTTAAATAGAACATCTCATTTGCATAAATCTCGTCTTCTTCACCGAGAAAGATTTTCAACTTAACTCACAGTTAAAAAGATCAATTTTACCCAAGAGGATTAATGGAAAAGTCGCGGGTAGACCCTCTACAAAATTAAGCACTTTTTAATCAGCTAAGAGCACTTTTAGTGAATTACTACGCACCATTTAATTGAAAATTTCAAATTTTGACTAATTTTGAAAATCTTTTTGATACCTGATTCGAGAGAGTCCTTTGTTCGACTCTGTGCAGAGAAGAAGATACTGCGTCCTTCACATCCTACTCTATCAGATATGTCTTCACATTTTCCAAAAATGTAAATTATTAGAACATGTAACAGTTTTGATAAGTTTCATTATCGATTTCTCCATCAGAATCGCTATTCATCGGCCCAGACAAATCAACAATTTCCTGAACTTCAGTTGCACAGATAGGCAGTCCGTCATCAAATGTAACAATCGTTAAAATTTTAAAATATCCCTTGTGTTGTGGGATGAGATAAGAAAGGAATTTCCTGTTCTATTCAAAACTCACATAATAGGTTGCTCTCATGACTCATCTGCATCTGTAAAGTCTTATAATGGTCTACACCCTTTCTCGGAAAAATCTGCTACTCACAAGAAAAATCATTTTTTTCTGTTTCGGACAAAAAATATCATTTGAAAGAAAAATTCAGTTTTTTTTCTAATGCAAACAAATAAAAAAAATTGTTTCAGCTGTTGAAATAATTCGTAAATTCGAGGCTTCTTATTTGATAAATAGGGGGTTTTGTCTTCATTTTAATTGGGGAAATAAAAAAAATCATTAAATCGTGAAATTCGTTAATTAGGGGTTAGTTAAATCGAGGTCCGAAGATATTTCATTTGTCATGAATTCAAATATCACGAATGAAATTTAGTTTCATTTTCATCAGCCCCCTCCCCTTTTGCAACTGATAATTCAACAGTATAATTAATGTACGCCTAGTGATTCAAAAGATTTTCAAATAGTGGATTTTAGTAAATAACATTCTCTTTTTTTTTTATGACAATCGGATGTATTCAGAGGGCTTCGTTTCTCTCATGATATGAAAGTGTGTTAAGAAATTCAAAAGTGATTAAGGTCCCAAACTAAAAATTTCAAACTGCCAGACTTTGCTTTGTAAAAATACTATCTGAATTTAAAAAATATAGCAGTCCAGATGAAAGGATTAAAAAAATTATGAAACAAAATAATAAAATTATATTTTGAATAATTAGATGGAAAAAGAGCTGCAGCATACCAATTCCAAATAAATGTACCTAAATTCCAGTAGCTCTTAGTTTTAAAACTTTCTAAACATATAAATCATAGCAATTTATTTGAGGATAACCTTGCTTTATCAAAATATCACAGCGTAGACTGGAATTCTAAGCAAACTGTTGTCAAATCAACAAAACTAAAATTTTGATATTCAAAGGAAAAATTTTTTAAATTTTGGTATTCGAATAAATATTCTGAAGAAGTAATTCGAATAACAATTCTAAGAATAATTCTGTCTGAAAGAGCAAAATAATGGACCGATACAGCAATGTAAGTAAATATAATTATAATAAAAAAATATCCAACAATCCTCAAAAAAATTACATTCAATATATAGTTTTATATTTCTAGATATGCATGATATATCGCTAAGGCTATAGAACAGGTGTCGGCAACCTATGACACGCGTGCCACATGTGGAACGCGGTACGATTCTCAGTGACACTCTACAAATTCGTCAATATTTGAGTGGATGGAAGCTGATAAATTCGAAATGGACCTTATTTGACAAGCATCTTCAGAATTATGGACATTTACGGAATTTCAAAAAAAAGAAGAAATCGAAAAGACAACTGAAAAGATAAATTCATAGCTATAAATTTTGTAAATTATCGAACGTCATTGCTGGAGAGATTTAAGTGTTTGAACAGAGAAAATTGCTTGTACTCTGTTTTCCGCTTTTGGTTCTATATATCTAACAAGGGGAGGACATGACTGAGGAAATTCCTTTGGGGCCGATACTTGGTGTAATTGTAGTACTCCTATAGAGTGTTCCCCCCTGAATGTAATTCCGCCGAATGGCCAGTCAATTCGGAGAAAATAGCCTTCAAAATTCATGCTTAGCTTTTATACAATTAAGTTCTAATTACCTCCAAAAACTCCGTAGCGTGATTGGGAGAGTGCATGGTTACTATGCAGGAGGTCAGGGTTCTATTCACGCGATAAACTTTTTTTTTCAGTTCATTTATTTTTTAAAATTAAATAAATTTATTTATGAAAGGTTTATTAAATACTAGCTGTATAGCCCGGCGTTGCACGGGCTTTCTATACTTATGTAAGCAAAAGCTTCAGTAAAATCTACTTTTACGAAATTTCTTTGTGTTGCACAGGCTATTGCAGTTTTAAGAAATAGTATATATTTTTCAGAATTAAAATATGCTAGCACTCATATGTGCATCGATAAAATTAACGTAAAACATGACAAATAAAATTGATAAAAGTGTCTATTTTAATTTTGTTTCACATTTTAAACTAACCTTTTTAAAAAAAAATTAAAAATTATCAATTTTACTATATTTTTCAAAAGTAATATATGGCTAATTATGTTTTGCTTATTATTTTCATATGTGTGTAAAATGAATTTCATAAGTGGTATGTAAATGAAAAAATATAATACAAAATTATATTATGTTTAGTAAAACAATGAAAAAATATTTTTTGAAATTAAAATTACTTTTGTAACTTTAGAGAATGCTTGAAGTATTATAAAAGGCATAGAAAATAAGGATGGCAATTAATAATGAACCATAATGTATGTGGTCATTACTTTTATTTATTTTTTAACTTGTAGTGGATGACAGTTGGTAATATACAGTTTTTTCAAATGTAAATTCATTTATTAAATTAAAGAATGGCCATTGCAGAGCAGTGTGACCAAAAGTAAAAAACAATTTTTTTTAATGAGTGTTCTCATTGCAATTTCGCTTCACATATAAGAATGATTTCATAAAAATGCATATTTGAATATAAGAGAGAAAATTAACTTGCTAAAAAGGTAAATATAAATGAAAGGATGAAAATATAAATAAAAGAAAAAATTATGTCACAAACTATTTCCTTAAAATATTAACATAAATAACATACATTACGAAGCCTTCAACTGGAAAAAAATAAAATCAGTACAAACTAAAATTGTAAAAAATAGATAAAATAAGCCTACATTGCATTAAAATTAAATTTTCTGTCGCATTAAATTAATATTACATGAGGAATGGAAGTATTACTATCTAACATCTTTATTACATTTAATATAAAATTCAGATGTAATACAATAGGGAAAAAATTAAATTAGTAAGAACTAAAATGAACTATATAAAACAGACCTACGTTGAAATAAAACCATAAGGAACCTAATGAGAGAAATAATAAACCCTGTTGATAAAAAATTAATTTTTTAAACAATACTTTTCTGCAAAATTTTAGTTAAAAAAATATTTGTTATTCTGTTGCAAAGAACAAACAAATGAGTAAATACAATGATAATTATAGTGATAATTGAAATATATTTGCTGATGAAGGAAGAAAAGCAATAATCTTTTTTTTCCAACCAAAGGAAATGTCATAGAAATGCACGTATGTAAAATCTTTAAAAATCTATATGAAGAACAGATTGTAAGAACGAAAGTTAAAAACCATGATGCAGCACGATAAAAATTGCATTATTTCTGAATTTTAAAGTGCAAAAAAAAATTATTTTGCTAAGCATTTCATCCCATTCATAGTTTCTGTGAAGATCTTCTTCATGAGTACTTATTGGTTTAAAAACTATGAGGTCAAAAAAAGCAACAATGCTAAAATCTGGTTAATAACAATTGTTGACATAAATTGAAGGTAGTTTTTTTTTTCAAACATTGCCAAACCATTAATAGCAATTAGCTTAATTTAGCTTCTGTTTACAAAAAGCTTAAATCATTTTTAGGCTTAAAAACTAACTTTTGAGTCACGGTATCACATAATTGAAAGTACAATAAACAAGAAAATTACAGTTCAGAAAATAAACATACATAAAAATGTGTGCGACACTAAAATAGAAATAACAGCGTTAATTTAAACTAAAAGGTTATCTAAAACAGAAAAATTAAGCCCTAATTTTGATGAAATTACCACAACCAGAGTGATGAACAAACAAACACTCACGGAAATTCTTAAATATAAAAAATTTAAACATGAATAAATACGAAGTAACCTAGCATGTAGTAGAAATTATAACTTTAATTCAAACCGAAAAGCAACATGTAGAAATCTGGTTAATAACAATTGTTGACATAAATGGAAGGTAGTTTATAAATATTGCCAATCCGTAAACAGCAATTAGTTTAATTTAGTACTATTTTCTACTTGTTATACTGCTAGCTAGGATTTTCTACTTTATTGTTACAATAAGCGGGATTTAGATCTTGTCGTTGAACAAAGAAAAGCAGTAAAGTTTTTTCTAACAGAAAGGAACTTTGTGCAACAGATTATTATTATTTTTGAACATAAGACTAAAAGCCGGTAAGAAGTGAAGATTGTCTAAAAAATCCACTGATATTTGCGTTGAAGAATAAGTAATTATTATCAGGACTTGCGTATTAGCGTCACCACAGCCAAATTGAAGCCATTTTTCACCAAAATCTGACTGATTTGTTTTTTACCCATAATATGTTAAGAATTTTTGTGGTTTTGGTATCAAGGTTTAAATATTAAAATAAATAAAATTCATTTTTTTTGCAAGCATAATATAATTTAAAAAGGGTAGAGTCATTGCAGAACAGTGTACCCAAAATTTAAAAATAATTTTTTAATGGGTGTTCACATTGAAGCTTCGCTTCACAGAAAATGCTTTCATAAAAATATATATTTGAATGTAAGAGAAAATTAACATGCTAAAAAGGTAAATAGAAATGAAAGAATGAAAATATAAATAAAAATTATAACAGAAAAGTAATAGCAGTAATGTTTCTGCTATGGGAAATGACACTCCTTATGAACTTAAAGGGTTGTAATTCTATATAGAAGTATACTATTTTTTTTCTATACCTTGATATATATATATATATATATATATATATATATAATGACTTCAAAACATGAGAGCATTGCATATGTACATTTCAGGTTTCTTTATAAAAAAAGAGGGTGTGCATTATACGGCGAACATAACACACATTAGAAAATGCAGCTATTTAAAGTATTGCAAATAATTTATATTATAAGCTTACTTATATAAAATAATGCTAATGGAATAAGAGCAATTAAGTTTTTCACAAATATTAAGGAAATGTTTGTTTTCTATAAGCCATTATTCGGAAATCTGTTTTTGACGCCAAGCCCTTCACTTAGAATAAACTTATGTTTGCATTCAAGTTTTAATTTTTTTTCGAGGGCTTAATTTTTAAGTGGAAATTTCTTTCTTTTTTACTGCGTTAATGAATTCTTGTAAAAAGCAATTTTATTTCAGCAATAATCCGTTATAACATTTTTTTTCGTTATAAGTTTTTTTGATTTATGTATTTTTCTGGTAGGAAGAGGTATTGGTCCTACACCTAAGCGTATTTTATATTTTTTTCAATAACTGAATTAAATTAGTTTAATATACATTTCTGTTTTGCTTATATTTTATTTGATTATTCCGAATCATTTCTTGGTTTAGATTCAATTCTGTGGTTCCCTTTTCAATTTAAAAATTTCTAACTTAGGTTTAAGGCTTAGGTCACGTTTATTATTCTTTTTTTCATTTTAAACCTTTATATGTATACATTTAATACTTCCGTACTGTTTCGAGTTTTAGATTTAAAGTTGTCTCATTTCTTTTCCAGGTTAAGAATTTCTGATAACTTTAATGCTTCTTTCAAAAATTTCAAATTCTTTATTTTAAAATTGAAGACCTAATTAAATCTAAAACCAGACACAATACACAAAAATCAACTGTAAACATTTATAGGTGAACATGAAAAAAGAATAAACGTTACGCTGCCTTAAACCAAAATAGAAATTACAATACGAATACCATTGTGACTACACAAAAAATAAATAAGAAATTTTTAAACTGAAAAAGAAACGACAAAATTAGATCAATGCGCGAAACAAAAATGTATATCAAACTAATTTGATTTAGTTAATGAAAAAATAAAAAGTAGGCTTAGCTTGAAGAGCGATGCATCTTCCAACTGTATATATAATACTACTTCAAAATAAACTATTATAAATACTTAAAATACATAAATCGAAAGAAAAAATTTAACTGAAAAAGAAAATGTAGACGATTATAATGCTGGAAAAAAATGTTACAGCTAAAAGCCGGTAATCGAAATTTTCGAGTGCAAAGAATTCTAAAGCAATACACTGTGTTGCCAAACGAAGAAACTTAAAATCCAGTTGTTGAAAAAAAATGGAAAAATCGTTTCAAAATTTAATTTTAAAAATCTAAAGCGAATTTAGAAAAAAACTCTTCGCAGTGCTCATCTTCAGGATCTAGAATAATTATGTGCCAAGTTTCATTCTTCTGGGTTGCTTAGTTTGGGCTGTAAAGGTGAAACACACACGCTTAATCCCTTCTTTATTAATATAGATTAAATCATATGTTATGTAATTATTTTGTATTTTATAAAGTAAGAAAAATTAAATAAGTTTACTATTTAAATTATTTATTATTTAAATTATTTATGATTTAAATTATTTATCATTTAAATTATTTATCATTTAAATTATTTATTATTTAAATTATTTAAAATTATTATTAATTAAAATTATTTAAAATTATTATTAATTAAAATTATGTAAAATTATTTAAAATTATTATTAATTAAAATTATTTAAAATTATTATTAATTAAAATTATTATTAATTAAAATTATTTAAAATTATCATTAATTAAAATTATTATTAATTAAAATTATTTAAAATTATTATTAATTAAAATTATTTAAAATTATTATTAATTAAAATTAATTAAATAATTATTATTAATTTTAAAATTAATTAAATAATTATTATTTCTTAAAATTATTTAAAAATATTGTTAATTAAAATTAATTAAGTAATTATTATTAATAAAATTGTTAAAAAAATTATCATTAATAAGAATTTTTATTAATAAAAATTATTACAATATACATTTTGTTTTGCTTTTTACTTAAAGTTGATAATTATTATCATGAACTATTTTATATAGTGTGTTATAAATAAGTAAAATGCTTTTCAACTTATTTTATTGTTAGTGTGCCATCAAATTTTAAAATTTTTAAAAGTGTACCGCAACAAAACAAAGGTTCAGAATCACTGGCATAGATAATGCTTAATAATCATGTAAATTTAAATGTTGCTAAATCAAAAGATGCCGCCAAATGCAGTAATAGTTTTCAAAGCATGAGCGGAAACGGTTTTCCTCTATTTGCAACATACCACGGGACTTGGCTCAAACTTTTCTTAAAGCAAGGAGATTTTAGAGAAAAAAAATTCACATTAAATAAATTTGAGATTTTTTTCAGTAAAACAAGCATGCATACTGAATTTTATCTCTAAGATTAATGGTTCAAAAATATAAACTTTGGATAACTGCCTCCCTCCCTGCAACCCCCTAGTCTATTTCCGCAAAACCCGTTCCTAGTTTGTATCTACCCAACAAAAAAAATACGTTTGCGAAATTTCAAGTCTGTAGTGTCTAAAAACGGGAATTTTGTCTATAATGCACCCACAACCCCCTTGGGGGTGCATTCTCTTAAATGCCGTTCTTTGCAGATCTGTACTCAACAAAAAAATGTGTCTGCAAAATTTCAAGTCTGTATGTTTAATAGTTCTGGTGATTTCATGATGATTGAGTGCGTGAGTCCCCCTTTTTCTTTATATATATACAAAGAGAGAGGAATGATGTTTTTTTTTCATTTTGATCCAATCTCGATAGCTAAAATTTGCGACAAAATCTAGGTTTATTTGTGAAAATTATCATATTGGCATCATTGTATTAATAGAAAATAACACAATAGAGATTTTTTTAATTAACTTAGTAACAGAGTATTTCAAAGAAATGTCAACTTGTGAAACAATATTTTAACTACACTTCAAAACATTTAGTTATTGTTCGTTTCACTCTTATAAATGCCATACATTGTAAATTTATCGAAATGCTGGGAAAATCAGCTAATATATATCTCAAATTCTTAGAATTTTTTTTTTAAAAAAAAGTACAAGTTGTAGACTTAATTAATATTTTTCAAAAAAATCTGGATGTCATATGTCTATTAAACTTTTTCATACTTTTCCCCTCTAGTTTTTTTCCCAGTCTCTCCAAAAAAATAGTTAAAACTTAAGTTATATTTTACTTTGAAGGCTTACTCAAAAAACTTTTCAAATATTTGTTACATCTGAATTTTTATTTTTATTTTTTTAAATTACAATTGCCGTTATAGTAACTATTACCCATTGATAATAAAGTGGCAATGATAAAATAAAAGAAAATACCCTAAAATCTGGCGTCTAACGCTCTCTTTTAATTCCAAAAATAAGGTCGAAATTTACGGGTGCGCGTTATACGCCAGGTATAAAAAAGATAGCTTAAAAAAATTTTAAAAAAAGAGATGAGCATAAAGAAATTAGACTTTTACATACATCGAAATACTGTTTATTTTAAAGATTTGACATTCTTTGTGAACTTGAAGAGTTGCAATTCTACAAGTATACCAGTTTTTCAAAAGAGTGTCATAACATCTCGAGTAAATGACTTAAAAACATAAGAGCACTGCATACGTACATTGCAGATTTCTATGTAAAAAAGGGGGTGCACATTATACGGCGAATATACATCAAAACTAAAAAAGGTAGCTTGAAAGTATAGGTGCGCATTATATGCCGGATTGTACGGAAATTAATTTAAGTTTCTGGCGTTTAATTTAACTACCTGTAAACTATTAAAATGCATCTCTTCTCAGACTTGTTAAAATTTAAAACCGTACAAATAAAAAGACAATGAATAAATCAGAAAAATTCTAAGTTAAGAAATTTCAGGCAGAATATTAATCAGAGATAAGTTTTAGGGATTTAATTTCGAATATTTAAATACTTGAATGCTATCAAAATCTACAGGGTGTCCCAAAAATAGCGCCCAAACTCTGCACAGCTAGATTCCTTGTTGGAAGTACATAAAAAAATGCCTAAAGCAGAGTGGCGTAACGGAGAATATTAGGGTCCCGCTGCAAACTCAGGTTTTGGGCCCCAAGCCCGAATACTTACTTTGCATCAGTCCAGCTTTGGGGCCCCCTAGAGTCCCTGGGTAGTCCCTCCTGTACAGCGGGGGTTGCGAGGGTGTACGTTACGTCACCGGCCCAAAGAACTGTATCTGTTCACAATCCACAGTTTACAAGAAAAATATGAAAAACAAAGTATGACGTCACAGTCGGAAAAGACTCTTTATTGGACATATCAACAGCAGTATCTTCAAGTATTTATAAAAGTAAATATTCAAAGTGTCCTCTGTGTATATCGGGGTAGGCTTGAGCGCGCCAGGAAATGGATAAGAGCACACATCGTAGAAGCGCGTTCTCCACCAAAGTACAAGAAGCATGCAGACGAGCAACAAAGTCCGTTTGTGTAGTCACCGAGTCTCGATACACCAATTCCTTAAGATGGCCCCATACAGCAAAAAATAAATAAAAATTTAATTTTATGAGATCCGGTGGTCACATGGTAGCTATAGAGCCGCCCCCTACGTGATATGCCAGCGGTCGTCGGGATATGTTTTTTCTAGCCAATCCCGTACAGGAGCACAGAAATGTCCCGAAGCCCCATTATGAACCATCATACATCATCATCATTTACAGGGACTTCTTAAGACTCTTTGAGGCCCTGGGCCATAGAAATCTTAAGATGTTTTGAGGCCCTGAACCTCCATGCAAAAGTAGGGCCTACCTATCTTTGAAGGTAGACAGTATATAGAATGCATTGCAAAATACTCGTTCAAATAGTAATTTGAAACAAATAAATGTGCACGACTCACTGTATAAAAAATCTAGGCACAAACCGGTTCGACCGTTGGTCACATTTCAACTAAATGAGTTGAATGATTGTGAAGAATATGTACGGGAATACTATATGACCATTAAAATTATCTGGATCATGATCTTATTAAGACAGAGTCACGAACGAAACGAGCTACCCCCTCCGAAGGTGAGGTCCTGGGTCCGGTTCCAGTTGCCCCGTGCCTTAAGACGTCCCTGATCCTTTCCCCTTATTTTCTCGTAAGCTAGGGATTGTACAGATACAATTCTTTGGGAAATTTTTATTACTCCTGAATCTACGAGGAATCTGGCTGTTCAGAGCTTGGGCGCTATTTGTGGGTCACCCTGTGCATGAAATAATTCTAAGTTGAAGTTAATATTCTATCGTTCCCTAATATATATATATTGCTTATTAAAATATGACTTCGTATGATTCCATTTTAATGTAATGTATTTCCTAAGCTTGTCCAGACAATTATAAAAATTTCTTCTGATTATAATTGATTCTTCCTGGTTTTGGTAAAACTAAGCAAACAAAAAATTAAGGCTGTCTTCGGTAAAAGTACGAGAGCTCTAACTAAACACGAACCCCTTTTTCAGACAGAAAAATGACCCAAATTCCATGGAAATTTGCAATATTATAACTCGTACCTCTGCTAACAATATAGTGTCCTAAAAAATTTCAAAATATTCCGTGAATACTTTCTTTTTTGTTTTAATACGTGAAGGCAAAGCCCATATAATATTATGGTACAGGATAAAAAATGCGAAACACATTTTATACCAGAAAAAATGAATCAACTTAGTTTAAAATGGGAAGTACGATAAAAAAAATACTTCTCTCTAAAGGATAGTGTGAAGCCAGAATATCATATTAACTCTTCATTTCTTTTATATCTGAAGAAATGTAACAAATTAAGGTCCTATTCTTTAACATTAACCAAAAACAGCCTTAAATACATGATTCTAAGTCTCGTTTTGATTTCTTGCTAAATTCAGCCATGACAGCATCGTTTTTTTATGGCATGTTTTTTTTTTTAACTTGGTAAATAATGCTATGCATTTCTCGCATCTACCAATTTAAATTTCAAAGAAAATTATCTTCAGTTTTTTTTTAAAAAGCTCATAAACAATAGAGAATATGGTGTTGTGAAATAAGTAATACGCGAGACAAATAAATAAAAATGCAAGAAAAGTATTAAAAACTTTTTTTCATGAAATCTTTCTCAGCCATATTTTCAGACTAAGTGTACTGTAATTTGAAAGCCACTGGAACATAAAAAAGAAATTAACATAGATTTTACTTAATAGATGACGCCACTAACTATGTATTTTGTAAGACTTGGAGATGAATATAACTTCTTTAATAGACCTAGTTCATACAAAATTTACAAATTCAATAGTGACGCCATCTAGCGCTATTCACTAAGGTAGTTTTGGCTACAGCTAACACGATCAGTTTAACGGAGTAATAAATTTATATTTTAAAACAAAATATATCTCAGAAGTTTAGCAAAATTTTGTTACTATTCCACAGCAAATAATACGAATTTGTTATTTTATTGTTTATAATTTTGTTATTTTCCCTCAGTAAATAATATTACTGTGAAATACGTTTAACACGAAAAGGCTTAAGTCGAAATATCGGTTTACACGAAATAATAGAATGATCCCGCCTAACTACTATGTATTTTCATGCATTTTTTTCTCTTAGCACGGAACGAAAATCGCTTAACACGAAAAGATTTCCCTTCTGGGAATGAACAAAATTTACGGAAAACGCCAGCAACGTAGGTTCATCTTGGGAAGAATTTGTTGCTGTAAACCAGGGGTGTCCAATCCAAATGACCTTGAGGGCCACTTCGGAAAAACATTATAATCTCGTGGGCCCCACAAAAAAATATTTACATTTATATCAGATTTAGAGCCAAAAATCATTTATTGGAGTGAAAATTTAAAACAAAATGAATTATTATTATTTTTTCATTATTTTTCATGTATACAGACATAGATAATATAATAATGTTTATATAATACAAGAATAAAATGATCAAATAATGTTTTAAATATTACAGTGGCCATTTTCTTGAAAATTATGGAGTTCCTTTTGAATTGATTTTTCGTTGCTCATTGTTGAAATTTGATTGTGTTGTCATTCTCAAACGATTAAGTATACATTGCCTTTTATCTTAACCGTCCTAAATATTTTTTTTAAACTTTAGAAAACATCTCTGACTTCCTCTTGCTTTTTGTGCACTCCAAAAAGAAAAGGAGGAGGAGAAATGAAAGTCGCACACACAGAGAATCATGTACCATACATAGTAATTCATTCATAATGCAATTCGGAATTTATTAAAAAAGTAATTTATTATATTAAAATCAAACGTAATTTTTTTTTTAAATACAAATCTAAAGGGTGTTTTTTTTTAGAGGTATAGAACTTTAAATGTATTATTCGATTGACATGAATTTTTTTTATTCGAAAGATAATCTTGTGGCATTACATTTTAAATATGATTTCTGGCATAGGACTGCCACGGCTGGCTCGGATGTAGTCCAATCTGGATGTCCAATTTTCGATGACTTTTTCCAACAATTGTGGCCGTATATCGGCAATAACACGGCGAATGTTGTCTTCTAAATGGTCAAGCGTTTGTGGCTTATCCGCATAGATCAATGACTTTACATAACCCCACAAAAAATAGTCTAGCGGTGTTAAATCACAAGATCTTGGAGGCCAATTCACAGGTCCAAAACGTGAAATTAGGCGGTCACCAAACGTGTCTTTCAATAAATCGATGTGGCACGAGCTGTGTGACATGTTGCGCCGTCTTGTTGGAACCACAGCTCCTGGACATCATGATTGTTCAATTCAGGAATGAAAAAGTTAGTAATCATGGCTCTATGCCGATCACCATTGACTGTACCGTTGTGGCCTTCATCGTTTTTGAAGAAGGATTCCACCAGCCCATAAAGCGCACCAAACAGTCAGTTTTTCTGGATGTAACGGTGTTTCGACATACACTTGTGGATTAGCTTCACTCCAAATGCGGCAGTTGATAAATATGACAACGCATAAACATAACCATAAAAGAGTTATACAATAATTTGGAAAAATCTAAGCGTAAAGTTTAAATTTTCGCATTCAGAGCGAATCGTGACGTCGTATGACGTCATAACACCAAAAAATCACTTAAAAATTAAATTAAAAAATATATAGAGAGAATTTCGAAATAAAAAGTACATAAGATCCTGACCGGAGACAAATGCAACGTTGTGTCAATATTTCAGATTAATCCATGCAGAACTTTTTGAGTTATGCGCGCATACACAAACCAACACAACATTTATATATATATATATATATATATATATATATATATATATATATATATATATATATATATATATATACACTGGTGTGCAAAAGTAAGGACGAAGTCGAAAAATTAGCATATCAACTGAACGAAGAGGCAGAGCGGACAGAAAGACCAATCAGGAGATTAAGTAAGGTGATGTACGGTAGCACATGCGCAGATATGCAGGTAGACGTAATGGGGAGTGTCTGAGTAGTATAAAGCATGTTGTCGGTGTAAGATCAGTATTTCTGGCAAAGAGATTGCACGCCGTATAGCAGTTAAAATCACACCGAGTTGCTACCTAAGCGAGAAATGGCGAATAATCAATCTGTTAGACGACATCTGGATGCTTTTACCCGAACTCGAATCATTGGGAGAAGTTGGAGGAAGGCCGCAGTGTGACAAGTGTGGCTGCAGAGTTCGGAATTGCTCACAGCATCGTTTCACGACTTTGGAGACAATTTCAAACTACAGGAACAGCTATCCGGGGGTTCAGTAGTGGTCATCCACGAGGAACCACACCCGCAGATGACCGGTACATTGTCTTACAGGTCAGAAGAAACAGGCGGCAGACAACGGGAGAAATCGCTAGACACACAACACAGGTGACTGGACGACCGATATCGCGTTTTACCGTGGCCAGAAGACTGCACGGTGGTGGTGTGTTTGCACGAGGCCCTGTACGGTGTGTACCTTTAACGCCTGCCCATCGGAGAAGGCGTTCTCTGCGGTGCCGGGAACACCGGAATTGGAGAGACAATGAATGGGGACGAGTACTCTATACAGATGAGAGCAGATTCAGTTTGAGTAGCGATTCTCATCGCATACTCGTCTGGAGAGAGCGGGGAAGCCGCAATCATCCCTCGAACATCATTGAAAGGGACAGGTATAAAGGTCGAGGTGTTCTTGTTTGGGGAGGCATCATGCTTGGTAGTCGTACAGACCTTCACATCTTCGACGCAGGTTCAGTCTACAGGACCCGTTATTGTAACGAGATTCTTCTTCCATATGTACGTCTTTTTAGAGGCGCTATGGGTCTGCAGTTCCTTTTCATAGACGACAATGCACCATGTCATCGTACAGTAGCTGCCGAACAGCTCTTAGAGAGTGAGGATATTGAACGTATGGATTGGCCGGCACGATCTCCGGATCTCAATCCCATCGAGCATGTATGGGATTTTCTAGGCAGACGCTTGGCAGCTCGTACCTTACCACCAGCAACGATTCGGGAGCTTCGATTGGCGCTGCAAGACGAATGGGCAGCAATGCCTCAACAACTCATTGACACCCTCATTGTCAGCATGGGCAGACGCTGTGAAACCTGCCTAGCAGTCAGGGGAGATCATATCCCCTACTAAAGACCGGATGTTTCTTGCTGGACACCCATCACAGGGATGTTTCGGCCTTCAGTCGCATTGCGCTCCATGCTACTTTTTCAATCAAGCTTCTTTTTATCCCTCTGATTTCTCTTTTAGTAAGTGTTGCTTACATTACACATGTCCTTACGTATTGGGGATCTTACGGTATTAAATGTGTTGATTTGGAAAGCTTTTGTACACAGTTATATTGAAAAAACCATCTCGTCCTTAATTTTTGCACACCAGTGTATATACTAGTTGCAAGTACCCGGCTTTGCCCGGGTTTAAAATAAGGTTTTCTGTAGAAGCTTACAAAACTGTTTATTTGCATGCAATAAAAGGGTACATTTATCTTAAAGCAATGTGATAGACAACATTTTTGGCAGTTCCATTTGGAGTGTGTACAAAAAGATTTTCCTCTCTGCCCACTCTAGAGCAGGCCACATACAACTGCCCATGAGAAAAGCATGGTGTCTGCAAGTCTATACTCTCTCCCTTTTTCCAATAGGCATGACTGTAGCAAAAAATGACAATGCATTCCCATGAATGAAGGAATGGAATGTAGTAAGTAATGTGATATTTGTGTTGCAGTATTTGCTTGCAGTAAAGTAAATATAACAAAGCAGTATTGCAAATTACTTTCCGCTTTTGTTTAGTAAAGTTTTCTCTAAAATGAACCCATGGCTCAGAACATGCTCATGGAGCACTCTTTTTGCAGGAGGAGGCCAGAGTGAGGTTGGGATGGAACGAAACCTGTTTAAGAACCTTCCCCACCTAATTTTGTGAATGTGTACCAAATTTCACGTTATTTGGTTGTCTGGATCTTGAGTTATAAGGAAACAGACAACAAAAATGCGTCTTATATGTATATATAGATATAGATATAGATTTGTTTGAATTCTTGTGTATTATTACTTTTGTAAGCTTTATGGCATATTTTATGGTGTACCAGTCTTTTAAAGCTGACTGAGCCACAGCAACATTTAGCTAGGTATAGCTAGTTATAACATAAAATTAAATCTTAAAAAGATATCAAATATAAAAGAAGGCTCAATATTTTGATTAAATCAGTATAAACATTTTCGTACAAACACAATATATATGCTGTAAAATATTTATTTTGCTTTTTGCCTTTCAGACAGACATCAAACAAAATTTTAAAAATTGTCAAAAACAGATAAAAAACATATTTAAGGAAAATCCCACTGATTAATTTTGCCAAAGACATCGCAATGTGTAAAAAAATATTTGCAGTACATAATCGCCAAAAATAAATGTAAGAACTAAAGTATAAAAACAAAAATTATGTATTGAATTAATTAAGGATTAGTGGAGGAAACATAAAACAGGCTAAGATAATACTCATAATATTAATTTCATATTGGTAGGCTACTCATTTTTGGCATGATTTTGAAATCACGCCAAATTGGTATGTTGCGGCCCATCTAATGTTATAGTAATGTACAAAATTAAAGGTACTTATGTGTATTATGGCAACCTATTGGTGACATTATACAAAATGAAGCACATGATTGCCAATTCAACGCATACAAAGTTGGGATTGCCAAAGTGGCGAGTTGCCTTGAAAGTTGGCGATTGTGCAATAATATGTAAGTACTAAATAAAAAAATTATCCAACGTATATATATCCCGAGCATAAAAATAAATTGAAAAATGAAGTACAATACTAACGTAAACTGACATAAAAAGAACTGAACTAACTCTATCAATGCAAAAGCATAATTTGAAAAAATAAGGTATTTACATATAACCGCAACCTATTGGCGATATTATATGAAACGAAGCACATGACTCACAATTCAGCATATATATGACATGCGAAATCGGTGTTGCCAACTTGGCAAGTTATTTTGAACGTTGGCGATTGTTAGGATAGTACATAAGTTCGAAAAATAATTTATCCTACGACTACCTGTGCTTCCTCAACAGGTATTTAAGCCATTTGTCTGTTTTGCTCATTCTCTGATAACTATTACTACCAACACTGCTTTTGCTTGGGCAGTATGATTACCCAAGTTTGATTTTCTGCAAGGCAATTTTATGCACTGTTGCCAATAGTATACCCTTAAATACGACTACCTGCTTCCTCAACAGGTATTTAAGCCATTTGTCTGTTTTGATCATTCTCTGATGCCTATTCCAGTTTGATATGTAATTACTACCAACACTGCTTTTGCTTGAGCAGTATGATTACCCAAGTTTGATTTTCTGCATGGCAATTTTATGCACTGAGGCCAATAGTATACCCTTAAAGGTTAAAATAAAGACACATGAAATTGCAAAGAACCATATTATTCGATCAAGTGTAGTATAGGGGGGCTACTTGGCGCAGTCCATTATTTTGGTTACTAAAAGTGGTCGCCAAGGTACTTTTTTCGGTATTATTTATTTTAGAATGAATTCGATATCTCACCATGACATTTAGATAAAAATCGAAAAATCCGAAGAAAATCGCCAAATCCAAAGTGATCTCCCTATACTACACTTGAACCGAACTGAAATATAACCCTTATCAATGAGAAGTTTTAGTTTGTCAAAATTATAATCTTCGAATTCTAAAGAAATAAATAAATAAGTTGTAATTTGTAAGCAAAATCACACACATAAACATCCCGCGATAATACCTAAATGTTGCCAAATCAACAAAACAAAATTTTGGTTGTTGAAAGAATAATCCTTAAAAAAATGATTTATTCGAAAAATAACCCTAATTAAATATCATACAATAGAAAAATTGAATAAATATTCCAACTGATAAATATAGCTATAGTAAAAATGTGTAATAATCTTGAAAAACTGCGTGTAAAGCATAAATTTTCCACTTAGCGAGAAACGTGACATGATATGACGTCATAACACTGGAAAATCACTTAAAAATTAAATTTTAAAAAATTTAGAAAGAATTACGAACGCGAAACCTGTTTAAGAACCTTCCCCGTGTAATTTTGCATACGTGCACCAAATTTCTCGTTATTTGGTTGTCTGGATCTTTAGTTATAAGGGAACAGACAAACAGACAACAAATGCGTCTTATATATATATATATATGGCATGCAGCCAAAAGCAAGGCAGTCTTCGCGCGCAGGCGCAATGAATTGAAAGTGAAACAAAAACTTTCGGACATTAGAGCAGAGAAAGAGAGAAGCAGAAAAGGAGAACGCGAGAGGTGCGCGAGCAGGCGTTACCTTCTGAAAATCATCGTCAATCTTATCTGTAAAAAACTTATCTACCTTTTAATTAATTTTTGTTTAATGTTAAAATAAAATAGAAGAAAGACCAACGTCTTGGACCCCTTGTTGTCTCCCACAAATTATGGGGGCTCGGCCGGGATCGACAAAATTTCGATTTTGAACCAAAGTCTGGACAATGAACAACAGCGTCCGTGAAGGAGACGCCCGCCATTTTTCGAAACTTCGTTCAACCTGTGTAGAGGTTGAATTTTTCAACGAACCATCGACAAATATTCCGCCTGTGTAGAGGTTGGAAAACCCATCGACGAAAATCCCGCCTGTGTAGAGGTTGGAACTAATTCAGTGTGAATAATCCGCCTGAGTAGAGGCCGGAACTACAATTTCAACTATATTACCTGCGAAGAGGTGACATCAGTGGAATCAACGTTTTTATTGATACATCGTACGTGCGAGCAACAAGGGAGCCAGAAAAAAAAAGGTAGGATCTTTCCATTTTAAAATGTATAAAAACGCTCTTAAAGAGGATTTCATAAGAGTTGTTGAGAAGCTAAACGGTACTGTGGAGAATACTGACACTATAGTTAAACTAAAGACTAAAATTGAGAACAGTAGTACATTTGAAAGTGATCCAGATTTCGTTAAAACTTTAATTCAAAACTGTATAGATGAGAGGGTATCGCGAAACAAAAGAGAAGTAACTTCAGGAAAACAGAAAATTGAGCTCGCGAAACTACAGTTAGCACAGTTAGAAAAAGATGTCGAACTTCAAAGGGTTAAAAATAAAGCATTAAGTTTAAATCCTGCTGCTAAATTCGAAGAGAAACAGTTCAAAACTTTAAATAAGGAAACTGCAACTCATATTGGCATTCGAGAAGCAGAAGATTGGTTTAGGCCTATTGATTTAGCTAAAGAGTGTGATATTTATATTTCATCTAGAAGCGGATCACATAAAGAAATTCCTATTACTTATGGATATACCCAAGACCCCTTTAAAAATAAATCACAAAACTTTAAAACAAAGATTAAAGGGAACTATCCCCAATATCATGAAAGAGAAAATAAAAATTGCTATATATGCGGTGATTCATCTCATTGCGCAAGAGACTGTGAGAAGCGTTTTAAACCTAAAGAATCTATTGACCACATCCGTAATAAAATAAACGTGAATACTTTGAAAATCGAGAGCGAAAAACAAAATAGCGATGAATGCGCAAATCTTCAATACGTAAACATTTTTGTGGAAAATCAGCCCGTAACAGCATTGATTGATTCAGGTTGCCAGATCCCAGTTTTAAATTCCTCACTAATTAGAGTGCAAACACCTTCCGAAGAGATCATAACATTAAGTTCATGTTTTGGCGAACAGCGTATGGTAGAAGTTAAACCCATAAATATTTCTCTAATCAACACTCTCCTAGCTTGAGTGTTGGAACGGCAATGTCACCGACCTTGACCGAAGAATTTATTATACATCCCAGTGTATATTCTGAAATAGAGAAACTAGGCCACGCAAAGAGCGATGTTTTATTGAATGAAAGTGAATCCTCTTTAGGTGCTCATGCTTATGCTTATTCAAGTGTTTCTTTTCCAAATGTTTCTGTTTCAAATGTGATAGAAAACTCTAGTTATGATTTGCCATATGTTAAGAACTTTAATACTAGAAATGATTTGAGTTCTCTAATTAAGGATTATAAATGTAATAAAATTAAGAGTACTAAGTTAAAATTGAGTATTGTAAGAGAAAAATGTTCTGATATAGTATTGTGTAAGAAAGCCAATGGTGCCATGAAAACGAGTTCCGTGGAATTTATCTCCCGCTCACCTAACCCCTTTACCTATGAAGAGTAAACATCATCGGTTTGTGTTGCTCCGAAGGATCTTCCAGCCCTGGCAGTGGAAACGAAGGAAAAAGAGAAATCGTTTTGAACAGACGTCCAGAACTCTACAGAGGAAAATATAGATGCGTTCAACCAAAGATCAACTTGTTGAAAAGATGTTCTTATGCCGGTGAAACACAATGTTTTCCTGTGGAACCTTCCGGATGTCGAAGAGATGCCTTCACATGATGGAGAAACTGTCTAGTTCAGAAAAATTTTGATATGTTTAATCTCTATATATTTGTCGTATAGTCCTTGTCTGTTCCGTTTTTTTTGTATGTTTCAGATTCTCCTCTGGTCTCCATGGAAATACCGCTGCGGACAGCGTACGGTCAGAATGGCCGTTATGGCATGCAGCCAAAAGCAAGGCAGTCTTCGCGCGCAGGCGCAATGAATTGAAAGTGAAACAAAAACTTTCGGACATTAGAGCAGAGAAAGAGAGAAGCAGAAAAGGAGAACGCGAGAGGTGCGCGAGCAGGCGTTACCTTCTGAAAATCATCGTCAATCTTATCTGTAAAAACTTATCTACCTTTTTAATTAATTTTTGTTTAATGTTAAAATAAAATAGAAGAAAGACCAACGTCTTGGACCCCTTGTTGTCTCCCACACACATATATATATATATATATATATATATATAGATAGATAGATAGATAGATAGATAGATAGATAGATAGATAGATAGATAGATAGATAGATAGCTGTAACAATATTACAGATATTAAAACCAAGCATTGATAATCATGAAGTGAAAATATGTCAATTATATAAGTTAATTAATATTATGTTCGGTTCCATTTGGGTTAGCTTTTTCACTGCAAGGAATTATCATAAAGTAATAAATTTTCTTGATTTTTTTTATTTCACAATGATTGTGAAGTTCTTTAATTACGCTATGCCGTAATTGTGATTCGCTTCAGTAAAATACGCAAAAGGAGAAGGTTTACAAGACACACAAGTGATTCTAACCCCAAGTAGCAGTTCTCAATTTGCTATGCTTTTAGATAATGTTGCATACGTCTTTATTATCCAAATTTATATCTCTGTTTTAGAGTGTTATACATACGTCTAATTGCTATTTTTAAAGTGGTCTCTTAATGCTTATTTTTAATGATTTAAAGAAATTACTAGCTAAAAACCTCAAAATATATAATCTTCTCTTTCGAACTTTTTTGAGTTCCTTCATAAAAAGAAAATGCTTCCTTCTTAAAGAAATGTCATTCCTCTCGATTTCAAAATTGACACTCTTTAAAATGTTGTGCTTTGTTCTAATTTTATCTCATTTCTTAAATAATTGTAATCTAACAGAAGTCAAGAAAGAAGAAATTGGCTCCACTGTGTACATCCCATTTAGGAGACATAATTGGACCCGAAGTCCCTTATGTGTGTCTCTGCGAACAAGTTATTTTATGAAAAAAGTGTATCAAAAATCCTAAATTTTCTAGCGACACCAGATGTAAGTCAGGCGACCCTTATTTTAACAAACACTGGTTGAAGTTATGCAAAGAAACTGGTGCTTTCTTGCTTATCCAAAGGTTTCTTTTACCTGTTAGAAAAACTATTTTGGGGGGAGCAAAGCAATTTTATTTATTTATTGTTATCCCAAGAAATCAGCTTCGATCACCTCATATTTTTTAATTCCAATCACTTGAATTAATTTATATAAGAGTTACGATGTTACTTAAATATCTCTTTAAATGAGTGCACAATTATTAATAACATAAAAATACAACTTTTAATAATGGTTGAGTTAGTGAATATTTTTGTCGCACTTTTTCGTTAATCGAGGGCTTTTGGCGACCGACCTCGTAATTATGAACCATGGTCAAGTGACGAGGACGACACCTGAGGTAGCATCCCCATCCTCTACTCTTTGAATCTCCAATATTAACGTCGCACTGTTCAGCTACACGAGGGCTTTTGGCGACGGACCATGCAATTTTGAACCATGGTCAAGTGACGTGGACGACACCTGAGCTGGTACCACCTCTCCTAACTACCACACCACACCAACAGGAGGACGTTTCAGCTCTCGATAGATTTAGCGTGCATCGCTGCCCTACAAGGCGGGTCCTTAGTGGTACTGAGCTCGAACTCGTGAAAAAACCAGCCACGATCCGATACCCATACCACTCGGCTACCGCGGCCTGCAATGAGAGACGAAAAGCGTGACGTCAAAGAAGCAGTTGAAGTTTTATTTTTTTTTTAATTTAAAAAACCATAAGATGACAGGACAAAGTGTAGTCTTTACTCAATAGTTTGTGAATGAAAGTAGGTTTTGGATTTTATATATATTCATATTAAACTAAAAATTAATTTAATAAAAACATAATTAAATTTCCAGAACAGAGAAAGAAAACATGAACTGAGGATGAACATCGTAATTTTCAAGAAAAATGGGAATTGCAATATTATATTTTTATGCCCAAAGCAAGAATAAAATATTGTGCCTGATAGGTAAAAACTGTAATTAAGTTGCTAAGGAATGTGATTTCAAAAGCATTATGACAAAAAACCAAAAACAAACTATGACTAATGTGTTGCAAAACTTTGTGAAGACGAGTAGTTGGAATTAAAATCAACTCTTAAAAAATGAAAAAAATATATTAACTAAATTTTTTGAGTGAGGGAGCAAGCGTGAATATTAACGTTGCACTGTTCAGCTACTCGAAGGCGTTAGGCGACGGACCATGATCAAGTGACGAGGTTGACACCTGAGCAGGTACCCGCTCTCCTAACTTCCAAACGACACCATATGGAGGACGTTTGAGCCTCGACATATTTAATATGCATAGGCTTTGTGGTGCAAGGCTCAAACTCATGGCTCGAGTTCGTTACCTTGACCGCCAGGCTACTACAGCCACCTAAATTTGTTGAAGACAATACAACTGCAGAAAAATTAGTTATATAATATCACTTTTAATCGCAAACACAGATCGAAATCATTTACTAAAAAAGATTTTATTAGTGAATGCTTAATTAGAGCAGAGGAATTACCTCGTATTTACTCGAGTCTCAGCTGCACTTTTTTTCCACTGTTAATGCTACTGAAAATCAGGTGCGGCTTCGAGTCGAAGGGAGAGAAATTTGTTGGTTGGGGTATTTAGAGCAAGTACGGGGGCATGTATGTAATTTAAAGTTTATAATACTGATAAAATAAATAATTATTCACTTCTTATTAGTTCTCATTTTAAATTTATTTTAATTTCATAAAATTTGATATAGATAAACCCTGTTACCTATTTTTCATTTTTCACAAAAACTTGTTGAGAATTTGGTGTGCAGCTTAGAATCGATGGCGGCTTAGATTCGGGAAAAAAAAAAACTGTATAAATCTAGCACAAATTTAAAAAATTTTAAAAGTGTAAGTTTAAGTCAAAGTTTTGTAACCAGCAGAGGTGATGTAATAGTCGAGAACTGTAGTACTGTCGAGTCATGTATTATGCATAATACATTATACATAATAATGAAACTATTATTTTATTACCAAATATACGTAAAAATTAAATATTCTTACGGTTATCTAACGGTATAAATATTAAATTTGTGTTATTGTTATACTAAAATCAATAATTATATGAGGTTCAAAACTTGTTTTTTAATCTATATGTATATGCAGCATGAAATATATTATGTCTATTATTATACAACGCTTTTAACAACGTTGATATATTTCAGAATTTGTACTGAGAAAACGACGGGGAAAAAGTTTGTAATATTTATTCTTTTGTTTGTACTTTCTTCATTTAAAATTTGTCTGAATATTTTTGAAATACACGTGATACTATTGATAATGATGTTCATAATTAAAAGTAATATAATGAAATTATTATTTGCGTATTTGTGTTTGAAAAATACTTAATTATATTTCACAGAGAGAGAGAAGACTTTGTCTAAGAAGAAAATTGAGACAACTCTTTGTTGATTTTCTACAGAGTGTTTTTTTTCAGGTATAGAAGTTTAAGTTGGCATTACTTTCCAAGATGGCGACCGATTTAACAGCTGTCAAGTGATTTATTCTCAGTTTGATTTGGCAATTCATCATGAATAGACTCACGCCTGAACAACGCTTTCAAATTGTGCAATTTTATTTCGAAAATAATGGTCGCGCGATTTTCATAAGCGAATTTTGTTTAGCGATGAAGCGCACTTCTGGTTGAATGGCTACGTCAACAAACAAAACTGCCGCATTTGGAGTGAAGGTAATCCACAAGTGTATGTCGAAACATCGTTACATCCGGAAAAACTGACTGTTTGGTGCGCTTTATGGGCTGATGGAATCCTTCTACAAAAACGATGAAGGCCACAACGTTACAGTCAATGGTGATCGGTATAGAGCCATGATTACTAACCTTTTTATTCCTGAATTGAACAATCATGATGTCCAGGAGCTGTGGTTCCAACAAGACGACGCAACATGTCACACAGCTCGTGCCACAATCGATTTATTGAAAGACACGTTTGGTGACCGCCTAATTTCACGTTTTGGACCTGTGAAATGGCCTCCAAGATCTTGTGATTTAACACCGCTAGACTATTAACTGTGGGGCTATGTAAAGTCATTGGTCTATGCGGATAAGCCACAAACACTCGACCATTTGGAAGACAACATTCGCCGTGCTATTGCCGATATACGGCCACAAATGTTGGAAAAAGTCATCGAAAATTGGACGTCCATATTGAACTACATCCAAGCCAGCCGTGGCAGTCCTATGCCAGAAATCATATTTAAAATGTAATGCCACAAGATTATTTTTCGAATAAAAAAAATCATGTCAATCGAATAATACATCGTTGTTTTATTGCAATTTAAAGTTCTATAACTCTAAACAAACACCCTTTATGTGGGCTCGAAATATTTTTCTTATGAAGAAAGTTTTTTATACTTACTTTACTTTTTTTACTTGTTAGATAAGTAGAACCAAAAGCGGAGAGCAAAGTGCGTGCAATTTTCTCTGTTTAAACAATTAAATCTCTTCAGCAATGACATTCGATAACTTACAAAATAGCTGTACATTTATCTTAGGAGTTATCTTTCCGATTTTTTCGAAATTTCGTAGTTGTCCATAATTCTGGAGATCTTTGTCAAATAAGGTCCATTATATATATATATATATATACAAATTTATCAACTTCCATCCTCTCAAAAATTGACACATTTGTTGAGTAGTGCAGAGTGCCACTGAGAATTGTGCCACGTGCTCCATGTGGCACGCGTGAAATAGGTTCCCAACTCCTGTTCTGCAGTATAAAAGTAAAATTTATCTCTCTCTCTCATACTATTTGTTCATTTAATACAGCAGATTAAAACGTGAAATTTAATTTTCCATTGCTTTAAATCCTCCTATTCTTCCTTTAAAAATAATTTATTCAGGAAAAATTAAACAGCTTCTTTCTCTTCGTCATTTATCTAGAGAATTGATCTTTATACTGTGTTCCACAGAACCTTGGGGTTCCACGAGTCACAATAAAAAAATTTTTTAAAAATTTGGAAAGAAATATTACAAATGTATATGCAAAAGGGATTCACGTTCTTGTGTAATTCGTTTAACCACAATTATCTAAATATGATATACATTAAAATTAAAAATTTTATTTCCACATAATTTAACTTTGTTTTGAAAAACTTTTTAAACTTTTATATTGTAACATAATAAATAATTTTTTTTAAACTTTTCTTCTTTATCTTGTAGGTTGTGTACATGCTATTGTTTGCTATCCCGAGTTCCACGAAGTAATTTCATACTAGTTAGTACAATGTTTTGATTTGTGGGGGGAAAACACATATAATGAAGAAAATGGAAGAATTTATCAACATATCAACAGATTCGATGCTAAAATTTAAATTTAAGCTATAACTTTTAAACTTTAGATTGCTAATTCATGCAAAATACACAGAATTTCTCACACAGCTATGAACATTTCACAAAAATGCATTTAGTAAGTGAAAAATATTTCTCAACGCGAGTGGTTACAAAAACAAAGTATAAAAACGAATTAAACCCAGAATATGAAATACTACTGCAAATAATTTCTTAATTTTTCATTTACGCCAACAGTTTGTGTAAAAAAAATTGTGAGCACATATCAGTTACTTAATTTAATACATGCGTTGGTGACAATTGGATCAAAAACTAATATTTTCAATGAGTAAATAACATTTAATTTACATCATGAAATTTTTTAATAAAAAATAAAATACCTTTTTAAAATTGTTTTTGCATATAATATCAAAAATATATGTTTATCTATATACTTTAAATATTATTTTAAGATATATTCTTCTATGTGGGGAATGGAATTCTCCAAAACATCTTATAGTTCAAAGCGTTCCGAGAGTCGAAAACATTTGACCACTGATTTTTATTTTTCAGAAATAACTCTCCCATGGTAAAAATTTACTGCGGTTTTAACCCCCATTACTTTAAAAAAGAAAAAAAAAGAACTAGCATTACTTTTACCAGTTTTACAGCTGTGACAGTCCTTAGTAAGTGTCCTTTTTCACTGAGGGGAGACCGCTACACCGGAAATACTCAAAATGACAAACATTGAGTAAGAAATTAAACGCAGATCCTATACAACAGATGTTTCCAAACTTTTTTGTTTCATAGACCCCTTGCCATGTTTTTCGGTTTGGGATAGACCCCTACTTACCTAATATTGAATTTTTGCAGATTTACCAATTTAATGACAGGTGTGTGTGTGTGGTATAGATCTACTTACTATTTAAATTTCTATGCTATTTAAATTTCTAACTGAAGTGAAGTATGGTGTTTAAAACTTAAGAAAAAACACGTTAATTGAATTAAAATTTAATTAATACATATAATCAATGAGCAACAAACAAATGCTTTTAAAGAGAGGAATAAATCTGGTGCTTCAATAATAATTTTTCAACATTTGGAATCAATTGTGTCAGGTTTAACTCTAAATCTCCTCGGTGGTATCCAGGACTTATTTCCTCTTTCTTTTTTTTGTTTTGGAGATTGGTAACCATGCTGAAAAAGTAATTAAAAATTTGCTAACGATATTCCATAATTGTTGATAAATGACAGGTATGTCTTTTAAAGCCAAAATTGCAGACATGATCTTTGTTTTTAATAAGATTTATGCTGTCACCTTGTAACTACAAATTAACCTTGTAACAAAATCCCCTTGCCTATGATCTCTTAATTTTTTAGTTTGTGATCTCACTTCCAGTAATATGTACTATAAAAAATTGAGACTGGATATTTCAATGCTTAATTTCTGCATCTAGAAAGATGGGAAATTCTACTAAAGCATTTAAGCATTACTCTTAAACAATCTTGCGATACCCGTTGGGAAGCTAAAATAGATTCGGTTAAAGCAGTGCAGATACAGTTTGAACAAACTCGTAATAACTGAAGCGATGCTATTTTATTTTATTTCATTTAAGTAACCCAGGTTCAATAATTATACATCTCGCATCATGACCAATCTAAATATATATTATAAATGCGAAGGTTTGTGAGGATGTTTGGCCGTCTTTCACGCAAAAACAACTGAATGGATTTTAATGAAACTTTACAGTAATATAGCTTATACATCAGAATAATACATAGGCTATAATTTATAGCATAGGCTATAATTTATAAAGATATTGTGTGAAGTGTCCAAAATATAACGATATTTGTCAAGTAAGAAGGAAAAATTCCTGCCATCTGCAAGCAATTCTGGCGTGCGCTGCAAAAAAAAGCCCACGGCAGCATATATCTATCTTTTTGTTTGTGAAGAAACCCTTTTTGTTTTGGCTACGCAAGGCGCTCGCTTCTAATTAATTCCTGTGATCAGCATAATCCCTAATTTTTTTTTATTTCAGAATAAAACTAAGTTTTGAAGGGAGAGGTTGGTGTAAATCTCTCTTTATTTGAATGCACTTTTTTAAAGATTTTAGTATGCACATTTGGTAGTAAGAAATTGATCTTTTTTCAAAATAAATGTTTTTATCGGTTCTGGTACTTAAAGTAAATAAACTTTCTCTTTCACACTACATCATTTGGACAAATTTTCAAAATTTGTTTGTGGTTAGTAGCTAATTATAACGCTATAATTTAAATTGAATAGGCCAGATATTGCATTTTTAAGTATAAAAATAATTATAACTACTGTACTGTATTTTTTGGAGTGAATGAATATTAACGTCGAACTGTTCAGCTACACGAGGGCTTTTGGAAATGGACCACGTAATTTTGAGCCATGGTCAAGTGACGTGGATGACACCTGAGCTGGCACCCCTTTCTCCTAACTACCACACCACACCAACTTAGAAGGAATATTCTACCAATACTTAGCAGGAATATTCTTTGAAATCCACTCTTCTAAAATATATGGAAGCTCGGGTTTTACGATGAGTATTTTAGCGGAGAAGGCGAATAGTTTTGTAGCAGATATTGCGTTTTCAGCGCATTGCAAAGATTATTATTTTTGTCCCGCAAAAATAGTTTGTCAAAATTTAAGTGTCTTATGTTTTCATATGTTAATGAAGACCTTAGAAAATGATTTGACTATTTTAAGTGAATGGTGTATATAATTAATTTTACAGTGGAATATCTTTAATTAATTTATTAGCTCTAACGGATTAAATTTCCCAAAGTGGAGTATTTTGTTTATGTATATCCCTTAATTTTCAATGTAGTGATCCAAAAAAAATATTGTATGAAAAAAACTGTAGTAAGTCATAATGTGGTGGATAAAGTATTGACGTGCATCGCCTCCCTACACGGCGGGTCTTACAAAGCTCTAATAAAGCTCGAGCTATGAAAGTAGCTAGACATTTGCCAACTTGACTCTATCATTAACATTTCGCTATGTTTTTAATTGAATGGCCATTATAATTTAAGAAACGGCGTTGCTTGCGAATATTACAATTTTAACATAAATTAAATACTACAGAAAGTAATATTAATGTATTACACTTTCAGATATAAATTATTTACACTATTTTTTTTAAGCGTTCATTACACAAAACTTTTAACAATGTGTTACTTTTGCTGAACAGAGATCAGCTTAGGGAGGTATTTTCAAAAACCGACCCTCAAGAGTGTTACAGGGAGTTATAAATATTAAAAAAAAATCCTTTTTTTATCAGCTATTAGATCTACAGACTTAAAATTTAACAAAGGTGGGTTTTTTTTCATTCTTTTTTTGTTTAGCTGAGATATGTAAAAAGCTTTTTTTGTTTAATTTGCAATTCGCGTAAAATTAACTCATTAAAAACTTCTTTATCCTTCAATCTGTGTTGTTTAATTTTTCAGTTCGCCCGTGCGAAGAACGGGTATACCAGCTAGTGTTAAATAAAACTAGAATCGTCAATTAACAAAACTAACTTTTACGCTTATAAATTTATTATAGATTTAGGTTTACAAAGCACAATTAAAAGGAGTTAGGTTTTACAAAACGAGAAGATCTATAAATAAAAAAAGAACTTAGCTTGAGAAAGGGGGAGTGATAATGGCAGGGGACATGGCCAGCGCCCGGTGGTCCGGTGAAGTTCCAGTGTTAGATGTCTGCAAATCTGGGAGAGCGCCTCTGTCCAAACTAACTAAAATTAGATGATCGCGGGTGCCTATTCCCAGAAGGATGGGAGAAAAAGATAAACCATGATTTGAAAATTAAACAAATACCGAAAACTCCCACAAAAATGGGGAGGGATGACGTACCCCAAAGCACGAGCGTTCTAACGAAGCAGAGCGCCGGCGGGGGGAGGGGAAGATACACAGGAAGGAAGACGGGACGGCCGAAGGCTGTGAATCAAATCGGTGAAAAATTCACCTCAGAACCCAGAGTGAAAGATGCAGTGCAATGAGGCTAATTCATATTGTTAAGAGTGTGAAAAGAGCGTTTTTTGTTGTGTTATGGGGGGCGGAGCGGGTTTCTCCACTTCGTTGAAGAGTATGCATATTTAATTTTAGGATGAGGATACGTAAACAGTGTTTGTGCTTTGATAATTGGATTGTCATGAGATTCAATAGATTTAAAGACATTTCTAGAGAGTTTAGTGATGTAATTAGAAATCGGCTCTATATGTAGATCGTTGTTTATCACGTCATTTCGGATGTACCAAGGTGCGTTCATCATGACGCGGAGTATTTTGTTTTGAATTACTTGAATCTTTTTCATGTGGGTGGCGGCTGCGGCTCCCCATACGGGAGATCCATAAGTTATAACTGGGCGCAGAATCTGCTTGTATAATATTACTTTATTTTCTAGGGATAGAGGGAGACCTTCTCCCAACGAGGGAGATGGCTAAATTAATTCTACCCCAGAATTTCTCTGCTAGATAGTCAATGTGTTTTTTTAAAGTTAAGCGGCTATGTATGTGTAGGCTCAGATATTTCACCACCGAAACCCACTGTATGTTGTCATCAAAAAGTGTGAGCTGGAAAGGAGGGTCATTTCCTGAAAATAATTGCTTGTGATTTATCAACATTAATTGCAATTCTCCAATGTGTAAGCCACGTTTCAAGTTTGTCTAGAAAGTTTTGTATAGCTTTAATTGTGTATTTCAGCTGGACACCTTGCGAGAGAACTGCGGAATCATCCGCAAACAGGCAAGTACTGACGGTGGAGTGTTGTGGGAAGTCGTGCGTGTAAATGTTGTACAAGTACGGAGAAAGGATAGATCCCTGCGGGACCCCAGAGAGGCAAGATCCTGTGTTAGAGTATGAATTGTTTACACGAACTCTAAAAGCTCTATTGTGTAAAAAATTATGAATGATTTTAATTAAGTAGTCAGGGAACTGCAATTTTTAATTAACTTGTACGTGAGGCCATCGTGCCACATTTTATCAAATGCCCTTTTAACATCTAAAAAGACACTTACTGTGTAGAATTTGTGGGCAAAAACCTCATTAATAATGTTTGTCACTCGTATCAATTATTGCAGCGTTGAATGGCCCTCCCGGAAGCCGCATTGCTCCGGGGGAATACAATCTATGGCTTTGCAGTGAGATTTGATTCTAGTTAAGATAATTCTTTCAAAAATCTTAGCAGTGGCGTTAATTAAACTAATTGGTCTGTAGCCATGTGGAAATGTTCTATCTTGATTTGGTTTGGCCAGCATGATAACGTTTGCTTGCTTCCACTGTGTAGGAAAGTGATTTTTAATGAGGCATTGATTGTACAATTTAGTTAAATGAGTAAGTGCATTAAGCGTTAAATATTTAAAAGCTATGTTGGGAATTTGATCGGGACCTGCAGCTTTTCTATTCTGCAGTTTTTTTAATAATGCCTCTAACCTCAGAAGGGGAAGTGAGAGGGGGAGTGCTTGTTGCGAAGTTGTCAAAAAAGTGATTTACTAAATTTTCGACTTCTATCTTGTCGTCACAGTAGGGCTCTTCATTTTCCTGAAAAGTGACTTCAAGTGTATCTTTGAAAGCATCCGCCTTTTCGAAATCGGAATAGGCCATTCCACCCGGACCATGTAAAGGTGGAAAGGGAGTGTGCCTTTTAGAAAATTTCCTATGTAGATTATACAAGGAATTGTCCTCGGGATTTAAAGTTAATAGAAAATTTTTCCTGGTCCTGTTTTTATGATCTTGGATTTCACTCCTGATCTGCCTAATGAGAGCATTAACTTTACGTTTGTATGGAGGGCTTCTGTCCCAAATTCGTGTGCGTTCCTTTTTATTCCGCACCTCATCACCAAAAATCCTGGAGCCGAACTATTTGCTGTTTCCTGGATTTTGCCTCTGATTGATCAAAACAACCAGCGCAATATTACTTCTCGTTAGATTTATGCATTCACTGAACTCAGAAAAGCGCGGGAATATTTTGACACTCCTTACTGAAGGAATGTCGCCACATCCGGTCAAGGGGGACTCGTATAAAAATTTCCAGAAAGCCAGGGACGATTTCTAAAACCAAGGACAACTCCCGTCCTCCCATCATGAACTAGAAGAATTCATTAATTAAAAGTTTATTGGATTCCATACAAGAAATTCTAATCATTTCTAAGAGTATGGTTAGCAATATTGTCAAAAATTGACCCTATCAATGAACAATTTCAAGCAAAAACATTTGTTCTCGATATTTGTCCAAAAACGTAGGAAAAAAATTAACATGTATTCAGACGAAATAAAAGTGCAAGAATATAATTTCTATATTTAAGAATATTTTTCCTATTGAAAATGGTCATTTAAAGCATTTCATCGCAAATATACTTGTAATCTTAAATCTCATCTCAGTTTGTTATACCTAATTTTCGTTTTTGTGACTGAAAGACCCGCATTTTCAGTATTATAGATAAGTTCGATCCAACTTTAGGCAAATTCTCTTTCTTTATTCCTTTGACACACTTTCACTACTAGTCATATAGTTGTTGTAAAGATGTAGTTTCTTTTATTAACTTCAACTTAAGTAGAAGTAAATTTATTACAGCATCACAAAAAGCTTTCTTGTTTTTATAAAAAGAGATATTTGTGAGAATAATCGGTTGTTTCAAGGAAATGGCTATTAACTCATACTTTTAATACTGAAGCCTGTTAGAAAAATAATTTTTATGGGAGCAAAGAAATTTTATTTATTTATTTATATTTTATTATCCCAAACAATCAGTTTCGGTCACTTCATATTTTTTAATTCCAATAATTTGAATTGATTTATATAAGAGTTACGATGTTAATTAAATATGTTTTTCAATGACCACATACAATTACACTCATGTCCATAAATTAAGGAAAATTCAGAATCACACAGAAATTGAACTCTGAAATAAAAATTTCACCTGTAGAATTATCACACACATCTTGAAAAAGAATATGAAAATTACAGAAAACCACCAGATGGCGCGGATAGTATTACAGCATGACGAGAGTGTAAGAGAAGGGTATATAAGGAATGGTGGCAAAGAAGTAAAATTGTTCACAAGAGCTTTAAAAGCCTTCCAGTGCAATAACCGCATAGTTATAGCACAAAGGAAGCATTTAGATGATTTTTTACGTGGTAGAATTATTGGACGACTGGAATGTGTAGACATGCCCCGCTGGAAGTACCCGAGGAACTTGGAATCGCCCAGAGTGTCATCTGCAGGCTTTGGCAACGATTCCAAGATGATGGTAATGTGAGTAGATGTTACAGCACAGGTCGCCCCCGAGTTACAATGCCGAATGAGGACCAGTATATATATATTTGGCAGTTACTGCCAAAAGAAACAGACCAAGCACAGCATCAAACTTGTCTCGTCAGCTCTCTTCAGCTACCGGTACGACAGTTTCAAGGCAGACCGTCTACCGACACTTAGGGCACATTGGTCTATATACTCGCAGGCCTGTCAGATGTGTTCCACTTACCGCAACTCACGGTCGCCTGCGATTAACCTGGAGTAGAGAGCATGCATTGTGGACACCACAACAGTGGTCTTGTGTGATGTTTTCTGACGAGTCCAGGTTTAGTTTGCAGTCTGATTCTCGCTGGACTTTAATATGGAGAGCGCCAGGTACCCGTTACCACCAAGAGAACACCATTGACCGACACCGTTACGGTGGTGCAGGATGACTCGTTTGGGGAGGAATTATTCTTCGTTCCAGAACTGACCTGCATTTTCAGAGTGTAACGATGACAGGCCACGTCTATCGGGATGTCATTCTGGAACAACATGTACGTTTGTTTCGGGGCGCCATGGGTGCTGAATTTCTGTTTATGGATGACAACGCCCGTCCTCACCGTGCAAACATTGTAGACGAACGCCTTCAATCGGAGGATATCCCCCGTATGGATTGGCCAGCATACTCACCGGACTTGAATCCAATAGAGCATGTGTGGGATATGCTTGGCCGACGAATTGCAGCCCGTCAACCCCCTCCCACCTGTCTGCCGGAACTTCGGAGGGCATTGTTTGATGAGTGGTGTAATATTCCCCAAGATCAGATTGATAATTTGATACTCAGCATGCCTAGGCGTTGTAAGGCCTGTATTGCATCGTCCGGGAGACATACTCCGTATTAACTATTATACTAAACATGTTATACTGTTTTTTGTAAATAGATTCTTTTTTGAAATTTGCTCCAGGGAGTACAAATCACAATTTTTATTAATTATGTATAACATATAGCATCTTTTTTGCTCTTTACCTTTTATTTAATAAATAGACTTTACAAATAAGTCAAATTTGTTTTGCTTCTGTCTCTTTCTTTTCCTGAACTTCATTATCCTTAATTTATGGACATGAGTGTTTTACAAATTTTGCACAATTATTAATAACATAAAAATACAACTATTAATAAGGGTTGAGTGAGTGAATATTAAAGTCGCACTTTTTCGTTAATCGAGGACTTTAAGTCACCGATCTCCTAATTATGAACCATAATTAAGCGACAAGAATGATGCCTGAGCTAGCCCCCCCTCTACTAACTTCCACACTAGACCAACAGGAGGACGCTTGAACATAGACATGTGGCAGCGGTAGCCGAGTGGTTAAGGTATCGGATCGTGGCTGGCCTTGTCACGAGGTCGAACCCTCTGTCACTAAAGACCCGCCGTGTATGGGAGTGATGCACGTTATATTTGTCGAGAGCTCAAACGTCCTCCCGTTGGTGTGGTGAGGTAGTTAGGACAGAGGGAGTATCAGCTCAGGTGTCGTCCACGTCATTGACCATGGTTCAGAATTACGTGGTCCATCGCCAAAAGCCCTCGTGTAGCTAGCTGTACAGTGCGACGTTAATATTCACTCACTCAGTCACTATTCATCGTTCCTGTGTACGCCGAGATTCGAATAATTACGCATTCCTCGAATTCTGAATTACATCGTTGATAAAAGTGCCGTATAACAATACACCTGACATATTCTATGTTGTACATGTAAATGAAAATTCAAGTTTTAATTCACATACTGTCATTGATTTTCGTAACAATAATAATAATTTGATGTTAATGTCATTAGATAACAATAAGAGATTAGCTTCTATATAATATAATTGTAGGTTAAAACGATCTTTGTCTCAAAGAAAATTTTTAATTCTTACGCATGTGTGTGTTTGGTAACCAAATAACAGCTTCCTTTAATGTAGTAACCCAGAAAATAGGCTACATTATGTGGTATCCTGTTTAAGAAAATGTAGATGGTAGAAACAAATTGTACTTAAATTTGAATTTCTGAATTGCCTTATAAGAAAATCTCATCAAGAACATAAGTTTCGGTACAAGTCTAAAAAGGAAACGTCATTTTTCTGTGAAAATGGTCATTAGAGCACTTTTTCAAAAATTGTTATAATCTTTTTTTAACCACATTTCCATTTCTTATTTTATAAATTAATGTTATTATTTCTGGTATTTATGAAAATACGACAAAACTGTGTTCTAAGAGTTCCATTTTAGACGACATAAACTGGTTAGGGAAGCAACTGAAGACCAAAAAAGTATCTGATGGCTCCCGCTTGGTCCTGCCACAATGGAGGGGGGAGGGAAAGAAGCCCAATCTGTGGTTTTTACGACTGCTTGACCCCCTCGCCCTTCTTAACTGTTCAAAGACGAATATTGCTCATCGTACATTATGCAAGAAAAAACTTGTGCATTCTAGCTGATAATGTGTTTCCTTTAGCTTTTTGAATGTAATTTCTACTCCTCCCAAAGATTTTTTTTTTCCTTCTTTTTTGTCATTTCAAAGAATCAGCTCGTTGGCTTCTTAATATTTTTAAAATCCAATAATTTGTATTGATTTATAAAAGAGAGAGTTACTATGTTAATTAAATATCTTCAATGAACGCACAATTCAAAAATTATTAGTAACTTAAAAATACATATACTATAATAAAGGCTGAAATCTGCGTATAACAAAGTGTTGTTTTATACATCAGTATATAATTTCATTAATTCAAGTGATTAATATACATTTATTGAACGTATGTAATGAATATGTATATATATACTACGTTATTTTAAAAAAGAAACTTTATAAATAATTAATTTAAATCCTTTTTCTTAGATATGATCCATAAAAAGATAATTACATACTTATCAAAAAAATTAAACCTTAATCACAGAACAGCTGACCATGAATTGCAGTACCAATAGTGTCAAAGTGATGTATGACAATTAGACTTATTCTATGCTGCATATGCAAAGTAAAATTCAAGTTTTGTGATTCATACAGTTATTGATTTTAGTAACAATAATAATAATGATTTATTATTAATACCATTACTTTGCACCAGACAAATATCCTTTAACGATACGCCGTTTTCAGACTACGAAATTTTAATATTGGAAATTATAATTAATGATACTTCCTTTTATCTGATAAATTTATATGCATCTCTAGGACTTAATATTACACAACAATTCTTTTCTTGATTCCTTATTAGACCAAGTTTTTATATTCGGAGATTTTAATTTGCATCACCCAATGTGGGGTTCAAATCATGCTTCTCAATACAGTGAAATTTTTGTGGAATGGTTAACGAATTCTAATTTCATTCTTCTCAATACTGATATTACAGCGCATAGAAGCAATATTGGCTCTAGTGCTCTTCTGGATTTTACCTTATGCTCTTCAAGTCTCATCGGATACAGCAATACTTTCGCGCGCGTTTTAGACAGCTCCTACAATAGTGACCATTGTCCTGTTATCACAGATTTTAATTTTCATAACCCGATTAAACGAACTATAAAAAAAAGTGGATTGGCCCTCAGTAATAAAACAAGCCAAATCAACAGTTTTTAAGATAGATGATTAGAATCATAATCTATCTGACAATATTGCTAAAATATATAATTTCAAATAATACTCGAAATATAAAAATCTCTAATATAATCTTTCCTCCCTGGTGGAATAATGCTTGTTATAACCCTTATAAACTCAAGAAATACTTCAGAAAAAAGGCCATTCGGGAATTCTCCCCCAAATTGTGGATTCGATATAAGCAATATTCCAGCCGGCTACGATTTTATATAGAAAAAAAACCAAAAAGAAATACTGGGATACAGTATGTAATAATGTTCCTAACCCAAGAATATTCTATAACATCCTAAAGAAAATCGCAATGAAAAAATAATCCTGAGTCAACACTGAATTTCCTTCAAATACATTTAACAGAATATAATATATCATCCACAGATTCAAGCAATACTCTTTGCAGAGAACTTCGCATCTAATAATAATTCTATCCATGAGCCACTCCCTTTGGACTTTTTTGCCCAAGATAATAGTTTAATCAACAAACCCTTTCATTCATCTGAATTGAATAGAGCAATAAAATCTGCTAAGAACACAACCCCAGGTGCAGACCAGATCCCGGCTAAATTCCTGAAACTGTTGAATCATAGTGAACGAACGATCATCTTAAATTTCTTTCAACAGATATTTGATAGGTCAATTGTCCCAAATGCATGGAAGCATGCTATAATTCTTCCAACTCCCAAACTATGCAAAGACAAAACTAAAATCTCCTCATATAGACCAATCACTTTAACATCAGTTTTTTCTAAGACATTTGAAAGAATATTAGCCAATCGAATTGCCTACTTCCTGATAACAGAACAAAAACTATTGTACATCAGCAATACTATAGATTTGTTCCTTTCAAAGACAACAGAATAGCATCTTATATAATTTACAAAGCAATAACAGACGCAAAGTTGGAAAAAATACTTCGTGGAGATTAGCTTAGATCAGTGCTTCTCAAACTTTCAATACTGGCGCCCCCTTTTCAATCACAATTTTTTATTGCGCCCCCCTTATACATAATAATTTACTGAATGCAATAATAATGCACTTTTACGATAAAGCAACAATATTTATTATAAACCGTACAAATTCATGACATAAGTATTAAATTTTGTATATGTTACTTTTAAGCAAAAAAGTTAAGTAATAGGATAATTACTAAGTTATTTTTTCCTTTCTCTGATTTTTAAATTGCAACATATTACAAAATGCGGTGGTTGCTTAGAAGAAAAAATATAGATATCAGCTAAATATAGAAAATGAACTCAGAGGGTCAATTTCTTATCTTAAAACTCCTTTCAAAAACTTTGCTCTGTAAGACAAGCCCATGGAAGTAGCTAATAATTATTAAACTTGTTCTTAATTTAGTATTAATTAATATTAGTCCTAAAATACTCTGTGCGCCACTCATACATTAAATGCAGTGTTTCTCAAACTTTCAATACTGGCGACCCAATTTTCAATCATAATTTTTGTCTCGCCCACTGTACAACAATAATGTATTTGCTGCAATAAAAATGCACTTTGAGAGAGAGACGCTAAAGTTACAATACGATCTTAATTATAAACCGTACAAATTAATACGATAAGTATATTAAATTTTGTGTATATTTTAAGTAATATATATTTTAAGAAAATTACTTAAAATATATATTACTTAGAATTATGTTATTTTTCTTTCTCTAATTTTTAAATTGGAACAGATCGCAAAATGATGTATTTAATTAAAGATTTATTTCCTTCAGCATTCATTTCTCAAAGCACAAATGTCATTAGAAAAATAGTCTAGTCAATGTCGCTCTCTATCATATCCATCACCTCTGGCATTATAGGGTACGTTTGCGTAAGTCTGGGCAACCTATCGGACGTCTGCGCAAAACATGTAAAAATGCTTTTCCTCGTACAATTCCAGTCAGTTTTGGTCGACTCGATACTCCTATAGCTACCGAATCTAGCTTGAATGTACATTTTTTTTTTTTTAATTTCCACGTTAATTGTAATTCACGGTAATTAAGTATTTACGGCAGTAGATTAAAACAATATCATACATACATTTTTAAGTCGTAAGCAAACATTCGACCATAATAAAGAATCAACAAGTACACAGACGAACGAGCATGGTTCCGAAAATTAAATCAAGGCGATCTTCTCAAAAATACTTAAATTTTGGATTTACCACTACTGAAGTAAATGATGGAAAAAAGCCCCAGCTCGATATGTGTTAAAACTTACAAATCTGTAGAACAACATGTGAAAGTTGTTTTTAAAACATGTAAAATCATTTAGCTATGTTGGCAAAGAATTTTAAATATTTTCTGGATGAGGACAGCTTGGTAGCAAGTTACGTGTGGATTAGGGATCTATTTCAAGATACTCCAGAGAAGGGCTCTCAACTTCCGAAGAAGAAATCTTCATAGATTTCACATGCAGTGAAAAATTAAATGGCAATTTTGTAATAAATCGCTCTTTGAATTTGGGGTAGAGGTGGATGAGGAATTGTCTGTACTGAAAGCAAAAGCACTTCGTATACTATTACCATTTTCAACATCCTACCTTTTTCAAACCGGATTTTCTGCAGTGGATGCCTTGAAGACAAAATATAGATCTCAGCTAAATATAGAAAAATAACTCTTTAAGTGTCAATTTCTAATATTAAAACCTTCCTTTGAAAACTTTCCTCTACAAGAAAAGCCCGTGGAAGTCCCTAATAATTATTAAACTTGTTCTTAATTTAGTAATAAGATTGATTGATTGAATATTAACGTCGCACTGTTCAGCTGCACGAGGACTTTTGACGACGGACCACGTAATTTTGAACCATGGTCAAGTGACGTGGATGACACCTGAGCTGGCACCCTTCTCTCCTAACTACCACACCACACCAACGGGAAAAGTTTCAACTCTCAACAGATTTAACATGCATCGCTGCCCTACATGGCGGGTCTTTAGTGGTACTGGGCTCGAACTCGTGACAAGGCAAGCCACGATCCGATACCTATACCACTCGGCTACCGCGGCCAAATTCAGTAATAAGAAATTATTTATAAAATACCTTCTTCAGTACTGATACATCAAACGTATACTGGCTGAAACACCGACTCTTCGCACGAGTTCATTTTTTAAAAAAAATAAAACATTCTTGATATAATAGCTGAACTGTAAGGAGAGTAAAACTGTGTGCACGACATTGTATACAAAAATGTAAAATGATTTTTTTTTAGATAAATGCTATAATTGTAAATAACTGTTTAAAAAAGAACTGTAATTTTAAACCTCACACAATTAGCATTTAGAATTAATGTTAAATTATGAAAAAGAATATAAAATTCCGATGAAGAATAATTGTGTTACTTTTTAACACTTAAAGCGAGAAGACTTCAAAAAGTTTAACCCGGGAGCAGGCGCGTACTCGATACTAACATTAATGGTTGTGCGGGGGGACTCAGTCACCCCAATCATTTGTTTAGAATTATTTTTACTGTACACGATACAAATCGGAATTCTAGTGAATATTTTAATTTATAGAAAGTATACTTACCTTCTTTCAAGGACTATTCAATTCTTTGATGATTTGAGAAAAAAAATCCAATAAAACTGAACTAAAATGATTCAAAAGTACAAGACCATAATATAGGACGCAAATCAGACACTTTTCAATTATCCTACAGAAATGTTAAACCAATCAATTATTTTCCAAATATTTCAAAACTCAATTTTTTACAATTTCCTTAAACGAAAAGCAAACGCATGAAAGATGGGAGGGAACTAATATTGATAATAACCATACCATAAGATTGAAGGTCAATCAAATGATTAGCAAACGTACTATGCAGCCTGGCTGAAAAGTGAATCATGACTTCCTTTTCTTTTTCTACAACTAATGTACAGTATTTCAATAATAATTACAGCGGTGAATTGTTTATCTTCTTAGAATTTTTCTCAGGGTCTGGGTTTCGTTTTTTCTTTTAACGAGTAATATTTTATGTTAAAACGTAATAAAAAAAATCTCTCATTGAGGAAAAACAGCAAATAAAACAAAATGTTTTTTTTTTTAATTTGGTTTTGGGATCAAAGATAGCTATTTGATGACGGAAAAAAGCTAGATAATAAATATAAATTATGTCAGTGTGTTGTTGTGTGTATTTTTTTTATTATGGAAGAAAGCATTTTGTTTTACTTCTCTTTCCGGTTATTTTTTTTAAAAAAAATCTTTAAATTTTCGATACGCTCGCGCCCCCCTTGTAGGGTCATCGCGCCCCCCCAGGGGGGCGCGCCCCACACTTTGAGAAACACTGGCTTAGATGTAAAGAGTGCTTATGACTCCGTATATATTGACGGTCTCATTTACAAGGTCTTACAAATTGGTATAACTGGGAAAATAGCGCTTTGGATGCATGAATTTTTATCTATCTTATAGATCTCCGCAAATTCGATGGGGGGGGGGGAGGGGATGTCTTTCATCTTATAAAACACTACTAAAGGGACTCCCCCAAGGTAGTGTACTGTCTCCATTATTATACACTATCTATATGTATGACTTTTTTTAAACATTGGAGACTGGAGTCGAGTGTTCCATATATGCTGACGACATTTTTATCTATTCCTCACATCAATCACTTGATATCATCTGTCGTAAATTACAAAATACTTTAGAGAGAATAAATCAATGGTGTAATTATTGGAAATTGAGTGAGCCCAGACAAAAGTACAATAGCTGAGCTCTCGAACCAAAGGATTTACTCATTTCCTAATATATCATTAACTGGGACCCCTCTACCGTGGCAATCTTCTATTAAATATTTAGGAGTATATTTTTCGAAACGAAATCAAAATACTAACATCACCCATCAAAGGAAAAATAAAGCACTGAAAAAAAAACTCAATGCTCTTAAAGGTATGGCTTACAAGCATTATGGGGTCCGAGAGCTGAAAATCTTATCCAATTAATCAATAATAGCAACTATAGCACCCTTTTTTTTACACATGTCATATAATAAAGAAGTGGTCTGACAATCAGTTGAAACCTTTTAATGTAATACAAACCAAAGCTCTCAGAATTGCACTGTCTTCCACAATGGACACCAAATATTATCCTCATGAAACTGGCTGGACAAGAAATTCTCTCGAACAAAATCAGAAAACAGGGAAATTAATTTTTCCTATCTCAAATCTCCAATCAAACCTTTTCACCATTATATAGTAATAACCCTGATTATCTGAATTTAAAAATCATGAAGGAGGATTAAAATAATATTGTTAGTATACTACACACTTTAAATGCTAATAGTAATCAAATCATCACAATCCCCAGAATATCATCCTTTTCATTTCTCCCTTGTAAAATAGACATCAATCACTTCAAATTTCAGGAGAAAAAGTTACTAATTCAAGCTATAAAGGGTTTAATTATTGAAATAGTTGAGCATGATTTTCAGGACTTCCATATAATAGCCACCGATGCATCGAAAAACGATCAAACAACATCCATAGCAGGTATAACAGAAAATCTCTCTTTTGCTTACAGAATAAATCTCAATAACTCTATTTTTACTGCTGAAGCTTTGGCTCTTTGCCAAGCTTTAGATGATCTGACTGTTTCAAACAAAAATCCGCTAATCTTATCTGATAGTCTCTCTGTTCTCCATGCACTTCAAAATTATTCTCACACAGTGCAATTCACAGACTAGCTAGCAAAATTTACATACAATCATATTATACCAATTAACTGATATTACTTGTGGCTCCGGGACACTCTAAAGGGCTGCGGTAGATCAGTGGACAAGGTATCGGATCATGGCAGGCATGTCATGAGTTCGAGAACAGTACCACTAAAAACCCTCCGTGTAGGGCAGCGATGCACGTTAAATCTATCGAGAGCTGAAACGTCCTCCCATGAGTGTGGTGTGGTAGTTAGGAGAGGGGGATGCCAGCTCAGGTGTCGTCCACGTCACTTGACCATGGTTCAAAATTACGTGGTCCGTCGCCAAGAGCCATCGTGTAGCTGAACAGTGCGACGTTAATATTCACTCACCGGGACACTCTAATATACTATGGAATGAGATGGGGGATTATCTCGCAAGATCTGTCACGGAGTCTGACGTTTATATAGAGTGGATTGCTTCAGAAGACATCAGTAAAAAAATATATCAAGAAAGATTTAAAAAAGCAAATAATAATTTTTATTCAAGTAAATATTTTGAAAATTTGGGCAAAATTACAAACATTAGCATCATCTCTAAATGGACAAATAATAGAAGAGAAGAAATTCTATGCACTCGAATCTTTAGCAAGATGATCATTACCCCAGGACTTCTTCAAAAATTTAATTTAACGGATTATGCAATGTGTAGTTCTTATAATCGTTTAAATGACTTGGAGCATATTTTATTAAGATGCGATAGATATAATCATCCTCGAAATCACCTTAAAGCTTTTCTCAAGATTGATCCTCGTTGCAATATCACCTTTAAAGAGTTACTGGAGAAAGCTATATCAAACAGATCAACATTCAGATTTTTTATTCAGAAGATGAAATATTTTGACATCAAAACTAACTTATTGATACCTGATAGCTTCGAACGGGATAATAGCCTTTGTTGCTCCAAATCCCAAATTAGGATATCAACTGTAACTGTAACGAAGCGATAGCTTGTACAAATTGATACAGATGTTTGACTGGATCATTGAAAATGACTTAATATTATTAAATGAGATAAAAGTCCAACTTATCTCCATTCACCGGGAATTTTTACATCTATAGATCTTTCTTTAGCATCTATAGATTTAAATTATGATTTATCCTGGTCCACAAATACCGATAATTTTGGAAGTGACCACTTCCCTACAATTATTAATTACAAAAGAACAAACAGCTCAGCAACTAGTAATTTTAAACAAAAAACAAATTGGAACAAATTTATCAATATTATTCAACAAAATTTAAATTTAAATGAAAACATAAATATAGATATTATAAAAGAAATTAAAAAAGCTCAAATCTTATCTCAAAAATCAGAAAGAAAAAAAACAGATCAGTTCAAGAGCTCCATGGTGGACAGCAGCATGCGAGTATTTAAGAGCAAAAAAAAAAAAGAAAACTCCTTAATAAAGCAAGAAAAAACTTTAATGAAGAAGGCTGTATAAAATATAAAGAAGTAAGCGCAAAACTTAAGCGAACAATCAAAGCCTGTAAAGAAAATTTTTGGCACAAAACATGTGAAAAAATATCCTCTCCTAAAGTTCTTTTTAAAATAATCCGAATAATCAAAAATAGAACAAATCCTAACTATTCTTCATTTAATATTATTGAAAATAACGGAGCCATATTAACAAATGAACAATCCCAAGCAAACTGTTTTTTACAATATTACGCAAAACAAAAAACAACGATAGTATTCCAAATATTTCTATTCTGGAAAATAGCCAGGACATTAATAAACCTTTTTCTTTAAAAGAATTAGAAATAGCAATATCTCATCAAAAGAACAGCAGTCCAAGGCATGATAAAATTTCTCTCCAATCAATAAACCATCTCCCCATCAAAGCAATAAATCTTCTCCTGAAATCCTTTAATGACAGTTGGTCTTCAAGTCAAATTCCAAAAGATTGGACTCACGCATTTAATCTACCTTTCATAAAACCTCACAAAAATCCCAAGGAAGTTTCGTCATACCGTCCTATATCTCTTACTTCAGTAATTGCCAAATTATTAGAAAGAATGATTCTACATAGAATGCTAGATTTCAGTATTCAAAACAAAAAATTTCATGTTAATCTTCATGGTTTTTACCTTCACAGAAGCAGCATTAATACATTACTTCAATTACAACATGACATTATACTGGCTAGAGAACGCAAAGAATATTTTATTTTGGTAGCGTTGGATATTAAAGCAGCATATGACTCAGTGCGGCCAAATGGCCTTATTTCTAAATTAAACAAAGTTGGATACTCTGGTAGATTACTACGATGGATTCAAAACTTCTTACATCAGAGAACAATTCAAATCAAATGGAGGAACATTTTTTCAAAAATCGTTAAAAACAATTATGGTGTACCCCAGGGTTGTATCTTAAGTCCTTTCCTTTTTATGATTTATATGTCAGATATTTTTGAAATTCATCACGACAGCCATCTTCTGGTTTATGCAGACGACATATTTTTATACAATAGTGGTACAAATTGGAATAAAACAATAGGCGAAATGCGAGAATCTTTAAATAAAATTTCAGTCTGGTGTAAAAAATGGAAATTGTCCACCTCTCCAGAAAAAAGCAATCTAATCAACTTTTCCAGAGAAAGAAGCACAATACCTCCATTGCTTAAAATATGCGACAAACCTATTCCCGAAGTGAAGAGTCTTAAAAAATCCTGGGTATAATTTTCGACCCCAATATCACCTGGAAAAACCATATTAATTACCTACGTCAGAAAGGATTCAAATCTTTAAATGCCATTAAAGCCTTATCTTCTCCGAAAATAGGAACAAGATCTGATCATCTTTTAAATATTATTAATGCCACAATCCGTTCTATCTTTGACTATGGAAGTCAACTTTTTTCCTTTTCTAGCAATAGCAAGAGACAGAAATTAGAACCGATTTACAATGCTGCCTTACGTTTAGCCCTAGGTCTCCCAAGAAACACTCCGTTAGATTTATTAAGAGCAGAGTCTATGAATGGAAGTATTAATAATCGCCATAATTTTATTTGTCAAAAATTTATAACTAAACAAATTGCATTAAAAAACTGGTTGCCGAATGCAAGATTATTTTGGGATATAAATAACATTTTTTATAAATATAGAGAAAAAGATATCAGTATTTTTCAAAAGACGATCAACCTGCTCCAAGAATTATGTATCCCTAAAGTAGATATTCTTCAATGGATCCCTCCTCCTCCAATCTACGAAAATCCCAAAATAAACATCTATACTCATGAACTACCATTTCAAAACAAGGATCTTCCAGATGTCATAGTACAAAATATGTTTAATGATTACATTCAGTCAAACTTTAATAACAATATCATAATAGTAACAAATGGTTCAAAAAATACTAATCAAACATCAATAGGAATTTTGATCCCTAAGAAAAGAGTTCGACAAAATTTCGTACTGAAAGAAATGATTTCAATATTCACAGCTGAAGCTATAGCCATATGGACTGCGTTTAAAAATTGGGTTTCTGAAACAGAAAACTATGTTATCCTGACGGACAGTTTATCAGTTCTAAAAAGTATCCAAAATATTAATAGAAAATCCAATACGATAATAATAAATTTAAGTTCAACTTTACATGAGTGTCTCCAAATAGCTCAATTAATTACATTCATTTGGGTACCAGCTCACAAGGGAATAAGAATTAATGAAGAAGTTGATAAATTAGCTAAAGCCTCTCCAGAGCCGTGGAATATTTCTTCTTGGATTACTTGGGAATATCTGCATACACATTTCAAAAAACAACACAAAAATAAAAGCGATGAAATATGAAAAAAAGAGCAAAAGACAAAAAAATTATTTTTATATTTCTCATCTTGAAAAATCGAACAGACAGGCAGCTAAAAATAGAAATACAAGTTTTAATCAATAAGTTGCGAGCTAAAAAACTACCATTAAATTATATATATTTCCTTTTTAAACAAACAGATTCTCCTTTGTGTGCAGATATTGTCAAGTACCAGAAACTAGGGAACAATTTATATTAAACTGTATCAAATACAATTTGCAGCGTGAAATTTTGAAAAATTTTATCTCCAACCACGGATCTTATTCTTATTTCTCAATAGCGAAATGTAAAACAATAGAGCTTGTTCAAAAAGTTGAAGAATTTTTGACATCAATCAATAGATTCTAAAATTCCAGGCAATAGATTTTCAATACTCTACTTTCATCAATTTCAATTGAAGCACAAGGCGATAATTAAAACTACTGATGGACAGTGCAATCACTGGCTGTACACGTTACAACTTCAAGTTAAAAACTAATCCGGCTTTTATCGGAGCATAAGGCGTTGGCCAAGACTCCACTGTTACAGTGGTATCACTGTACTGAACTGAACTGATACACAGATGATGTTACTGTTACAGTGGTATCACTGTACTGAACTGATACAGATGTTATTGATATATGATAGAAATGTTATTTGTCTAGTGTTTGTGCCGTATTAATTTTGTAAAGTCCAGTGTATTATTATGTGTACTGTAGGAATTAAAAATCGATAAAACGTCATGAGATATATTTTTTTTTTGACTTTGTTTTATTCAAGACGTGACAGCCCTCCATTGACAAGATAAGCCCTTTCATGCTGATCTTTTCATTTTTAAGCAGAAGTGAAACCCTCGATTCGATTTGTTTGGTGTCGCCCTCCCTTGCAACCTTTCTCTCTTGATATGAAGTGAAAATTTAAAACATTTTAATGAATTATTTTAAACTAATTTAACGTTATTTCCTATATATATATATATATATAAAATAATGAGTGAGAATTTAGTTTTACATAACATATTACAAATGATAGTTTTTATTCTTAAAAAAAAAAAAGATTTAGTGAAAAACTGTGGATTGAAAAGCCTTAAAAATATAAGAAAATGTTGAAATATTTTATCAGATAGTATTTTCTTCTTGAATGTTTTTAAACGGGGAACGTAAGCAAATTTTCAGAATCCCCCCCACACACACAGATTATTATTTTTATTTTTGATATTTACAAATTTTAAATCGAGCATTTTTAAATGTCCAGAAATAAGCAATCGAAAATGTAGTTGGCGAATCAGACAATACATATTTTAAAAACATAGCTTCATTTATCCCTGATTTAAATCACAGATGACCAAGAAATATCTTGGTCGATGCAGAATTTGTTTAATGTTATGTTTTTATTATTATTATTATTATTTTCGTTCTTTAATATTAACTTCAATTTTACAATGGATTGCATTAAGACTCCATCGAGCTTGTGTTCCGCTCGCGGATAGGAAGCTCACTTCTACAGAACTACAGATACCCAAGAAGCTGAACTTCTACGTCGGCCCACCAGAAAGCGTCCTTTCATTTTTTGGACATATTTCTCTCTTGAAACTTGGACCTATACTGCGCCCTGATTGGCTAGGCTTGCTCCGCCCTCCTCCCTGATCTCAACAAATGCTACTTTTTCTAGCTTTTTAAAAAAGCTTTTTCTGAATTTACATTCATTTTCTCTTTTGAAATGTAAACATTTTTATTAAATTCAGCAATTTAGTTTTTTAATATCAATTATGTTAATCGGCAGAAGGCAAAATAAGTATAGAGTTCTATCAGTAATACCTGACAGGGATAAAAACCCCATGCAGTGTTCTCAACGATCCCACCTCCCTATAAATTTCAGTATTGAAACTAAAGTAATTTAGAAATTTGCAATGAACAACGAAATAACGGATTTATAATGTGATATTTTTAATGTGAAAGTTATGTTTTGTGTGTGAAAATTAACAAAAATCAATCAAAGAAATACAAATTTGAATTTAAAAAATCAAATAAAATTCAAATTTGAAAATAAAATATAAAGTAAATAAAGACAAATTGTAGTTTTTCCTAAATCTTGAAATCTTAATCTAATCTTTATTCTAAAAATTTACTTCGAAAAAAACATTCAGCTGTTAAAATAGTTTACTGATTCGGTTGAACTGCTTGTGGAGGATGACTTAAGCTACTAATATTAATCTAACATTAGGTGTCATCACAGGCCTAGAAGAAAATGATTTGAAAGTAAGAGCAAGCCTCCTTTCTTGTTAAATTGATTAGAATTCAAACTTAAAAACCAATTAGAAAATCATTTTCAATGACTCCACTTCTGTGAGCGAGCTTATAAATTATATCTTGAAATTTATATCATAAACTATATAAAAAAATTAGTTGAATCTAATCATTACAAAACTTATTGATTACATTAACAGAAAAGCAACGCAAAATGCGACAATCCGCAGTTTGTACCAGTTATGTGTATTACAAGGACAGTCTCTTCTGATTAAAATGATTTGGGAAGATTTCTGCACAAGTGGTGCAGACTATTATCTGATAGCAATGATGATATTGAAACAGAAAACTTATTTTACGTTTTTACACGTGCATTTCTTTCAAATCTTTGAAAAGAGTAGTTTATACTGTTAAAATTTCTGCTAACTTTATAAATGGTTTCAAACTAATTTTAAATGGTTTTGATTTTTTGTAATTTAAGAAAATTACGGAATGCATCTCTGTCTTTTATTAGTGATGCTATCCTCTGAATAAAGAGAAAAAAAACCACCTTACAGTATATTACTAAAAAGTGCAGTTAGAATTATAAAAGCAGGTCATACTTGGTTAAATTTGTGTTCAAAAATACCAAAATGAATATTTAATAGAGATATTGAATTTTTTCCCAATGGTGACTTATTTTTCTCTTTCATGGCAAAATTACTAATTTTAAGTTGTTAAATGAAGCAGTTTCCAAGTTCTCTTTGGTAATCAAACTTAAAAAAACTGTGCACACGGAGAAAAAGACAAACTCAAAAATGAACACGGAGACATACTCATTTTGAAATTAGTATGTTTGTATCAGATTTGAACACAAGCCTTTCTCGAATTTGATACAATACATGTACTCAAAACCTCCTAAAACACTTTCAGACAAATTAAAAAAGATATTCAGGATTACAGAAGCTCTTTTAATATTCTGGCTAGATATTTTAAAAATTGGGGATCAACAGTAAACTTAGTTCTGTTAAATCTACCGAACTATATTTCGTATCCACCACGCTACGCGCGGAGGAACACATGAGTATTAAAATGAGTATAGATTCTTTGTTGTTATTTCTGATTTTCTCTTGTTTGTTAATCAAAAAGTACGTGACTTGTTTTTAATATAAGTTTAATATTCTGGTAAAATTATTAATTACACTCTCTATATGATTGAAAGCCAATAGCTATGTGATAAATGTTTACTTTATATTGGCAGATTATTTAAAAAAAAAAAAGACTAGTGTTATTAATTTAATGCAATTTGCTTGATTCATTAGTCAATTGTTTGATTTATTCAGATCAAAACTAAACTGTAAGCAACATTCTTATAAAACCCATCCTGGGTACAAGTGTAGAATAGAGGGGGGGAGGGATTTGCAAAGTTAATTTTGTAGCAACAAAAATCGGCGATAATTGGCTTAATTTAGCGATAGGTGTTACAAAAAATTACGAAGCAGATTTTTCCAATGAAAATAAATAAATGTTAATGAGAAGTAAAAAAAATAGCAAAAGTTACCATTAATGCATTTGAATTAAGTGTTTTGGCGATCAATTCCGGTAGCCAAATCCAAAGGGCCCCAATTTTACACTTAAACCAAAAATTGGAAAAACTTTTATCTATGTCATTACACATAGTTAACTACTAAAACCCCATTTTTGATTCTGCTTTGAAAGACTATTGTTTTGCAGTAGAATATGCTTGTGTGAATTTTGTAGCATTAACATGTTTGAAAATGCAATATGGTTTTATGGACTAAACATAGTATTAAGTTTTTAATCAATTAACATTGTTAGTAGAAGGTGCCTTAAATGAAGGAATAAATACAATTTTAGACAACCCACAATGAATCCAAATCAATACTAAAAAGATTTAGGATTTGTTTAAATTTTACTACACATTTTCAAAACCCACAAAAATTACTTTATTTCTTCGTGCATTTATTTATAGACAAATAATTGAAGTATTCCTTTTCTAGTTTGGAATCATTTTAGTTTTATTTTTCATACTGAACTCTAAAATGGCTTACATGTTGTGAGCGACTCTCTTGAAAAGGCAAGTTTACAAAATAAGTTTTTGTTGACAATTATTAATCTTTTGAGAAGACTAATTTCTCGAAACTTTTAAAGTACTTTTTTAGCTTTTTAATTAAATTATGGAAAATGTCTTAAAAGTTCCCATACAGAAATTATTTAAGAGTTTCAACAATTTCAATACACTTATTTTATGATTCCTCTCAATTTCCATTATTGAAAGAATTAAAATTAATGGAACAGAAATTACAGAATGAGTAAAATTAGTTAGTAAAATTGAACGTAATATATTTCAAGAATGATTTTTACTTTTTGGTATTAGACATTAAGTATATAAAAATTAAATCTACTTAACTACTAATATTTAATGGATATTTTGTCTTATTAATAATTTATCTGCATTGTTTAAATTAGATTTATCACAGTACTTACATTATCACAGCCTTTCGGTAACATTATATGAAACGAAAGTCATGAAATTGCCAATTCAGCGCACACAACACATACAAATTGGTATTGCCAACTTGACGAGTTATCTTGAACGTTGGCAGTTGTTACCATAAATGTAAGTACCAATTCATCTTATAACATAGTGTAAAAAAGGCAATGGCATAACAGAGAACATTTGGGCCCCCCAATTTGGATTTTACAAAGGGTATGTACTTTGTGACTGTCAGGCTTTGGGCCCCCTAGGACCCAGGGCACCCCTGCAATATGGGGGTGTATGCTACGTCACTACAGAAAGGCTATACTTTCATAACTATAAAACTTCGCTTTGATTGAAAACTATTGTGATATTTTTCTAAAAATCTTAGTAATCTGGTATTTTTTATAATAAACTTACAAGCTCAGTCAAAGTAAGTTTTAATTCACAACATATTGATCTTCTGGTTTACAACACACCTTTAATGTGACCATAGTGCTTTGTTTATTTCGATGAAAATGAATGAGATATACATCAGATTCCTGATATTTTACCCTCTTAAGTATTTATCTGTTCTGGACCGTGATTACATATATGTGGTCTCTTCAGGGAACACGGTATGATATGTGAGATTACGTTTACCCCTTTCTGAGTCCTGTGTGATCATACTGGTGTCCTCTGTATTTTATTACAGCAAAGATTTTACAAGAATTTACGTACAGGAAGCCCCATAATAATAAAACAAGTAATTCTTTTATAGACATTGCACTTTTTCAGGTAGACCAAGATTTTATTTCTACTGCATTAGTTGGAAAAATATACTTATTGACATAAATATTTTTTTAACGGATTAAAGCATTGATGAAAAAAAAGTTTCTTCTTTTTAGATAATGGAACGTTGAAAATTAATTCGTAAAGCTGGCTCTCGGTTGTTTCAGTGTGGAAAAAAAAAGTGAAAGACTTGTAGCTCAGAAAATTATCATAATATTTATTCATATTCAATTATACTTGTCCGCTATTAATATCAAGTTTCTTCCATGGAATTACAAAAGCAGAAAAACAAGATAGGTAGTAAAAAGTAACCTTAAAAGACTTTTTTTTTTTACATTTTAGGTTGGAGGGGAAAGGAGACAGCTTGTCGTTTTTGAGTATTGAAATTAATGTTCTAATTTGATATCGGTACACTACGTACCAAGCGTTGTTGTTGACAATTGTCAAGTTAGGCGATAACATTACAATATAGTTACCAATACCTTTAAATTTCGTTTTGTGGTTGCCATCCATTGTTTTTTTTTTCTTTTATTATATTTTTAAATTTTATTCTCTTTTGTAATTTTATTTTACTATGTATTTTATTATTATAGTATATTAAATGAATTTTTTACTGATTTATATTTATGGCAGCATCCTTATTAGTTTCATACAATTTTAAGTAGATTTTTTTCACAAACAAACATTTCCATGCTTCCCGTTGTCTAAATTGCAGTTTGTCTTCTGTCAATTATTCATAAACTAGCTGGTATACCCGTTCTTCGCACGGGTGAATTTAAAAATTAAAAAATACAGACTGAAGGATAAAAAGAAGTTTTTAATGAGTTAATTTTACGTGAATTGTATAATTGAAACAAAAAAAAAGCTTTTTACATAACTCAGCTGAACGAAAAAACCATGTTTGCTAAATTTTAAGTTTTTAGATATAATTGCTGATTTTTTTATTATTGTTATTATTATTTATGATGCCCCGTAACTTTCTTGTGGGTCGATTTTTGAAAACACTTACCTGCTCAGCAAAAGTAACACATTGTTACAAATTTTGTGTAATAAACGCTAAAAACAGTGTAAATAATTTTTATCTGGATGTGTAATACGTTAATATTACTTTCTGGTGCATTTATTTTATGTTAAATAGCTGTTACCCGCGACTTCGTCCACGTGGAATTTAACAAAAAAGTGTTTATTCACTTCACAGAGTTTACGAAAATTTTTCTTCTACTTTGTGAATCTATGCTTCTTTATTGTTTAATTTTTTTTCTTTGCTTTTTATTGAGCAAGGGGCGAAAGGGACGCATGATCTTTGACACTGTCTATGGGGTGAGGACTAAAATCTTTAGGATCAAAATAGGTCTAAGTAGCAAGTAGGGTGAAACGCGAAAACAAACGAAGCAGCAAGGAAGGGGGTGAAAGTGACGCATGACCTTTGACAATGCAGTTAAGGACTGTAAAATCATTAGGATCAAGACATGAACGGGAAATGTCGCGAATGGCAGCAACCTAATCAAAGAAAAAAAGATTGATATAACTGCTAGCAATCGTTGAGACAGAAAGCTCGCGAAATAAAAATAATTCCTATTAAATAAAAATAATCCCTATTGAATAAAAATGGTCCCTATTGAAATAAATAATCTCAATTTGAATCGGATATTGTTCACTATTTCATTGGTTTCAATTTTATTTTCTCGAATCCTAATTTTTTTTAAAAAAAAAAAATAATAAAAGTAGCCTAAGTCATTCCTTGTAACATTAGCTATCTGCCAGTGAAAGTTTCGTCAAAATCGGTCCAGCCGTTTCAGAGATTAGCCGGAACAAACAGACTGACAGATAGACAGACAAAAATTTTAAAAATTGATTTTTTCATGCAAGTACCGTATATCTTTTTAAATGCATTTAGTAAAAAAGCTGTTAATTTCAAATTACAGACACTTCATTTTTATTTATATGTATAGATTAATCCTTATATTGCTCATAGTATTTTTCTGTTCTTAAGGTCACATCAACTATGATTGCGATAGCAACGAAAAAAAAATCGTTTGTTCTTACAAAATTAAAAGTGAGTCAAAATATGAATAAATTATTCTTTTTTTTTTTTTCGTTAAAAAGGAATCATCGCGTTTGTTCCATGAAGAAATGCTTTTTAAATGTCTTTGAGTATTAAAAAAAAGTAATAATAAATAATCCCTATTTTTGAATTGGATGTTGTTCATTATTTTATTGGTTTTAATTTTGTTTTCGTGGAACCCTATTATTTTCTTTTTCTAAAATAAAAGTAAACTAAGTTACTCCTTGTAACAACAGAGCTATCTGCCAGTAAAAGTTCCGTCAAATTCGGTCTAGCTGTCTCAGAAATTAGCCGGAACAAACAGACAAATAGACAGACAAAAATTTAAAAACTTGATTTTTTTTAAAATAAGTACCGTAGATATACTTTTAAATGCATTTAGTAAAAAACTGTAATTTCAAACTACAAACACACTTCAATTCAATTTATCTATATATATAAAAGGAGAAAAGCGACTCACTCACTCACTGACTAATCACGATATCTCCGGAACTACACTGCTGGACAATTGCTAAGGACGGATAACACTATCATCCATAGCAATCACAAAATGAAAGGAAGCAAAATGTGGAAAATTAGAATAAGTGCGGGATATTAGTAAGAAGAAGTATGAGTATACAAATTTTTTTTCCACGTCTGTTCATCACGTGATAGCGTTCATAAGAGCTTTAAAGGTTTTGACGCGTGTGGACAGTTGTTGTTTCAAGTCAAAGTTTTACAGGAAAGATTAAATAGACGAACTTAAAATTTTTGGCATGTCTTCCCGACATCACATAGATGATTTTATGCGTGGCCGAATTATTGGAAAGATCGAAGAAGGGCGAAAAATAAGAGATGTTGCCAGGGAGTTCGACATCGCTCACAGCGTTGTTTCACGGCTGTGGAAGTCATTTAAAACTACTGGAATGTGTAGTAGACGGCACGAAGGAGGTCGTGTTAGAAGTACAACGCCTGCAGAAGACAGATATATCGTCCTATCAGCAAAAAGGAACAGGTGCACCACAGTTCAGCAGGTAGCAAATCAGTTTCTTGCTGCCTCAGGAATGCAGATCTCCCGAAAAACTGTTGCCAGACGTTTGAGGGGAGGAGGACTATACACACGCAGACCTGTTATGTGTGTCCCATTGACCAGACAGCACCGTACTGCCCGTTTGCAATGGTGTCGTGAGCATCACAATTGAACTGAACAGGACTGGGCATGCGTACTATTCTCAGATGAGAGTAGGTTCAGTCTGTCATCGGATTGTAGACGCCAACTGATCTGGCGCGAGAGTGGTACTGCTTATCGTCCAGAAAATATCCAGGAAAAGGACCGATATCCGACATGCAGTATCATGGTGTGGGCCGGCATCATGATCAATGGCCGCACGCGCCTACATGTGGTTGCGAATGGGACTATGACGGGCCAACGATACATTGATGAAGTTCTACTTCCTCATGTTCGTCTTTTCCGTGGTGCTGTCGGTGATAAATTTTTTTTATGGACGACAACGCAACATGTCACCGAACACTCGCTGTTCAGGATTGTCTAGACAGCGAGGGTATTCAACGTCTCGTATGGCCAGCGCGTTCTCCAGATCTAAACCCCATTGAAAATGTGTGGGATGCTTTGGGGAGGCAAGTTGCTGGTCGAAACTATCCTCCTACAAACAAGAATACCCTCATCCGTGCACTCACAGAGGAATGGGATAAATTGCCTCAACAGCTGCTGGATAATGTTGTGCAAAGTATGGTACGACGTGTGGAATGTTGCATCACACTCCACGGTGGACATATCCCGTACTGATACCTTTCTTTAAGGTGCCTGCTGACTTTTAGATGCATTGTTCCATTTCTCCGTACGCAGATCAAATGGACATTTTTTTTTTCAGATGTTTCACAGCTTTTGTACTTTCCAGAACAATAAATATTCTTTATTCTAATGTCTGAACAGTGTGGCAACTATATTTTATCCTACTAGGCCTCATGTCTCGCTTAATGTTATGCTACATAGCAATTTGTGATCCGTCCTTAGCAATTGTCCAGCAGTGTATTAAACCTACAGACTTGAAATTTGGTAGGTAGGTTCCCTTCATGGAGTAGACGTCAGCAAGAACGGATTTTGCTAAGTTCGAACCCCAAGGGGCGTTATAGATAATTATTTCCATTACTAAACTATTAGATGTACAGTCGTGAAACTTGGTACACAGATTTTTCTTTCATAAAGTAGAGATTCCCTACATAATGATTTTTACGAAAATCGACCTCCAAGGGGCGTTGAGGGCGCTTAAGGGGCGTTATACATAATTATTTCCATTTTTAACCTATTAGATGTACAGTCTTGAAATTTGCAAAGCGGGTTCCTTTCATACAGTACAGATCCCCTACAGAATGGGTTTTGTGAAAATCGACTCCCAAGTGGCGTTGTAGAGAATTAAGTGGCGTTATAGGCAATCAACTTCTTTTTAAACTATTAGACGTAAAATCTTGAAATTGAGTAAGCAGATTTCATTCACTGAGTAGAGATCCGCTATAAGATGGGTTTTGTGAAAATCGTTTCCTAAGTGGCGTTGCGGGGGCTTAAGGGGCGTTATAGATAATTATTTCCATTTTTAAACTATTAGACGTAGTCTTGAAATTTGGTAGCGGATTCCCTTCATAGAGTACAGATCCGCTGCAAAATGGGTTTTGTGAAAATCGCCCCCAAGTGGCGTTGTGAAGAATTAAAGGGCGTTATAAGCAATTAACTCCTTTTTTAAACTATTAGACGTAAAATCTTGAAATTGAGTAAGCAGATTCCATTCACTGAGTAGAGATATGCCGTAAGATGGGTTTTGTGAATATCGTTTCCTAAGTGGCTTAAGGGGCGTTATAGATAATTATTTCCATTTTTAAACTATTAGACGTACAGTCTTAAAATTTGGTAAGCGAATTCCTTTCATGATGTAGAGATCCGCTACAAAATAGTTTTGGGGAAATTTGATCCCCAAGGGTCACTGAGGGGATTAAGGGGCGTAATAGATAAATATTTCCGCTTTTCAACTAATAGAAACACCTGCTTGAAAATTAGAAGGTATGTTCCGTTCATGGAATAAATTTCCTTTTACAAAGATTTTTGCGAAAACGGACCCCCAAAGGAGTGGGGTTGCGATGGATTAAGGCGTGTTACAGAAAAATTCCTGTTTTTGAATTTAACTCATTTACTTGAAATTTGTTGAGCATCTTTCATTAGTTGAATAGAGTTCCACTAAAAATGTATTTTACGGAAATCAACTCCAGGGGGAAGCGGGGAGAGTTATTGGAGCGTATTGATAGACAAAATTCCCGTTTTCGAACTGCTAAGACTACAATAATAAAATTTGGTTTGCATGCTTCTTTTGTTGAATTGGAATCCGCTAAGAGTGCTCTCAACGAGGTATTGATGATAAAATTCCGTTTTTGCTCTGTTAGATTTACACTTGAAATTTAGCACGCATGTTTATTTTATGGAGTAGAGATCCACTGAAAGTTGCTTTCGTGGAAATCGTCTTGATTATTAGGTTAAGTGAGCGAAACAAAATCTTTCTACTTCTATTTTAAATATAAATAGAAATTAAATATTATAATTTATGTTCTTTTTATATCAAAGGGCGACAGTATAACAGCTATAAATATATTTTTGAATACAATCAAATTCTTAATGCTAGATATCAATAATTAATATATATGTAAACAGTATACATATATACAACATCGTGAAATACCCAGTGAAGCGGGTGTGTAACGGCTAGTTTATTTATAAAGGGTGTTTTTTTTAGAGGTATAGAACTTTAAATTGCAATAAAACAACGATGTATTATTCGATTGACATGAATTTTTTTATTCGAAAGATAATCTTGTGGCATTACATTTTAAATATGATTTCTGGCATAGGACTGCCACGGCTGGCTCGGATGTAGTCCAATCTGGATGTCCAATTTTCGATGACTTTTTCCAACATTTGTGGCCGTATATCGGCAATAACACGGCGAATGTTGTCTTCCAAATCGTCAAGCGTTTGTGGCTTATCCGCATAGACCAATGACTTTACATAGCCCCACAGAAAATAGTCTAGCGGTGTTAAATCACAAGATCTTGGAGGCCAATTCACAGGTCCAAAACGTGAAATTAGGCGGTCACCAAACGTGTCTTTCAATAAATCGATTGTGGCACGAGCTGTGTGACATATTGCGCCGTCTTGTTGGAACCACAGCTCCTAGACATCATGATTGTTCAATTCAGGAATGAAAAAGTTAGTAATCATGGATCTATACCGATCACCATTGACTGTAACGTAGTGGCCTTCATCGTTTTTGAAGAAGGATTCCACCAGCCCATAAAGCGCACCAAACAGTCAGTTTTTCTGGATGTAACGGTGTTTCGACATACACTTGTGGATTAGCTTCACTCAAATGCGGCAGTTTTGTTTGTTGACGTAGCCATTCAACCAGAAGTGCGCTTCATCGCTAAACAAAATTCGCTTATGAAAATCGCGCGACCATTATTTTCGAAATAAAATTGCACAATTTGAAAGCGTTGTTCAGGCGTGAGTCTATTCATGATGAATTGCCAAACCAAACTGAGAATAAATCACTTGACAGCTGTTAAATCGGTCGCCATCTTGGAGAGTAATGCCAACTTTAACTCCTATACCTGGAAAAAAATACTCTGTATTAAAATGATTTTATTTTCTTTTAGGTAAAGCTAAAGGGTGTAAGTGCACTTTTCACCTAAAACGTAATTAAAAATATTTATTTTAGAAACAACTACCTACGTACTTAACTAAATAAATAAAATAACCTATATGAATTTATCGATTTCAAAGTAAATAAAAAACTAAACTATTTCCATGAAAGAAAACCTCACGACATTTAACATTGATTTCTAATTATTAGAAAACAGGGAAAATGTAACGAAACAAAATGAATTAAGAGAACGGAACGGTAGGAAAAAAATACTTTGTGACTCGAGAAACCGTTATTCTTTGATTTCAATATAAATATTACGCAATATAAATATTATTCAATTAAATATTACTATATTCTGTATATATTATGCAGGATAAATGAAGTTATTTACAGTTTTGAATAAACTTACTTAATTTAAGGGAGTAAGTGCACTTTTTCACCTAAAACGTAATTAAAAATATTTATTTTAGAAACTAATACCTACGTACTTAACTAAATAAAACAACCTGTTGGCTCTGCGATCGCCACCCCCACCGCACACTCACACTTGTACAATCACTCTTGCAAGACAAACATTTATTGTGACTGCTTTGTGCAGTGTTTGGCAATGAAATAAACAATAGAGGTATGAAATTAGCTTACCTCTATTTAAATGCGGAGCCTAGTGAGAAGTCAAATGAGGTAAAACTCAAAAACTTCCTGATTTAAGTTTAAATGCTGTCTAAGTTATAGAAAAATTGATGTTGCTCAGTGTTTTTGAGAACGAATGAAATCATTGGAATGATGCAACAGTTCAAAACAGGTCTTAGCAACAGTAGGGTGAAACGAATCTGCAAGCAGGGGGGAGAGGTACTCGTGACCTTTGACACTGTCAATGAGGTGAGGGACTGGGTAGGATGAAACGAAGCCGCAAGCAAGGGGTAAGTGAAGACTGTTAAAATCATTAGGGTCGGATATGAACGGGAAATATCGCGAGTCTCAGTAACCTTATCAAACAAAAAAATTCGTCTAGAAACGTCCAGACAGATGGCTCGCAAAATAAAACAATCCCTATTGAATAAAAATAATCCCTACTGAAATAAACAATCCTTATTAGAAACGGATATTGTTCACCATTTCATTGGTTTTAATTTCATTTTCGCGGAACCCTAATTTTTTTTTTCTATAATAAAAGTAGCCTAAGTTATTCTTAAAACATTAGCTATCTGCCAGTGAAAGTTTCGTCAAAATTTGTCCAGCCGTTTCAGAGATTAGCCCCAACAAACAGACTGACAGACAAAAATTTTTAAAATTGATTTTTTCATATAAGTACCGTATATACTTTTAAATGCATTTAGTAAAAAGCTGTTAATTTCAAATTACAAACAGACACTTCATTTTTATTTATATGTATAGATGGACATTTAAAACATTATTTTTGGTGTTTACTAAATCTTTTATTAAAAGAATATTAGGGCTCCACTTTCAATTTTTATGGACTAAAAGGATTACTAAATTTGCACTTTGTTTTCTAATAATCTTTTTCTTTTCAAAAAAAATTTCTTATTCTAGATTGAGATTTTGCTTATTTTGGCCATTATGAAATGTGATACGCATGGCAGCAAAATGAAAATAGTTTACAGACAGGTTAAATAATTTGACAACTGTATATTTTATTGCAGATGTTTACAATGTAAATTTGTATATATAGCCACGTTGGTAAATCTATCGGAACTAATTCTTTTTTCACCGGCAGCAAATTAAAATTTTACTTCAACTTTATTTTTAATTAATGCATTTTTAAATGTTCCTTGGTCAAAATTCACAAGTAAAACTTGAATTTTTGGATTTATTGAAAATTATTCGAATTATTTCCAATATATTCAAATCCCACGAATGTACTAAAAAAAAACATTTAAAAAATCGGATTTATAACATATCACCATTAATCTTTTCACATTCTGATATTGATTTAAAATTTTTTTTAGTTTTTAACAGTTATTATTTTTCCATTTATCTTCTGTTTCTTTTCCCGGCATTTGTAAATACCTTGTGTTCTATTTCTATAAATCCTGGGGTACTCATATTTTTCTACAATAATAGCACTTACATTTTTGCTTTTTTTAATATTAATGTAATTCCTCTTTTGTCAGGAATAGGCTATTGTTTTAAATTACATGTTGAGTTCTTAGTGTGAGACCACCTTCTTGGAACTATTAGATTCCAAAATCTTATTTACAGTGATTTCAAAACCGCGCCTAAAATATGTTTTGTGCGTAAAGAAATGGTAACAAATTAGCTCCCTATATGTATATATTCCAACGAGGGGTATTTTTTTAACAGTAGTTTTTATAAACGTTAACTTCAGCAAGTCGTGGTGGCCATGGTAGCTTAGTAGTCAGGGTAATGGACTCGTGGCTGGTATGTCATGAGTTCGAATCTGTCGAGAGCTCAAACGTCCTCTTGCTGTTGTGGTAGTTAGGAGAGGAGGGGTGCCAGCGCAGGTGTCGTCCTCATCACTTGATCATGGTTCAAGGTTACGAGGTCTGTCGCCAAAAGCCCTTGTATAGCTGGACAGTACTACGTTAATACTCTTTCACTCAGCAAGACATGCCTTCATGTGTACTAGTTAAAAATTGCATTTTTAAAACCTTTTATCTTGTTTCTGAATTATAAATGCTTTATTTTTAATTTGCATTAGTTTCCTTTCTACTTGTAAGCTAAATCTTCATTTTTAATATTACAATTCATAATTTATTTTAAATTTTGCACAGAGTTCTGATTTTTCTTTTTTTATAAATAAAAAACAATTTACAAATTTCATCCATTTTACACTTTCTGCCAAAGACCATTTGATTCCCATTGCAGTCTTTGTCGTCATATTCAAAACAGTCATACGAGGGGAGCATGGTACATTTGTTATGCTAAATTTTGTTAATTGTCGTTTAGAATACCATATAACTAAAACAACATTTGCGGAGATTTTACTCTAATGAGGAATCTTTTAAGATTCCTCTCAGAACCAGCTATCTATAAATTTTTCAGTATATAATTTAGATGACTCATGTATCCTAACATGTAATTTATTTGAAACACTGTTTGAAAGACATGCTATTGATTTGATAAAAAATTAAAAAAATCTGTTTAATTATATGTTCCTTTACACATTAGAACTTTCTATATTTAAAATGATAATTTGATGTATATTACATTAAAACATAAGCTAAGCTATACTATACAAATAAGAATGGAGTTGACTATAACATGGACTATATAGATGTTTTTATTGAATTTATTTAACAAAAACTAACTCTTATGGGTGAAGACTTTGTTTCAAAAATCACACTTATATATCCTTGTTTTTTTTTTTTGTCTGATATGTATATGTATGTACAATTTTCAGAATAAATATTTCAAAGATATGATTTTTTTTTTTTCTTGTTTACAGTTAATCATTAAAAAATGCTTTACACTAGTAAAATAGCTATATTATGGTTAGACTGATCCTTAGATGTTATTTTTTTCTTCTAAATGGGAGCTGAAAACTTCTCTAAAAACTCTTTCCGGTAGGTTAAAAATGTGTGCATTTTAAATGTTTGGTAAATGTAAGAATCTACTGTGTGTTTTAGTTGTTTTTACATTCTTTTAAGGACTACTTTTTAAATATGATAGAGTATAAAATCAGTTAATATAATAGTGAGCTTGATTTGTAACATATATTACAATGCATTTTTATTTCCATCTGGTTGGATTAAAAGGGAGTCCCAGTAGCTCGGTTGATGAGTGTTGAGAGCAGAGGCTGTATATGTATCGATTTAAACAAAACAATTGATAAAAAATACTCACACTAGGGACCTAATGAGACTTATTTTAGTCGGGTTTCTAAGTTTTAGAAGTTTTTTTTTTCATGTTACGTAATATGTAAAAAAACTATTCCTTTCTTACTTTGTGTTTAGAAATGTTTAGTATGAAAAGTCTGTCATTCATCGTAATGTTTCCAAGTCACTTCTTAATGAATAATGTTTCCAAGATACTTATTGAAAAATTGATTTTAAATAAAAGCTAATTTTCTGTTTGTATAGGATTTTAAAGAGACAATATATTGCTTCTAGAAATATAAATATAACTTTTAATGAGCCAAATTGCTTACACATTTGTTTAACTATTGCATCAAATCTATTTTTGTTATTTTCAAAGATTTAAATTTGAGGTATAAGTTCAAAAATAGTAATAGTTTATGATCACATAACAATTACATTTTTAAAACGAAAAATTATATTTTTTTTGTAACTTGCGCATCACCTCAAAAATATTGGCGACATTATATAAAACGAAGTACATGGTTGTTAATTCAGCGTGTACGAGACATGGCGAATTATCTTGAATGTTGGCACTTTTGCGATGATACGCAAGTACTTTTTTGTAACATCAAAAAGAATTTAGATTTTCGAAGTTAAGTGTTAAAAACTTCATAAAATGTAAATTAAATAATACATAAGATGGAAAAAAAATTAAATTTGCAACTTAAGTATCACATATTTAGATCCCTTTAAGTTTGATTTGATGTATAATTTTATGTTAAAAATTCGTATTGGATACAACAATATCAAAAATAAATAACATACATACTCATATTTGACCCATAAATACTCATAAATGAGTGCATTACACACTCATTTAGCTATTATATTCTTAAATTTGATCCAGTAACAGGTTCAAAAATGAGTATGTGATGTTTACAATTTTGAGTATGTAGTCGTTGCCAAAGATGAGAATGGGCTATTCTCAAATTTGAGTATGTTTGCATCGGAGCTGTTTTGAATATGTGACGTATTCAAAAGTGAATATTTTGTACTCAGTTTTGAATACCGGTTTTTCGCAGTGCATGGGAGAAAATAGTGCATGTATTTAATCCAATGTATAAAAGTTAAAAATATTTCATAAAAAAATCAAGAATGCAGAATTAATCCGTAAAATTATAATTGAATTAAAAATATTCAAAACCATCAAAACCATGTAAAATAGATATATCATAGCCAGATGTAACTAACTCCTCGTCATCAATGTTGTTAATGCCCATGTAAACATCTACTTTGGCATTGTTGGCGCCACAGCTTGGCGACCTGTTAATTTTAGAATAATTCTGGTAAATTGTAAACGAGTAATGGCAACGCATATAGGGTAGCCGCAGTAATGTTTTGTCTCAACTCTAATGTTTGTTGTAAAAAGATTTCAGTTCGATCGAAACACTTCATAATTTCGCGCTACAGTCCACTTAAGTAATAACTAAACAAATGTAATTTATTGCTGAATGTAATTAATTCATCGATTAGTTACATTCACAACTTGTGATTACCATTTATAAGTACCTGAAAGATAAAAAATTTTAATGTATCTTACAGTATATCTCACCTTATTACATCAATTGATATTATCTGACACATTAACAACCCTTTTAAGAAAGAATATATGTCTTGTATTAAGTCTTTTTTTTTTTACCTTCATGTGTTTTAATAAATATTTAAATTAAATTTACAAACTAATGATTATTGTAGTAAAAATGTTCTCTGAAACAAATTTAAAAAAGGAAAGTCAATAAAAATAAAGATTATGAACAATTTTAATGGATCAAGATTTTTCTATCCTACAGATTACATTGAATTTGAAAATCAATGTTACTATTTTCTACATCTTACAATGAATTTGAAAACAAATTTTTCAATTCTACATCTTACAATGAGTTCAAAACAAATGTTAACTTCTAAGATATATAGAATGAGAAAACATTTATTTTGTAAGAGGTTTTGCTCCGAAATAAACAGCAGACACATCATGGTCTGAATACTTCAATTGCATGGCTTTCTTAAATACTTCGTTTGCAGCAGCTGCCAGTGGCACATGTTGTGCATATGCATCACTTGTTTTCAGTAATATTTGCAAATCACTGCATTGATACTTAAGTGAATGTTTAGTAGTAAAGTTATTTGTTGCCATGGCCATACCTTTCTCTCTAAAAAGAGGGCAATTCATGGAAGATAAATTAACATTCTTTTGGAGACTATTCTTCGAAAAACCCGCGCTCTCAGCTAGAGACATTGCTTCAGCCATGGCAACAGTTGCACTACTCTTTACCATACTAGTACACACATGCATTATTGAAGCACTTCCAATATCACTACCCAAATAAAATGCATCTCTGGACATGGCACAGAAGCAGGTTACACAGTCATTAAAAAACTCACTCTCCCCAGCAACAGTAATTAACAGGGTGCCTGCTTCTGCATCAGATATTGAACCACTGATAGGAGCATCGAGATAATTCCCACCTTCAGAAGTAACAGCTGAAACAATTTCTTTTGAAGTTTTGGGATCCAAAGCCGTCAACACTACAAATAGTTTGGTTGCAGGCTTGCATTTCTGAAACCCCTGCAGAATGCCCCTATTTCCAAAAACTACGGATTTCGTTGCCTCTGGTCCAGATACGCAACAAAAGATAATGTCACAATTCAAAACCACATCACAAGGTGTCAGAAACTTATGAGCTCCAGCTTTAACAAACGGTGTGCATTTATCTAGTGTTCTGTTCCATATAGAAACATTATGCCCAGACTCTAACAAATTCTTGACAATCCTTTGTCCCATCGTTCCCAAGCCTATGAATCCTATTTTTTTGGAAGTTGCTTTGATGTTTTTCTTCTGCACAATTGGGTTGGCTCTTGACATATCCAGAACGGGTACTGGTGAAGGTTCAATTGAAGGTCCAGTCATCGATCGGTCATTGAAGGGCTGGTAAACTCCAACCGGATTATAAGTATTGTTACGAGGAGTTGTTTTGTCACATGTTTCTTCTGTCAACTTCCTTTTTTTTTTCTGAGGCGGTTTTTTTATCTTTTCTTTTGGTGTTCTTTTTTTTTTCTTATCATCTGCAACAGCTGAAAAAATTTTCTCTTCAACAAGCTTCTTGGTTTTGGTATTTTCACTAGGCTCTTCTTCTTTTTCTGTTTTGATACTTTCAAATTGAGGAGTCTTGGGCTCCGTCTGACAAACTCTTCAACTATTTCAACATCCTTTTCAATTTTAATCTTCTGTTTAGTCTCAATATGTGATTGGCCATTGTCGAGTTCCTTCTTCACAACTTTTAAATTTTGAAAACTTACACCCCCTGCTGCAATGATTTCATCTATTTCTTTTTCGGCCATCCTTTTGAAATTCTTTTTCTGTTTCTTATACCTACAATTGAAATAAAAGGAAATATACCATCATATTTAAGAAAATATTTAGAATAAGGTAAATAGGCATGCTTCTAGCTTTTAGGGACTAAGCTACAAGAATTACTCTTATTTATATACCCGAGAAAGAAATTCTTTAAAAAGTATCTTGGAAAGAGAGAGTAGTCCTAAAATCACATTTTCTTTTTTTTTGGATGAAACAGTTAGCTTAGGTATAGGGAATTATGTTACACCCTACAGCTTTATCAATATATATATATATATATATATATATATATATATATATATATATATATATATATATATATATATATATATATATATATATATTTCATAAATCATTCACTAGCTTCAAAAAACAAACTGATAGAATGAAATGAAATGGTGAAAAAATGAATTACACATCATAAATGCCCCTAGAAAATAATACTTTTCCCCTTCAGGTATCTTAAAAGCCTACTATATAATATTTTATGGGGGAAAAAATCATTCAACAAAGTAGACACATACCAGTTTTTTCAATTATGAATTCAAAAATACCCAATCCCTCCCCCGCCCAAATCAAAATATTTAACTAGAAGTTCCCATTGCTGCAAGTATGCCAAAATAAAAATATATTATTTACCTCTGCCAAAACAGGATATCTTCAATTAGGCACAAATTTTTTTTGAAGCAAAAAAAGGATCCCTGAAAAAAACATTTTAATGCTTCAGAATTTTGAAAAATTGAATGGAAAAACACTAATCCTATATTCAAAATTAATATAAGAAATACAACCAAAACTTAAAAACATATTAATGTTTTTTAAAAATAAAAAATTCACACAACTGATTTTTTTTCTTTGCTGTAGATTATCTTGCAGTTAAGAAACAAGGCCAAAATACAAAGCTGTTTTATTACTGTATGCAGTGCTGGTTTATCCATTGGCGTTTGAGGCGGGCACCCAGGCACCCGTATAAGCTACACTTAACCAGGTTTTCTGGTAATAAATTTCGATCCGCTAGTGAAGGGGGCTCGCGTAGATATGTGCTATATATACACTGCTGGACAATTGCTAAGGACGGATAACACTATCATCCATAGCAATCACAAAATGAAAGGAAGCAAAATGTGGAAAATTAGAATAAGTGCGGGATATTAGTAAGAAGAAGTATGAGTATGCAAATGAGTATGAAGTATGAGTCAAAGTTTTACAGGAAAGATTAAATAGATGAACTTAAAATTTTTGGCATGTCTTCCCGACATCACCTAGATGATTTTATGCGTGGCCGAATTATTGGAAAGATCGAAGAAGGGCGAAAAATAAGAGATGTTGCCAGGGAGTTCGACATCGCTCACAGCGTTGTTTCACGGCTGTGGAAGTCATTTAAAACTACTGGAATGTGTAGTAGACGGCACGAAGGAGATCGTGTTAGAAGTACAACGCCTGCAGAAGACAGATATATCGTCCTATCAGCAAAAAAGAACAGGCGCACCACAGCTCAGCAGGTGGCAAATCAGTTTCTTGCTGCCTCAGGAAAGCAGATCTCCCGAAAAACTGTTGCCAGACGTTTGAGGGGAGGAGGACTATACACACGCAGACCTGTTATGTGTGTCCCATTGACCAGACAGCACCGTACTGCCCGTTTGCAATGGTGTCGTGAGCATCACAATTGAACTGAACAGGACTGGGCATGCGTACTATTCTCAGATGAGAGTAGGTTCAGTCTGTCATCGGATTGTAGACGCCAACTGATCTGGCGCGAGTGGTACTGCTTATCGTCCAGAAAATATCAGGAAAAGGACCGATATCCGACATGCAGTATCATGGTGTGGGCCTGCATCATGATCAATGGCCGCACGCGCCTACATGTGGTTGCGAATGGGACTATGACGGGCCAACGATACATTGATGAAGTTCTACTTCCTCATGTTCGTCTTTTCCGTGGTGCTGTCGGTGATAAATTTTTTTATGGACGACAACGCAACATGTCACCGAACACTCGCTGTTCAGGATTGTCTAGACAGCGAGGGTATTCAACGTCTCGTATGGCCAGCGCGTTCTCCAGTTCTAAACCCCATTGAAAATGTGTGGGATGCTTTGGGGAGGCAAGTTGCTGGTCGAAACTATCCTCCGACAAACAAGAACACCCTCATCCGAGCACTTACAGAGGAATGGGATAAATCGCCATAACAGCTGCTGGATAATGTTGTGCAAAGTATGGTACGACGTGTGGAATGTTGCATCACACTCCACGGTGGACATATCCCGTACTGATACCTTTCTTTAAGGTGCCTGCTGACTTTTAGATGCATTGTTCCATTTCTCCGTACGCAGATCAAATGGACATTTTTTTTTCTTTCAGATGTTTCACAGCTTTTGTACTTTCCAGAACAATAAATATTCTTTATTCTAATGTCTGAACAGTGTGGCAACTATATTTTATCCTACTAGGCCTCATGTCTCACTTAACGTTATGCTACATAGCAATTTGTGATCCGTCCTTAGCAATTTTCCAGCAGTGTATAACACTGGCGTAGCTGGGGCCCTTTTTTAGATATAGAAGACTTGTTAGTAGACTGTAGTTACACATGTTGGGGCCCCGTACGGCGGTAGCTATACCTCTGATATATAATATTGTTATGCTGCCTTTATAATATATTTGAAGTCAGATATATAAAATAATTCGAAATAAGTTATTAATTATTAATTCAAATGAGTAAAATGTAAAAGAAGAAATCAGCCCATTTCAGCATGCCAATTTCTTCTAAAAAGAGTCTACTGATGGTGGGGATTACAGATGTTAATTTTACTTTATAGTAACCACTCTCAAGACTAAAATAAAACATCTCCTGTAATTCTCTATACACAAAAAAAACTGCCATTGCCGGTCCTCCTTTGGATAGCTGACACCGGACGTCGGATGGATGAAAGGAATGTCCATAGTGACCCCACTCTGGGATGGGGAGTAAGTTATTAGTGAAAGAGAGAGATATGTAAACTTATCAAATTTCACGTTTGAATATATAATCCCGCATCAAATTCTCAAGTTTAAACATAAAAGAACACTGTTATTAAACAAACAGAGTATAAAATAAGGAAGTAAAATACAATAAAGGAAATACCACATTTTCACACCCAATAGTATTTCAGAAAATATATAAAATATTTTCATAACAAAAAAATTTTTTTTTCAAATTATATCCAAATTCCGCCCTGGGCAGGGGTCTGGTTTGTCTGACCCTAGAGCCGCCCCTGAAATGTATAATATACAAAACTAACATATTCATAATATAAACAAAAATTTCCTTCCTGGAACTTAAAATAATAAAATTAATTAAATATATTCATTTACTAATTAATAATTACATACTATTTGCCTAAAAATGGCGCTAAAAACAAGATTCTAGTTTATTTGAAGTTTATCGGAAAGTGGTAAAAAAAAAAAGGGGGAGGGGGTAATAATGTTGTCGAATTTGTGTTTCTCCACATATGCACCGTAAGAATTCAAAATCTTGAATTTAGTGGAGGGGAATTCATGAAGGCTCGAAAGACGGTTTTCGACGCCAATTACGCCATTTGCTTATCTTCAACGTAATTTAAAAATGTTTTTTTTAAAGCTTTCTTTTTTTTTGAGGGCTTAACTTTTAATTTGAAGTTTAAATTTTCACACGTCGAAAACAAATAACAGTAGTTTTGAAACAAAAAAAATGTAAGAAAAATAGTGCGTTAATAAAATTCTTCAAAGAAGTCTTATTAGACAAAAGACACGAAAAAACTTTTTTTTAATCCGTAATTTTTAAGCAAATATTTCAATCTTTCGTCAAAACAAGGATAATAACGTTTGACACATGGAAAAAAGTTTGTTGGAGAATATTTTCATAAAGAAGGTAGTTCTTAAAGGTTTAATTAGAATTGTGAGTACTTTTTGCAAAAAGTAAAAAAAAAAAATTCGGTTTTTCATTTTTTAAATCACTGATTCTAAAAGTACAAAGTATGAACTTTTAGCACAGAATGTAGATTCACCAAAAATATAAGAAATCCAAACAGAAGGATTGAAAAAACTATTTTTATAAAAATATAAAATATCGCTATTTAGTAATAAAAAAAAAATTGTATCGTTGAGAACTAAACAATCTTCCCGATTCAGGAATTATTTTTGTCTGATTTTGATATAGAAAATAAGATAGTAGTTTTAAAAATGACGAAAATAGTTCTAAAAACGAAGAAAATGTCTCGAAAATCTTTTACCATCGGGTTGCTCGGCATATTAGCGGTATAAACTGGATACGGGGGCAAATTAAAAGTGTATTTTAAAGTTATTAATAAATCTTTTAACTAATTGTAATAGCGGAATTTAAATGGTCAAAATGGCTTCCTCGGATCATTCTTCATCTTTTGGAACATTCGGCACGTTTCTGCGTTGAGCGGTTCATGAGAAGCTAGCCACAAATACATACGTTTGTTTACTTTTAATTTTAATGGTATAGATGTTTGTCACACACATTTAGTTTTCTGTCCTTTTATAATGACATTCAGTGCATCTTTTATACACTGGCCCTATTTTTTAATAAAGTTTCGTGAAGACAGTGGTTGCTGGTTTCTTCATTCTAGGATTCTGTAAGTTGAGTCGCAAATACCTCAAAAATGAACACCTGTTTTGATATTGAAAAGGTGGTCATTCAGTATGCAATAAAATAATTTTAACATATTTATCACAACATTCAACAATACAAATTATTGTCATGGGCCAATGCTTACATTTTAAAAGTGTTGAATATGTTCCGACCATTCCATCAACACTTCTGCCTCAGATAAATTATAGAAAGTTATTATTTCAAGTTCAACCAACAGAGTCTCCTGAAGATTGATTTATTTCATCATAATTATGCTTTCTTGAAAGTAGAAAAATGTTCTAATATTTTGGGGGCATATGAAACAATCTTCATTTTTTCTCATATGGTTTTAGCATTAGTTATTTTCTTCTGCAGAAGTTCTTGCGGAAATGGATAAGATATATAACAATTGTCTACCACCAAATTACATCGTGAATTGTAGAAAGTTTCAATTGGCCTCTTTGGAACACCAATGGAACACTCAATGGAACAATTCAATCAACACTAATATAACCTTTGTCCGTCTCTTTCCTTTAGAAAAAATATTCTTCTATTAATGTGATAAAAATATCTGTGCATTTTACTAAACATTGAATTACTTCATGAGAGGTAAATAGATGTAAACTTCCAAAGCAAAGATGACACGTTTTGAAGAGCTTATTTTCATGGAGGTTTGTAGCAATGTTCTTTGAAAAAAATAACATTAGGATGAATTTTTTTCCTTCGTCCACAGTGTAATATCTTAAGGTTAATTTAACCAAATGTGTGAGAGCTAAATGCAGAGAGTAAGTCTTCCAAAAGACAAATATCTCGATTTTATTGAAAATTTTCATTATTGTACTTTGTTTATCTACGTATTTATCTATGTGCGACTATCTTCTCACGGACCGCTAAACGCACCGAAGGTACCAAAAGATGGAAAATGATCCGATAAATTCATTTTGACCAATCAAATTCTGAGCTAAAGATATTAATTAAAAAAACTTAAAATACATCATTGATATAAATCTGCATGCTATCTACTGCGCAGATTTCAAAGGACGTCCGGGAAACCGATTCCTGACATTCCCGTCGTTTTTAAAACTGCCATCCACTTATTGAAATCAGACCAAAAATAATTCCGGAATTGGGCAGACCATTTATTTTGATACAGCACGGTATAATATTTTTAGTAAACTAGCGATATTTACAACTTTTGTGATTTTTTCTAAAACGAGTTGATTTCGATCGCTTTTCAGAGCCAGAATGTTCCGATCGCTTTGTATCTTTCTCATAACTTTGAGAAATCAAACTTACGTCCAGAAAGAGTGCAAGCTTTGCTCTTTTGAACCCGGTGATATAAAACCTCCAATTCTGTAAATTTTATTTTACTTTCACGATTTTTTTAGAAAATTACGACTTAAAACATTTGGTAGTTAACCCAATTTATAAAAATAATGGAAAGATTTTTTTTTCTCCTTGAGTGTCAAACTTTACTATCTGCTTTTTTACCTAAGATTGAAAATTTTATTTAAAAATTACAGATTTTACAGAAGTTTTTTTTTTTTTTAAATCTAACTTTTTCGAGGCATTTTTAATGCAATTTTTCCCTTAGATTTTTCATTTAAAAATTACCATTGTTTGCTATCGATATGTGGAGTTTAGAAGCATTAACTTAAAAACTATGCATTTAAAAATTTTTAAAACTTCATAGATGGGTCAGTTCCGCAATGTGCATAATCACTAGCATTCAACAAAAATTGTACCCTTCCCCTTTATGTCTAGAATTAGATCCTACTGAGGGGAAAGTAGAGGATATATATATATAAGGATAATTAAATTAGAATTAAAAATTAAATTCCCTATCTAGCACTTAGCTCATATTTTTCAATTCAACTTCAAGTATCAAACTAATCACCCATTTATTTCTTTCGAACATATGGCCTAGCCAATAAACATGTCTAATTCCAGATCGTTAGATTTAATAGCCCTATATGTCAGCCTTAACTTTCAAGTACAATAATAAAATCCGCGATACTACCCCATCGGTGTTTTAAGTGGTACCCCCCCTCCAACCCACTTAAAACACACCGTGGCGGGTTTCTTCCTCCCTGCTCTTAGCGTCAGAAGAGATGTAAAAATGATTGAATAAAGTTCCTTTTTAAAACTAAGTTTGATTCTGGCTCAAAACATGTCATACATGCATTTTAAAAAAGGAAGAGGATTATATAATTGCCGTTATAGAGAAAGGGGAATTTCCTTAGGGTAAAAATTAATACACTGTTGCTAAAACATCATGGTAGATCGACGAAGTTATTTGCTAATTAAATGAAGACTAACATTATTCAATACTAAACGATGATTGGTTTAAATTAATAAGTTTTATAAACAAAATCAGTGTAGGTTTTCATTAATCCCAAAAATTATTTTTTTAATAATATACTCATACACTGTAATAATTTCTTCTGGATGGTACTTGATTAGTTTTTAGCGCCATTTTTTAAGCTACTGGTACGTAACGATTGATTAATTGGTAATGAATATGCTTAGTTTCTTATAATACATTTTACACCAGATATGCTTCAATTACAGAAAAAAAATCTTTCGTTATCGACCATTCTAATTTTCTTCATTTGTTGCGGTAACAATTGAAAAAATAAATCTTCACAAAGTATAAGAGTTTTCTTCTTGAATGAATGAGTTACCTAACGAAATTAAAATCTGCGAGTCCTTTGTGGAATTTATGTCAATAGCCGATTGCACTCTGCCTAAGGGATTAAAACTGAAATTTTAAATACAATCGAAAAATATGGAATTGATTTGTCTAAGCGTAGGAAACAGGGTTATGATGGAGCAAATGTTATGTCGGGAACATATGGAGAGTTACAAACTCTTATAAAAGATCATGTATCAGATGCCAATTATGTTCATTGTGCAGCACATTCATTAAATTTAATTTTAAATGATGCTACAAAACACATCCCCAAAGTGTCAAAATATACTTTTTTGGCAATAGCACAAAACACTGGGCATTGTTAATTAATGATTCTTCCGAAAAATTTAAAATAACCCTTAAAAAAGTATGCCCTACTAGATGGTGATCAAGAAATGACGCCTTATTCGGTCGGTATTCGAAAAATTACTCTCTAATAATGAAAAATTCAAGGGGTGTTGGAAAGCTAAAATCTTATTTTTTTTGACAATTTGAGATTTTTACATTTGCAAATTGTATAGATTTTAACCTTTCTAAAAATACCTTACTTTAACCTCTAGGGTATTTAGAATCCCTTAAAATGTATTTTTAAATAATTGTTGAATTTGGGCCACGCCCATTTTAATGGCGAAAATTGTAAACAAATTACTTTGTTTTTTGCTTTAAAGTGTAACGACCGATATAAACCAAATCATGTATCTTTTATTTTAAATTGAAACTTTTATTTTTTTACTTCCTAGCCGAATAGAAGTCTCACTGTATACATTAAAATCAATTTATCTCAAAATGTAAATTTTAATGTGCGATGTACCTTTTCTAAGAAACTACTGTTCACAGGTATGTAAATTTTTTACGAATTATTTATAATGATGTCTAATATATACTAAAATGAGCTTTTTGTAAAAAACTCAAAAATTTAATTTTTACAAATTAAAAAATTCAAAATTAGCTAAAAGCTCATTTTAGTATAATGAGAGAGGTGTACTTTAATAGTATGAAAAATTTCAAGCATGTACATAAAACAGAATTTGAGAAAAGGTACATCGAAAACAGCTAATTTAACATTGTCAGTACAGAGGGAGAGAGAGATTTCCAACTCCCCTTAAGTAAATTAAGTTCAATTTCAATTAAAATAGACGAACTTGACGAATGTAAGAATATAATTACTATATTAGAGAACTACGATTTTATATTATTTGTAACCTTTTTTTTTCTTGGTTATTTAAAGTCAAAGATTTCATTTCTAAAGCCCTACAGCCTAAAAAATGACCTACAAAAAAGATAATATTCTGCTGAATAATCTTCTGAACGAACTGGTAGCAATTAGAAACTAAAATTCATTCAGTTTTTTTATTAACCAGGTCTGGAGATCTAACTAAGGGATGGGGTGTAACTTTTTTTTAAAAAAGGAAAGGTGAAAGCGAACACAAAGCGCTTTTTTGACGAGTTAGCAGAAGATCAAAGAGTTTCAGACCCGGAATCGTCTTTCAAAGTTAATGTATATTATAGCTGTCTAGATGTGTTTATTTCCCAAACCCGACAAAGATTTCGGAGTCTACATGATCTCTGTAATATTTTCAAAATTTTACAACCAGATAAACTCTTGTCCTTTTGAAATAAAGAAATAAAAGGGCAGGCCACAAAACTAGCTAATGAATACAATAAGGACTTAACACCCGGTGTATCTATGAACAATTAATTTTAAAAGGTTGTTTAAAATCCGAAATTCAGAAAATCCAGTCAATCAAAGAGCTCGCAGAATTACTATTAATTCATTGCAATAACCTCGCTTCCAGTTTTCCGGATATTATAACAGCATGCCTGCTATTTTTAACTCTTCCAGTTGCAAGTGCAACAGCTGAAAGAAGCTTCTCTAAACTAAAAATTGTTAAAAACTAGCTGAGAACTTCTATAGGGCAAGATCGGTTATCAGATTTAGCAATATTGTCGGTAAAAATTGAAGAACTGGAAAAACTAAAATCCTCTTCTACTACGGATATTATCATAAATGCACTTGTAGAAAAAAAAATCGAGAAAAGAGTACCTAATTCTCTTAATTAATAAAATTTTTTTTTACGTGTATCTATGCGTAATCATTTCAACGTTTTCAAATAAATTTTGTTTATGTGATAATTTTTATTTATTTTTAAAAAAGGGGCCCCCAGAAGGAATTTTGATACGGGGCCCACTCAGGCCTAGCTACGTCAGTGATGCATATATATGTAGTATCCATCCTCGCCAGTTAGCATAGCAGTTACTTTTAACTGGAACCACCATCATCAACTGTAACCGTGATTCCGACAGACATGTAAAACTGAGCGTGAAATGAGGCAGCAGGAGAGTGGACGTTTTCGGTGTAAATTCTTTAAGGTATCCCCCCCCCCCGACTACGTTCGGAACCGTAATTTTGCAAAAGCATATAAATGGATAATATTTATGATATTTAGTGTCACTTAGATTAGAACATGTATATAAAATTGTTTTAAGAATAGTATTACAATAAAAAAAAATATTTAAGTACAACATTTTGACAAAAAATGAACATAGAATGACCAATTTTCAAAATATTCTCCTTTTGCAAAAATACTTCTATTACAATAATATTTTGCCTGTATATAGCTCAGACCTCTATACAGAGGCTCAACTAAAATTTTTGAAATATATAACTTAGAAGTGGGTTTATCCATGTTTTACGACAACAAAGGGGAGGAATTTTAAGAAAAAAACGCCGATAATTATTTTAATTGGTTGTAACTCTTATTGGTTTATTGGCCTGAGCTATATACAGGCAAAATATGATTATAATAGAAGCATTTTTTCACAAAAGTAGAACATTTTGAAAAAAAAGGTTATTCTAAGTTAATTTTTTGCCACAATATTGTATTTAAATAATTTTTTTTTTGTCAAAATGTTCTTAAAACAATTTTATACATTTATTCTAATCTAAGTGACACTAAATATCATGAAAATTATCCGTTTATGCGCTTTTTTAAAATCACGGCACCGAACGTAGTCGGATACCTTAACTGATGATAAGGGCAGCTACACCGCCCTCCTTTTTTATTGATTTTATTTTAGTATTTGTGTCGTGCTTTTTTTAAAAAAGAAAAACCTATTAAATGTGTAAAAATACCAACTGTGGCTACGTCTTCATTTCCAACTGAGGTGACATGTGAACCCTCACCTCACATACATGTGAAATTAAAAAAAAAAAAAATGCATTATAAAATGAAGTTTTATTAGGAAATTCGTTTTCTACATTCTTTTCGCTTTATCTTATAAGTGGAATGGTTACAAAAAAGAAGTCTGAAATTTTATTTAAGAAGCACGAGTAACTAATATTTCGATTTGCACCTTCTCGAATTAAAACTGTATATGAATCTACAATGTCACATTTTAGATTTCTATTAAAAAAGTTTTTTCATAATTTTGTTTAGTTTAGTTTATAAAGGAGTACATATCTAAGCAATAACATAATAAAAATGCTCTTAAGGTATTTGTATATATACATAACCAATTCAGTATTGAATAAGAGTATTACTTCTTAGAGATTTAAAACATGCTTTTGACTAAAGATGTTTGTTAAAAGTTAACTAGATAATTCTGTAGAAAAATAAATGATTTATGATGATCCATAATTTGAAAGTAAATCTATCAAGACATGTTACAGAGAGTACATATACATACATGTATATAATGCACTTAGGAGCTAAAAATATAGAGAATGTTTTTGAAAAATCTTGCAAAATTGTCAAAACATTTAAATTGAATCAGCTACAAATTATAAAGAAGCACACACTCATCTTTTACATTTTAAAATTAAAGTTTCCATTTCAAAGATAATTGATACACACACAATTAACTGTAGAGGTTTAAGAGTTAAAGAAACTGCATTTTCCATTCCCAAAACTATTTAGTTTAGTCCAATATCACAGAATATAGATTGCAGAACCAAAAAAAAAATTGAATGAATTTGAAAGCTCGTGGCAGATCAATTTGTATGGTATTGTGAACTAGATATATAATTGAATCTAATTCTTTACTCGACTGCTTTTTAAAAAATCTTACAAAAAACCAAGTGATATATATAAACATGCAGCTAACCCAGGGATCGGCAACCTTTTGAGTAAGAAGAGCCAAAAATTACAATTTACAAAATTTCAAACCTTTTAAAGAGCCACAAAATTTTTTCTTGCCAACAATAAATAGTACTTGCAAAAATAAAGTTTTTTCATTTAAAAAAAACTAATCAATTTGTTCATAAGAAAAAATATCTATCTATTTATTCCTTTATAAGTAGTGTTTTTCACAATAAATTACATAATATATATAAAAAATATGTATAGAAAAAAAATGTAGAAAAACACAGGAGCTTCGCCGCCTGACGGAAAAAAATAGCAATAATTATGCGTTTTCAGCTTCTTAATTAATATCTTTTTAACTAATTGCAATATCGGAATATAAATAGTTAAAACAGATTCCTCAGATCACTCCCAATCTTTTGGTACCTTCGGCGAGTTTCTGCGTCGTGCGGTTCGTGAGAAGATACACCTAGTCGCAAAGTCACTCGCATAGATACGTTTGTTTACCTACGAATTTTAATAGTGTAGATAATATTTGCGTGTGGAACTAAAGAGCCGCAGGTTGCCAACCCCTGAGCTAACCAAATCTGGCTCTAATGACAATCCAAAAACCTTACCATACATGCAATATTTTACCATAAATTCACAAAATACGGTCGATGAAATATAAATTCGAGACATTAGAACTCTATCATATTTTCTTCTCTCTCATCCAATATACACAATTACTCAGTGGCGCATAAAAGAATTTTTCCAAGAGAGGGGAGGTGAGATCGCGCGAAAGTTCACCATTCCCATACCATATGCCACTACGCTTTGAAACATATTCTTTTTACTTTTTCGATTGTCGGGAACTCAAAACAGTGAAAATTAAATTATTGAATAAATATGGTCGAATCTCTATTGAACGAAATCACTAAATCCCGAGAAAAAGCTCGTTGTGTGTTTAAAATTCAATAAAAAGAGATTCATCTTTTCATATACTTTAAAAACCACATAAAGCAAATTTTAAATTCATAAACACTATAAATTGTTTAAAAAAGTAATTATTCACTTTTGTAAATTAATATCTATTTGTTTTATATATCCTACCCAATAAAACGAAATCTGCAAGGGGGAAAAAACATTGTTCAGGAATACATTGTATTTCCAAGTTTAAAAGTAATTTTTATATTAATAATTAATGAATTTTTTTAACGACATTTTCTGACTTTAGGCGTACAAGTAATTTTAAACTTACATTACTTTATAACCAGTAATTTTAAGCTTTCTCTAATACACATGTGTACTTAAATTTAATTACTGATAAATCTAATATATTTTTTTTTTAACTTTTTGTTAGGGAAAATTACGAAAATTTTACTGCTCTGTACGAGTTAGGCACCTATTATAACCAATGTTAAGTCCATCGATCACCATAAATGTGATAAACGAGAGAACAATTTAAAAACGCCTAAAATATTTTAAACATAGGGAGAAAAAAACGAATCATAAAAGAAAAAGGTCGTTAATTAGAAACCGCACTTGGCTATTTAGTGGTTATTTTACGAAGAAAATAGTAAAATGTTCGTTTCAGGAAAAAATTTGCAAAATAGAAGTTAGTTATACGGAGGTTCGACTGTAATATTAATTAATAAAATAAATTATTAATTATTTTATTTATTATCAAATTATTAATTATTTTTAATTAAATCTTAAAAATAGAAGAATAGAATTATAATCAATTCGGAGGAAAAATCAAGGGAGATAGATGGGGGTCCACCCCCTTCCTGTTTGACACTGTGATAATTATGTAAATCAAATACAATTCTAAAATTTTACATTACTTTGATTCACACAAATTGCACGATATTTTATCCAAATATGATGAAAAATCCAAATTCCAAAATCCAAAATCCAAAAATGCTAACATTTTTTTCAAAATACATAAATCAGAGATTCAATTAGAACAGTGGTCTTCAAACTTTTTCAACTCATGGGACCTCTAGAACTTGAAGGTGCTTTCGTGGAACCTCCTGCTGTATATATACTTAGAAGAATGTACCTCAAAATAATACAGATTAACATGTTAATAACAATAATAATAGATTAACATGTTATAGATACTTTATGTAAAGGCAATTAAAAAAAAGTATTGCATTTATTATTAAAAATTCTAATCTTACATTTTAATTTTACTCAATAATAATATTAATTTGTAATCCAAGTGTCATCTACTCATGCATTGTATTTAGTAACTGGGATATGTGTTTTCTTTTTTTCACACAAATTGTCAGTCCAGGTCTTTTGAGATTAAATGCAATCGTACTATACATTCCGAGTTTAATTTGTGTTTTCTAGCCACTCATATTAAGAAATACATTTTCCTTACTTACAATGTTCTGAATGGCATTAAAATATTTATAGCTGTGTGAGAAATACTGAGCAATTTGCATGAATATGCAACCTAAAATTTAAGAGATGTTCTTGCTTAAATTTAGATTTTAACATCGAATCTGTTGATAAGTTGTGTGTCCTCTTCATTATAGGCATTTTTTTTCCACAAATGAAAAAGATGCATTAGAAAACTTTAGTTTTGAAAGACATTGTGATAACTAACAAGTATAAGAACAATAGAATATTCAGGATCTAATACGAAATATGTATAAAAATAAAACATTTTATAATATTCCTTTATTATATAATAAAAGTTTTATATAAGTGTTGCAAAATATAGAATTACTATATAAATAATATTTTCCGTTTTAATTAATAGGATGAGCTTTAGAGAGAGAAGAGAGAGAGAGAAGAGAGATCCTAGTAACTATATAAACTTCATAGAGAACGTGAATCCATTTTGCACACATTTTATAAGTTCTTTTCGATTTTTTTTATTTTGACTCGTGGAACCCCTGGGTATGCCTTGGGGAACCCCAGGGTTCCGTGGAATACAGTTTGAAAACCACTGAAATAGAACATACGCACCTTATTCTGTGATTAATGCAAAACCATTTAAATAACTAAAAAAATTCATCAAGCAGAAACCATGCTTCTTAAAATTAACTTGGCATAATCAAAACACAAAAAAATTCTACTCACTCCACGAAAATAAAATGATGCTACTCGTCTGCCGTCAGGGTAAGATGCACCAGAATCACCGAACGCAGTCACAGTTAAGCTAGAACAAAAAGCACATAAAGATACATTTTGCGAAAAATTCGTAAGCATACAAAATACAAATGAAATAATGGTTTGTTATTTTAGTTAAATTGATAAGGTAATATAAATATAAATTACTGAGCTTGTGACGGATCTGTACGGCACTTTATCACTAATACTCTTAGGCATCTTTGGGGATTGTAAATTCGCGTATATTTCCAACCAGCTCTAAAAGAAGAAACTGGGATATGCAAATTAGTCAAAGTATTTAAGGAGAGTGTTTAAGTTAACAGGAGGCTATTACGCCAGAGATAGGTTGACGGTGTTCTAAGAAGATTTAAGTTGATTGTGCGATTAGCGTCTCGCGGATCATTAGGCAGGGATCTACAATTGGAAAGTTTGATACGCCTGGAAAGTGAGGTAGTAAAAAGAAGGCGAGATTTAAATCTTGATTATCGGCTCATAAGAGTAAATGTATAATAAAGTTAGTGGTAATTTAATGAATGCTAGTAATATAAATTGCGTGTATCTCTCGATCCTCTTATTTTGGTAATCCCGTTCGATATTGAGTTTAATACTTGATTAGTATCATATTTCGTGATTTAATTTAATAGACAGGGTCAATCCCATTGACGTAGACATATTGATTAAGCTTTGTTATTAGAAGGTTGATAATTGATTCAAATGAATAAATATTTGTTATTGTAAAAATGTCGTTTGATCGTTCTTTGCCTCAAATAAATCTTGGGTGTCCAGGGTGGAATCCAGGGGGTTCTCACAAGCTATTCAAGACAATGTGATTCATCTTAATGCGTTTCAGCTAGAAGAAAAATAAGATTTATGGATAGATTCATTAACAAAGGAGTTTTAAGATGGAAGAGTAATAGGATCGAAAGAGTAAAAAATCTGACAAGTTCAAAAAAGTGTTGCTTTCTTTCAAACTTGCGGTATATATACAATTAAATAATCATTTTCTAAGAAAGCGAGAAAAGGTCAACATGTTTGAAACAATGTTTTTCATAAAAATTAAAAGGGTTTTAAAAAACACTTGCGGCATTCACATACAATTATTATAATCACTACCTCAGATTCACCTTTTAATATCCTATTTTCTGAATAAAAATATTCACATTACTCATTCCCGGGGATTTCTGATGCTCTTCACGAATTTAAGAAGTTTCAAAACTTAATATTTGTGTACATTTATTATATCTTATATAAATACTTTCATTTAAAATACTTTTCTAGACTTAATGAATTTGGTGGCATGGACATAATTTCAGAAATGTGTTTGAATTTAAGAATGAAACATTTGCTTAAAAATTACAGATTGAAAAAAGTTTTGATTTTCATCTAATAGACTTTTATCGAGAATTCATTTATGCAGTATTTTTCTTATATTTCTTTAATTTAAAAACTACCCTTGTTTGTAATCGATGTGTGAAGTTAAAAAACTAAGTCCTAAGGGGGGATAGAAAACTTAATACCTTCGCACGAGAATTTATATATATATATATATATATATATATGAATATATATATACACAGTAGCGCACACAGGAATTTTCAGGGGAGGGTTCGGGGTCGAAAATTCACTATTCTTGTATCATGCTCTTTTGATTTTGTCGATTTTCGGAATAAAACACAGTAAAAACTAATTATTGAATAAATAATTAGCATTAATTAATAAAATTAATCATTAATAACAAATACTTAACTAAATTTTTCGTACTATATACTTAAAATTGTAATCAATCGGAAAAAATAATCAAGGGCTTTGGGGGTCCGGACCCCTTGTGTGCGCCACTGTATATATGTGAAGTAGACCGCGCTACTGCAAGCATCCCCTTAACGCATCCCCTTCGAGGTGGCTGCGAAAGGAAAACGAGAGGGCAAATGACTCCGAGGAAGAGAGAACGAGAGAAGACGTTGAGAACGCAGGAGGGACGGACGCACATCAGAAAGCCGTAGTAACTCTCAAAAAATAATGAAAGCCAATTAGGCAACGACGTTTAAATGTTTCACTTGATTCATTAATTGTTATATTCTTCATTTTATTTACTCTTATAAAAATAAACAGATTATTCTGTCAAAGGAGTTTACGAATTCATCCCAGTAACAACATAACATTTGGGGGCTCGGCCTTAAGTTAAAATAATAATTAAAAAACCTAGAAAAATACGATGAGTCAAGACTTGGACCCCACACAATTCAACGACGGAACCAGCAACGCAAGCCACAACGACGAAATCATCCACGGTGAGTCCATTCAATTTACTTTTTATTGTTCTAAAATATTCATTTACGATGGTGGTTATTGTCTAGAGAAAATTGGTCTGCTAACGAACATATTAAAGACGGCCCCTGCTTTAACGCGCGGTGCAACTTCTGCACAAAATAGTTAATGACGAACCCAACAGTAAATCTTTTAGAAAAGAAATAAAAAAAAAAAAAATCGCGGGTTTCCCAGAGAATTACGACATTGAAGCACGAAAGGATAAACTTTTAAAGGACTTTACGAAAATTGAACTTGTTACAGTACGCACTATATTAGGACTGAATTGCGCGGGAAGCGCCAAACAATTAAGCGAGCGCGCGTATATTTGAAAATCTATCAGACCTTGCATCTTTAAAAATAATTTTACCGAACAGTTGACGGATGACGAAGATTCTGCGCCTTTTTCGCAAGAAGAAATCTGCGAACGACGCCAATAAACAACCCCTCACCCGCCAATTTATCACTGCCCTCTCCACAGGAGGTTCGCAATTTCCGGAGGGAGGTTTTTTGCTCCCTTCCTGCAAACAGAACGTATTCAAAACCTAAGAGGGAACGAGGAGAATGCATTTTTGTTAAAGGGTCAATTTTTAACTATGAGGTTGTTTAAAAATGATAATTAGTGTTAAAGCTTTTTCGCGATGTTGAAGAAAACTTTATTTTTATCCCACATATCTGATTTGCAAAAAATATTTGTGTTAAACGTTTACTTCAAGGTCCTGCAAAGACTTTTACCCAAACTCTCTATAGCATTATATCGTATAGTTCTCTTAAAGCTGTATTAATTGAAGAATTTGTGAAGGTCCCTATACCTCACTTTGAGAACGAGAATAAATAACGAGTCATATAAGAACCAGTAGCTTATAAACAAAATTTCTTTATTTCGTTATCTTATCCAAATAGAATCAAAGACTTATTAACAAATATATCTAACTAGTATTATGAGGTTTTAAAGGTAATATCCTTTAAATTAACTTAATTAATGATCCAATTAATTAACAATTAAATAACGATCACGCAGAGATTACCACGATAAGAGATCCCCAGAGTTATATTCTATGTTCTTATTGAACATTTAATTTTAATTTCATTCGCAATAATAAGACTAATATTTACCACACTGCAATTCAGCTCAGCTTAGCTCAGCTTTTATCTGAGATTAAATCATCTAACAAGAAATCTTCAATTTAACTTCACTATAACTTTCTGCTTCAATCTCTCTCTCCTACTGCTCTAACTTTACTATTCCGTTTGACTTAAAATACTTTATCTAATCTGCATAACAAGGAATCCTGTCCGCTTTTTGGAGTTGATTGGAAATAGGTAGGGAAATTAAATTTCCCTAAAAGGGACGACTCAGAAGGTTAGTGATAAAGTTCCGTATAGATTTGTCACAAATTTGAAGATTTATTTTGTTCTTATGACGTTCACAAGGAAATGCAAAAAACGGAAATTACGCCCTACAGAATCTTTATTTGAATATTTTTTGGCCATGCGCGAAATTGCTTCAAAAGCACACTTTCGTTTAGACGACCAAAGCTTAATTTTATATTACATAAGTGGTGTATACCTGATTCAAACCATAATAAGTTGATATTATATGCATGTAAAGTATTTCAGAATTTTAAGAAAAGTTAAAGATATATTAAAAGGTTTTTATGCAAAATAATTCTTATTGTATTGATAATGAAAATAAGCGTACAAAATTTAAGCAGTATGATTTTTCTACATCTAATAAAACATGTGTTCTGATAATAAGTTTCATAAAAAAGGTCAATTTAATGATGCTACTGTTAATAAGAGTAATGTACGTATACGTTATATAATTGTGGATTATTTAATCATACCTCTAATGAATGCTACCATAAAAATAAAGGTTTAAAATGTTTTAATTGTAACCAATTTCGTCATAAAAAGCTCTCAGTGTGTATTTAATAAACACGATGTTAAAAATGAATTCTGTTAATGAGGGTGTTAGTGAAGTTGTTAATGAAATCAATTCCCCATCAGAAATGCGTAAAACTGTTAAAATTAATGGCTATGATTTTGATGTTTTTATTGATACGGGTAGTACTATTACCTTAATACGCAAAGTGTTTATCAAATTCTTGAAAGACCGACGGTAAATCCTACGAAAATAAAATTAACTTCTTTCGGTAAGAGTGAAATTAAACTCTTTGGATCTTTTTTAAATCTACTATTGATATTGAAGATAACAAATTTATGACGGATATTTATGTTACTGATAATTCGCAAACAACTATTGATGTAATTATTGGAACTGATGTTTTAAAAAAACTGAATTTAAAATTAGTGCAAAATGATATAGAATTAATACCAAAGAAAAAAAAGATCACTTTAATGTATCTAAGGCACATAACCAATTGAAAAAAGATAATGCCCAAACTCTATAGCATTATATCGTAATAGTTCTCAAAGCTGTATTGAAGAATTTGTGAAGGTCCCTACCTCACTTGAACGAGAATAAATAGGAGTTCAAAACTATAAAGAAAAAAAAAACATTTTTATTTGCTGTAAACAACTTTTAACATAAAATTTATTTCGTTATCTTACCCAAAATAGAATAAACAAACCACTTATTAACAAATATATCTAACTGGAAGAATTATGAGGTTTTAAATGTAATATCCTTTAAATTAACCTTAAATTAATGGTATCCAATTAATTAACAATTAAATAACGATCACGCAGAAATTGATTTGAGTTTCACGATATTTGGAAAAGAGATTGATTAACAGAGTGATATTATGTCTGATTTGCGTCCTTTTATTATGGTCTTGTACTTTTGAATCATTTTAGTTCAGTTTTAATTTTTCTCAAATCATCAAAGAATTGAATAAGAAGGTACTAATATTTCTATAAATTAAAAATATTCATCATTAGCTATTACCTTAGGATTGTATCGTGTACAGTAAAAATTCAGCTCAGCTTAGCTCAGCTTTTACGCGCCTCTGAGATTAAATCATCACGCTTTAAAAGAAATCTTATTCTTCAATTTATACTTCACTATAACTTTCTAAATGCTGTGTGAGGTTTAAAATTACTTCCTTATTTACTGCTCTAAAAAAAAAATCATTTTTACTATTTTTTGACTTAAATACTCTCCTTAGAGTTCAGCATAACAAGGAAAAAAATCCGCGTCCGCTTTTGGAGTTGATTGAAATCAGGTAGGGAATTTTAAATTTTTCCTAAAAGGCCGCGGTAGCCGAGTGGTAAGGTTCAGCGGGATAAAGCCGTTACCTGTACACAAAAAGACCCGCCGTGTAGGGCAGCGATGGTATTTAAATTGTTGAGAGTTGAAACGCTCACAAGGAAGAAAGGTGTCATCCACGTTACTTGAAAAAATTACGTGGTCCGTCGTCAAAAGCCCCCGTGCAGAACTTTTATTTGAATATTTTGGCCATGCGAACGAAATTATTAGGACTTCAAAGAGCACACTTTCGTTTAGACGACCAAAGCTTAATTTTATATTTAGCTGAGATCTAGATACCTTTAGATTCAAACCATAATAAAATCCGTTGAAAAAGGTAGGAGATGCTGGAAATGCATAGTATACTATAGGGCGCGTGCTTTTGTTTCAGAATTTCCTAAGAAAATTAAAGAGCTATTTATTACAAAATTGTCTTTATAATTTTTCACGCAAAAATTTTATTGTATTGATAATGAAAATAAGCTACCGTACAAAAATTTAAGCAGTATGATTTTTCTACATCTAATAAAAACATGCGGTTCTGATAATAAGTTTCATAAAAAAGGTCAATTTCTAATGATGCTACTGTTAATAAGAGTAATGTACGTATACGTTATATAATTGTGATTATTTAACTCATGTTCTAATGAATGCCACCATAAAAAATAAAGGTTTAAATGTTTTAATTGTAAACTAATTTCGTCATAAAAGCCTCAGTGTGTATTTAATAAACAATGATGGGTAAAAGTTGATGAGCTATTTTCCTAATGACATTTGACTTTGAGTGAATGTGAAGTTCTTAATTAAATACATCATTTTACGATCTGATGTTCAATTTAAAAATGCGAAAAACATAATTAAAATATAATTTTAAGTAATTTTCTTAAAATATATATTTTGATATACCAAAATTTTATTGATACGGGCAGTAACTTTAGCGTCTCTCTCTCCAAAACGCAATTGCAGTAAATACATTATTTGTTGTACAGGGGGCGAGACAAATTATGATTGAAAAATTGGGTCGCCAGTACTAAATTAACTTCTTTCGGTAAGAGTGAAATTAAACTATTTTATGACTTTAAAATACTAAATTAAGAACAAGTTGAATATTGAAGATTGTCTTAACAAAGTTTTTGAAAGGCGTTTTTATAAAAATTGACCCTCTGGATATTTTCTATATTTAGATATGTATGTTTTGCAAACCACCGCATTTTGTAATATGTTCAACTTAAAAATAAAAAACTTAGTAATTATCCTATTATTAACTTTTTTGCAAAAAGTAACATATAGAATTTAATACTTATGTCAAAGAATAATAAATATTGATCGTAAAGTGCGACTATTGCATTCAGTATCTAATAAGGGGGGCGCGATAAAAATTGTTGAATTAAAAGATAATGCCCTAGAAGTTTGAGAAACACTGCACAAGAAGTATTACAATTAAAATTTAAAAATGCAGAAGATAAATGTAAAATTTAGAAATGCACGTGCGTAACACATCTACATTATCATTAGAAAAAGGGCGTATTTAGATAAATTGCATAAATTAGAGGAATCAAATTTAGAAAAGGTTGACAAGTTAGTTAAACTTGAAGAAAAGTACGAGATCTTACAAGAAACTTTTTAAAAATTACAGAAAAGCGACTCGTTGAGAAAGAAATTCAATGTAAATCGTTAACAGAAGAAATACTCATCGTAAACGCACTAACGGAATCAAACGATCATCCTAAAACATCGAAGTCAACTAAAGAACGAGAAATTAAAGCCTAGCAAGCGCAAAACTAATAAAAATAAAGTCTAGTGGAAGAAATGCTAATAAAACAAGTGATAGTGATGAGAATCAAGCCCTTGCCAAAGAGAAAAACGAATTGCTTAGACAGATTGATGTTCTTAACCCCATCATTTTGGATACGAAGTAGAAAGAGCCAAACAAGAGTAAAAAAGCCCAGTTCGTTAAAAAAACGCAAACTACACATATATAAAAAGGCAAACTTGTGTCATGATATGCAGTTGGAACTAGGGCAAGAAGTACTGCTGAAATGTACCAATATTCAGGTGATAACTTAGTTTTATGCTATACTTATTAATGAGCTGGATACAGATGGAATGTAGCCTAAGTACGCTAATACATAAGTACCACATAATCTCATAGGGTAGAGCCATTGCAGAATAAAACCCAAAATTTAAAAATAATTTTTTAATGAGTGTTTACATTGAAAAACTTCACTTCACAGAAAATAATGCTTTCATAAAATCATATATTTGAATGTAAGAGAGAAAATTAACATGCTAAAAGGTAAATAGAAATGAAAGAATGAAAATATAAATAAAAATTATAACAGAAAATAATAGCAGTAATGTTTTGCTATGGGAAATGACACCCTATGAACTTAAAGCGTTGTAATTCTATATAGAAGTATGCTATTTTTTTCTATACCTTGGAATAATGACATCAAAACATGAGAGCATTGCATATGTACATTTCAGGTTTCTTCGTAAAAAAGATGGTGTGCATTATACAGCGAACATAACAAACATTAAAAAATGCAGATCAAAAGTATAGGTGAGCATTATATGCTGGATTTTACGGAAATCTGATATTTTTCTTTGCATTGTTTTTTTAGTAACAAATTGTTCAATATCATCCATTTTTTTTATCCATTTCACCATTGGAATGCGAGTCTAGATAACTGCACATATTTTTCATGATGTTTAACAGTAATCAGCATCTGCTGATGAAGTAAGAAAAGCAATCATCTTTTTTTTCAACTAAAGAAAATGTCATGGAAATGTACATGCATAAAATCTTTAAAAATCTATATAAAGAACAGATTGTAAGAAGGAAAGTTAAAAAAATCATAATGCCTCACGACAAAAATTGCATTAACTCTGAATTTTAAAGTGCAAAAGAAAATTAGATGTAATTCAATACAAAAAAAAATTAATTAGTTGGAACTAAAATTTTTAATTCACCAAAAACGGATAAAACAGGTTCCCGTTGAAATAGTAAAGAACCAACAACAGTAGTGAATGAAACAAATAATAAACCGTGTTGCTCAAAAATTAATTGAGATACTTTTTTGCAATACTTCCATTAAAAATTATAACTTTATTGCAAAGAGCAAATGAATGAGTACATACAATGATAAATAGCTATAATGATAAGTGAAATATATATATATATCATATATGGACAGTATAACATAAAATAAAAAATAAATATAAAAGTAACCTTACACATAGTAGAAATTATATTAATTCAAACCAAACAGCTACTTTAAATAGATAAATTAAGGTCTGATTTTGATGAAACTACCATAAGCAGCTCAGAAGGAAAAAATCAAGAAATTTTATAAGTAAAGAGAGAAATTTAACTTAAATCACACACACCATTGACAATCTGTTAATTCCAATCAGTTTGAATTGAGAGTCATTTTCTTTTAGTTTTATTTTTCACTTTTCTGTTACAATTGAAAAACATGGAATTTTCCAATAAAGGAAAAAAGGTACTTGCGTATTGGCATCACTGCAGCAAAATTTGTACCACAATATCAAAACAGATTCTTATGTTTTTTATATGAGAAAAAAAAAACAGTCAAATTTTGGTGAAAATATGCCACTTTGGCTGCGGTTAATATATAAGTATCAGAAAAAGTACTATCCTTTTTCTTCAATGGGTAAAAAATGTTATTACTACATTTTATCGCACCAATGCCAAAGTTTCAAAATTTGTGCATGTACATGCTAAATTGTGGCAACCATGTGCTTCGTTTCATGTAATGTCAACAAAATAGGTTGGGATTATATGTAAGAACCGAAAGGTCATTGGAAGATTTGGTATTATGTATAGTTGCCAACTCTAAATAACTCGCCAAGTTGGCAACTACCATTTTCCTATGATTCGTCCACACTGAATTGGCAACAGTGTACTTCGTTTAAGAAAATACTCGCCAATAGGCTGCAATAATACATAACTTATTTATTGACCAAATGGTCATGCTATGCAGTTGGAAGTAAAAAGAAGTATTGCTGAAATGTACCACTATTTCAGGTGATAACTTAGTTTTATGCTATACTTATTAATGAGCTGGGTACAGATGGATTGTAGCCTGTTTTACGCTAATACATAGTCTTCACTTTTACTAAGCTACTGCTTTAATTTCACAAATCATTTTTAGCTTATTGGCACCTCACGAATCAATGTCAACAGCTTCCGACAAAATTTGACCTGATTTTATATATAAAATATAAAAGCAGAATCTTTATTGTTTGTATCAAGGTGTTATTAGCGTGTGATCAATCTTTGCTGTGGGGTGATGCTACAACATAAGCACCTCAATATCCACGCTTCCTGTTTACAAAAAGCTTCACAAATAATTTTTTGACGAAAAACTGACTTTTGAGTCACGTTATCACATAATTATAAGCAAGAAAATTACAGTTCAGAAAATAAACAAACATAAAACTGTGTGACACTAAAATAGAAATTATTGCATTAATTTAAATCAAAGGGTTATCTAAAAAAGAAAAATTAAGCCCTTAATTTTGAAGGAAAATTTTAAATATAATAAATTTAAACATGAATAAAATAAACAAATAAATATGAAGTAACCTAAAATATAGTAGAAATTATAACATTAATTAAATTACATCATTTTTTTTTAAAATTAAGTAAAAGGATAAAATGCGTTGAATGTAAAAATGGTTCGGAATATTATCAAATGGATAAGCAAAACAAATGAGACTGTTGACAAAACAACTAACTAAAAACCCAGTAGTTGAAAAAAAATGGAAAAATCGTTTAAAAATTTAATTTTAAAAAATCTAAAGCAAATTTCGAAAAAAAACTCTTTG